>CM071933.1:9826606-10324031 GCA_016081115.2 Rehmannia glutinosa
TTTTGTTGCACCATGTTTATCGGGCCGGCTTCAATTCAAAATTATTCGCATTGATAGGTTGCGAACAATGCACGAATAATTTTTGATTAAAGTCAAACTGATCGAAAATAGTCCCGAATGGCCCTTTCTGGAGTGCAATAATAGGTATCGGTTTTCATCTTCACCATTTCTGCTATTTTTGTGAATTCGATTCTTCGTTCGGCTTTAATCTTTAGAAGTGTTACTTTCAACCGGATCAAATAAGATTAAATTAGCACTTTATTTATTTGCATCAACAAGAAAACACAAAAATAACAATAACCCTATTGTAACAAGTACCAATCTAAATTAAAGTAAAACTACTAAGTAATAATATTAGCGCAAATAAGATGAATTATTCCCCGACAACGGCGCCAAAAACTTGTTAGAGATTTTTCTAACCGCAAGTCTACGGTGTCAAGTTTTAATATAGTGAAAGTAAGGTTGTCGTATCCACAGGGAATAATTATCGAATTATTGATAAGTATTATAATATAATAGTCAACTTTATTTAGAAATTCAATAGTTGATGGAGTTTATTATACTAGAATAAAAATAGTAATTTAGAAAATAATACACAAGTAAAAATGAGATTATCCAAATGATCAAATGAATTCTAGAGGTGTGATGAATCTAGTTTTCCCTTATGTTATCAATATGGTTTATCAATCACAAATTACCAATTTATAAGTCAAGATTTCTACATAAATCATTTCCTCTCTCGAGTGTCAAATGATTTTAGATCACAATTGGGAAATCAATATCTCTATAAAAATCACTTATTGAAATCTCAATAAAAACTATGAATCTTAATAATTGACTTCAAAGGATTCACAAATCTCTCAATTCTATGAAATCTAGGTTATGCTATTTCAAGGTCATGTATTCAATTACCTTTCTCAAGTGTCAAATCAAATACTCCAAACAATCCAAATTATTGATCAAGTAATTTAGAAGCGATAGATCCAAATAGCACAAATAAATTAAGAAATCTAGATTGACAAACCACAATCTCAAAACATAAGTTCAAACATAGATTACATCATCTCTCTAGAATTATAGAGTTTAGCTCATTATTGAAGAAAATGAATCCATAGCAATACAACAAAACATCTTACAAGATATGAGGAAAGCAACAAAATAAAGATTAAGATTTGAGGAATCTTCTCTATTTCTAGATAATAGAAGCCTTCAATCTTCTTCTCAAGCCTTTCCCAAGATATTCCAAGTCTTCTTCTATGTCTTCAGAGTTTGAAATGTTGGCTTCAAAAGGTCCAAGATCCCTAATTTCACGCCCAAGGCCTACTTATAGCCCCACAAAAGTCCAAGAAAGATGACAAGTCACATAGAAAATTCGCCTGACTAAGGCGCGCCCAGGACTTGGCACTGGAATGCCCATCGCATATTCCGCCAAACAACCGCCCCATTTCGCAGCACACACGAATTTTGAATAACGTCGCCCGCCCTGCGGCTGGCGTTGAAGCAGTGCAGCCAACCTAAAAAGACTCACGGCCCGCCAGAAGCAGGCGCTCCGCCCACACGATTAAAGATGAAAATGCGATTTTTTCCTTGTTTCTTCTTCTTCAAACGCGATTTCTTCCTTTCTATCAACGTTTTTTTTGGGCCGTTTTCTTCATTTTTCGGCTACAAATCAGTATTGACTCTTCATCGACACTTAATGAAATCAATGGACTCTAACGACTCTAAAACACCCAAAAATAATACAAAATCCTAATCTAAAATACTCGATTAGTTGGTAAAATACCAACTTATCAAGTAAGCAACCCCTTTTTGTATATGTATTATATATTCATCCCAATTTTAAAGAAGATTATTTTAAACGAGTCTACGTAAAAGTCGATCGTTTTCTCCGATACCACTTATGTAACATCTTGTTTTCACAATTTTAAAATTAAACACGATTTATAAACACGATTTATATTTTATAGTAAACGTGAATTTTCCAATGATCATTTACCATTTACATTGATAATATAAAATCGTTAGATAATAATTCTAAGAATTATTTCATAAACAAATTCTTAATACAAAACATTAGAAATATCCATCAAAGAAAAAAAAATATAAAAAAATATAAAAAATAAAGTTTATTGTTCTAATTTTTATTGTTGGGTCACCGCTTCCACGTGTCCCGCCAACTCCATCATTCATCGAAATATAAGTATATTTTGGGGTGAGCATTCAACAACTCCAAGAGGGCATATTTGTCCAAGCAAAATACACAATACATATCACAAAATAACATGCTTAACATTGAAAAATATAGCGTAGCTATGGCATTAATACACTGGGCTGACCGCCATAATTTCACCAGAGGAAACTTTTATGCCCCAGGACTCTATATGGTCCCACACGACTATAGACATGTAGCGTGAAGCAACGTTATCAAGCAAATATAAAGACATTTAACATGTACAAATAAAAGCGGAATTTAGAAAAACCCATACCGTCGCCGAAAAGTAGCGAGAGTAGAGTGTGTCGAAGAGGTAGGAATTTCTATGCCCGAAAATTCTTGTTGCCTACAATTAAATTTAAAACTAATATTAATATTTTTTAACTTTTATATAAAATTTATATATATAATAGAAAATAAAATTTATGGGCTTGAAATTAATTGGGTAAAAGTTGGCTTGCTAGATTAAAATATAAGGATCCTAAAAATAAATTTATATTTCTCTTTTCTTTTCCTTTCTTATTTTCTTTTCTTTTTCTCCTATTTTTATTCTCTTTCCTGCAAACCCATTTCCAAAAGAAAATCTCTCTCTACCCATACCCCTACCCCAACGCCCCCTACCCCTACTTTCTTCCCATTCCCATTTTTCCGTAAACCACCCTGTCCTTTTTACCCTTTCATAATGGGTCAATACCAACATCATTTCTTTCTCTTTATTCTTTTTTTTTCTTTTTTTTTCTTAACTCATTTGCTATTTCTCTTTTTCCCATTCCCAATCCCCAACCACACGTCCCCCTCTTCCCATTTTCTTCTTCTTTCAATAACCCTTATATCCTCATCTCTCTCTCTGTCTCTTTTTTTTTTCTTTCTAAACTATTCTTCCAATTCTCTCTCTTTATAGCCTTTCCACACACCACACAGCGACAGCGGACTGGCGGCGCGGCTGTGTGGGCAACGACTTCAACAATTTTGTGGAATGAATAGAGGCCACCCTTTTTGTTCTCTTTCTCTATCTATTTTTGTTTTTCTTTCTATTTTATTTTGATGATGGTCGGATGGTGATGGTGGTAGTGAGGGTGACTATGATGAGTGTTTGCAGTGAAATGAAAATTGAGAAGAAGTTATTTTTACTTTTGCAGCTTGGTAAAAATGGTTGTATTTTATAATGATATTAACTGATGTTTTTGTACTGTAGAATTGCTGGTTTTTTACCAAAATACCATTTCATTGATTTTTGCAGTTCTTTGTTGTGCTTCAAAATGTTTGTTGTTTTTGTTGTTTCATTCATGTTTCATTTATGTTTTATATGTTTCACTTAAAGCCAATTTTTCATTCAATTCCACAGTTAAGTGGAGAAAATCTCGGTTGTGGTATGCCACAATGGACAATGGGAAGAAATAGAGAGTATACCAACTTTGAGATAACAAGAATATTGATTCTAATGATCGTGCACATTCAACACCCTAAAAGAAATCTTGGAACAACAAATTCAATTCAGAAAATTTGAGTTTACTTGTCCATCATCCGTTCGAGGGATGGACACGATTTCCATTGTCAGGGACAAAAAATACTTTGTATTGACTTCTAACATCGTAGAATTATTGAATGCATCAATCGTAGCGGGGAAAGACTTACTAATAACAACTTTCTTAGAAAGACGTGAGATCTTTAGTTCAAGATTAGGCATGCAGACATCGAAAAGAAGCAAGATCAACATTTACAAGGATGACAAAAAAAAAAGGTTGAAGAGTATATGTGGAAAAACTACACTATTTCTCTAAATTTAAAAACAATTTACTACAAACTTTTATTACATGATCCACTGCTTCACAATTGTTTTTACATGTTTCATTTATGTTTCGAGGTGAAGATATCAAATGATTTTATCTTTAAAATCATAGAGGTGACAAAATATTTGTTTTGGACTTGAAAAAGGACTTGCACATGCAACAAGTTTCAAAATGGATGAAATTCATTCCTCACATGCTATACCAAACTTAAATATATTGTTCAACCTGATTACACCATCATTAAGATTTACGTAACAATAATTCTCTAAAATCATTAGGAAGTGGAGGTAGAATCTCAATGTCGTTGTCATCGTCATCATCATTTTGCGAACTTCAACTTAAAGATGATTGTGAAGCGGATGATCGAGCTTGCTTGTTCATTCTCTATCTCAAACGCTCGACGTCCATAGTCTTTTTCCAACAATTTAATGCTCAAAGATAACAAGCAAACAAAAATCCCACATTCACTACAAAAGAAATAAATAAAGATACATAGTCAGGATAGATAACACAATAAATCAAAAAATAATAAAAAGAACAAATAAATGGAAAATACATAAAAGAACAAAAGAAACATAAAAGAAACAACTTCAAAAAACAATATCGAAACAAACGAAAAACTTCAAATCAAAAAATAATAAAAGAACACGAGAAAAATCATGCATCGCAGAACACAAAATCAACAAATCATTCAAATTTGCATTCAACACAAAAAAAAAAGAAGAAAACCAGGAATCCAAATTGAAGGAAAACATATACATCTGCGAGAGAGCAAAAGAGAGAGAAAGAAGGAAAGCAAGGTGGGTTCGTGGCGGGACCCACTCAACAACCGATGAGATATGCCCGATGGGCGGCACCAACACGGTTGTGGTCTACACGACCTCACTCGGCGGCGTGTGGCGGATGTACGACGAGACCGCAACCGCGTGAGGCGGTGATGGATACCTACCAGGTGGTGTTCGACGAGCGGGTTGTGGCATTCGACAGTGGGTTCTTGACGGAGTTGCGGGGTTGCTCGGCAAAAGGGGAGCGGGTAGGTTGGGGTGCGGGGTGTGTGGGACGTGAAGGGCCGGAAGATGGGTAGAAAGGTGAAGAGGTAAGAAGCGGGTGGTATATTTGTCATATTTATTACATGTGGGCATATTTGGGATAAGAGTTGTATTTTTGTCATTTTTTCAAAATAAAAGGTATTTTGTGTAATTTTCTCAAATATAAAATAAAGTCTAAAACTAATCAATGAGGCCCAAATATAATAATATTTTCAGATTTCCCCCAAAATTTTAAAATCCCTAATTATTAAACAATCAATCCCTAATTTTCTATTTCCCTCAATTTCTTGGGTACTACACATCCCCTGGGGTTCAATACTTATAATTTTAAAAATAGAAAATGTCAAATGAAAAATAAAAATAAAATAAAAGGTCTTCGCATCACAGAATGGTCATTGATTTTTTTTTTTTCTTCTCATTGTTAGTTTATTTTTTTTTTTGAAAAATCCATCTTGATTCGGTGGATGCATCATGCGAATTCTCAAATTCTAGTGTATGTTACAATGCTCCAATAATATCTAACTAGATGAAACCTAAATTAAATAAATATCGATACAAAAAAAAGTTTACGGCAGTAAATATATTTTATAATTTGGAATTTTATATTATTTTTCTCAAACCATAATGAAAAGTTTATATGAGAAAGTAGAAAAAGATAAGTTGAATGTAAATGTAAACAGAAAAACCAATTCGTTCGAAAATCAGCAGAATTGGAGATGAATAAGAATTTTGTTGGAGTGTCTTTTATAATTATTCTCTAACGACTTTCATATTGGTTATCTAATTCAAAGTTTATAATAATTATTAATTGTATGTATAGATAATTCAACTTTTTTAAAATTCGATTGTATCTTGTCATTTTCGTTTAAATTATAATTCGTGTACCTTGCCTCTACAAGTAGAGCTGGTAAAATTAGCCTAGTCCGACGAGCCGCCTTAGCTTGAGTCATATAGGTTTGAATCGAGTTTTATTTTTAGAGGCCGAAAAGTGTTGGAACTCAAAGCCCGACAAATCCGGACGGACTGATGGGACTCATTTGTAAATATTGCTAATGGCTGAGCTAGGCTACACAAAATGCGGCTCGACAAAATTTTGGCCCGGCCCGTTTTTATCACTCGGCCCAACGGAAATTAATTAAATAAAAAAATGCATCTGCTTTAAAACATGCGCGATACTTGCCAAACATTCCCTCCAGTCCCCCACAGCCAAAACACAAAAACATAACGGTCACCTTTTTTCAAATACATACCATATACTACAGTCTACAACAAAAATATATAAAGCCTTCTCTTTTTCTTCTTCTTCTTGAATACATTAGCACGTTATTTTCTGCAGAAAAATACAAGAACTGGATTTAATGGTGAAGATTTTGCCTAAAACGAAAATCAAAATTCGACCCATTAACATTTTAAACCCATTTTCTCTTTACAAAAAGAGATTCACATACCGAAAGCTTCCGAAGCAGCTTCTCAAACTCTCTGTTCTTAAATTGGATGGCTCTTCTTTTAGTAATTATTAACATGTCCCATTTCTTGTTTCTTTCTCTATTTTTTTCATTTAGGTCTTTTTGTATTATTACAATTTTTAGTTTTGTTTTATTTTTTTGGGTTATGTGGTTGAGATGATGATTTTTCTTTTTCAGGTTTTCAAGTGGCAAGAAATGCTACAGTGGCTAAGCTTAAATTAGCTATTCAGGAAGAATTTATAAATTCTTCGAAGGATGAAAGGATAAAATTATGGTATGAGGGTTGAAGACTCCTTTTTTTTTTTCTTGAAATAAATGTGCATTTGTGAAACTTGACAAATTTATTTTTGTGTTGGATGATAGAGATGAGTTTAATTAATTTCACGGTTATCTTTCAAATTAGTTCAAGTAGTATCAGGAATTTCAGCCTTTGTACATGCCACCCAAATGTCAAAAAATGTTGCATATTCATGAGGATGTTTGCTTGAAAATATTTTAGGGATAATTAGAAACTGAGGTTTGGGCTAATTACAAAATAACTCATAGATTTTAAAAAATTACAAAACCCCTTAAGATTTGATTTCGTCTTACATTTCTCGTTCTCATAAAAAAATAATATTTCAAAACAAACCTCAAAGGGTTTTTTTATGTGATTTTCAAAAACAAGTTGATTTTTCTGTAATTAGCCCAAACCTGGGGGGGTTGTAATTATCCCAATATTTTATGTCAAGAAAACATGAGCCATCGATGAAATGTTGAAGTTTACACTTCTTAAGCATTCTTGGCAGTGTCTTGAGATTGGCATCAATGCTGTGAAAGACAGAAGTTTTCTTGATTATTATGAGACTGGTGAATTGGGATTGAAATATAAAAATTAATCAATATAGATGCATCTCTTTTACCTGGCAGGTCCCTGGTATGGAGCCACTTTTGTTTATGTTATGAAGGTCAAAAGCTAATCAATGAGAAAGCTTGCATTCAAAAATATGGGATTAAAGATGGTGATCAGGTCTGTTTCTTGTTCCAAGAGTATGTTGTTCTGCAATTTAGTCTTTGGACGAGAAAAAAAATATTATGTCGTTTAGTATAGCAGACAGTTAAAGATCTCAGAATAGAGCTCAGTGAATTATAGGAATTTTAGCCCTTCGTCTTTCTGATTATAGGCTTGTTGTAACACGTCGCTTTTGCTAGAAAATCTACCATGGGCACATCATATGTTTCAAGATGAATATTAAGGATAAAAAACTAAAGAAAAAGGCCTTGCTATGACTTAAATTGTGTATCAGATGTTTTAATTTTTCATTTTTTTCCCTGATTTTAATTGTAAAGTAATGTAAATACTTCACTGAGAAAACAGTGTGTTAAATGCTGTTTTCATGTCAGTGTATATTATTTTTCTTATGCACAGATAAAAAGTTGCTTTCAAATCTCAGTTCAACGGTAATTTGCATAGAGTAATTTATACTATGTAAACAAATGTTTGTCATAAGCAAATGCGTATTAGACGCTTATCTGAACTCTTGTAAAGAGAACAGATGTATACACTGATTGAATGAGAAACTATTTCTGTCCGTTTTTAGGATTCGTAGCTTACTTTATTCTGATATATAATACGATGGCTTGACAGAGCTTTTCCTATTTACCATTTTCTTCGGTTTTGCAGCTTCACATCATCCAGCATTTGAGAATTGACCTTGCACCAACTCCACAGCAATCTAAGGATCAGATTATTGAGTCCAAACAATGTGCACTGTAAGTAGGAGACTAAACTAAAAGATAGTTTTTACAACCTCGCCCTCTTATTGTTCAAATATCCCGATTTTCGACTATTTACTCATGGAAGATCTTTCTAAACTTAGAGACTGTTTGAAAACACCTACAAAAAAAAGTGATTATTAGCTTTTGGTTGAAAGAAAAGAGTTTTTACTGTTGTAAAATATTAATTTTTACTTTTGATTCTGGATAATTTAATTAGAATCTAAAAGTTTACACATAGATAAAGCACTTTTGCAACTTATCAGTCTCAAAAACTCATTCAATCTCAATTACTTCTCCCTTCTGTTGCAATAAATCACTTTTTCTAAAAGCATAAGTTTTTGCGAACACCCTCTTACTCTTGTAGCTTCTGCATTTACAAGTGTTACACAACAAATTCCTTTCTTATTCACTCTTATTGGTTTTTAGCAGCATATATTTCTGTTGTTGAGTGATGATGAAAAAGAAAGTGAACGCGTTTTTCAGGACAAAAGCTCGTGGACGTGAATCATCGTCTTATTACTATTGAAGATCATCAACATGCTGATCTAGAATACTTCCATCTTGGAGATGACTTGGCTTTTTCAGTACCAAAATCCAAGTTAACACATTCTCTGAAGGAGTTGCTGTCATGTTCAAGATTTCGACGGTCGAAACGAAAAGCATGGGAAGGAATAAAGGATTATCCTTGAAGATTGTCCTTACAATGTACTATGCATGGACATGGATGGTTCTGATTTTTAGGACTTATAAGCAAAGTAGGAAGAGGTTTAAGTAAGAATTGAAACATAGGAGGGGTTTTCTTAGGACTAGGTTGAGATGAAGGTGAAATTGTGAATAATGCTTGTCTGGTTATTGAATTTTTAAATTAATATTATCTAACCATTGATCTTATAGACCTAATTTTCAGTTTTCCGCTCATTTTCTGGAAGATATTAATGAATATTTAGTCAAGTTTTGTTACAGTAATTTGAAGGAAAAAGAAAGTGAGGAAAAATAAGAAAGATTTGGTTTAAAAAATTGTATAAGTTGCTTGAACTAAATCATGAATACCAGTCAAAACATGCCAGTGAACAAATTGATCTTATTCACATTTCAATTGGTCAGACCCATTCAACAGACAGTCCAACCGGTTTAATATACTTAATTAAATTTTTGTTATATTTTATAAAATAATAATGTAATATATCAATATTATTTATTATGTAATACATTTTAAAAAAGAAAAACATATAAATCAGCAACTAAAAGAATATCTACCATGTCCAATACCGAACAATTACATAAATATTAAACTCTTAAGTTTTCATAAAAGTAATAAAATATTAAAAAAAAAATCAAAATTTATTTTGACTGTTTTGACTGATTTTGGTTGATTCAACTGTATAAACGGTTTTGGGGCCTAACCTAATTGGCCCAACTACCGATGTAGGTTGAATGCTTTGACCGATTTTTATAACATGGATATATGTAAATTGTAAAGATTGATTTGTGTAAAGTTATCTTTTTGTGTCATTTTAAATGTTCCAATTTCAATTTGTAAAATATTCAAAGAATCAAGTCATCAACATGCTAAAAATGTGGGATCAATTGTGTTTCAATGATAAAATGTGTGCTTTCAGTGTAATTGGCTTAGGTTGAATCCATATGAGTGTGGATATTTCTTCATTAGGTCGTCTCAGATTTTACGATTACTATCTTATCTCCAAAATAGTTGGAGAATGCTAAAAATTCTGACAAAATGTTGGTTTTTAAAAGATATTATTGTTGGAGTAAATGTTTGGTTTCACTCACAAATGACAAATTTAATACGATACGCTAAGGTATATATGGTTTTATTTTTTAGATTTTATTTTCGAAATAAAATCAAAAACATTACATTATCCACCATATATATAGGAAGGAGATCTGTGAGGTTTCTCTTAGGTGAGATCGTAGAGACAGATCTACACCATAAAAAAAATCAATGGCCAAGATACACCAAATATATGCGGCTATTGGAAGGAAAATATACACTTGGGGGTAAAATAAGGATAGATGAAAATCCCAAAATCCGCCTCCTACAAATTAGGGACGTGATCTGTTATTGACCATGTTCCTCAATCACGTGGTCAACCATCTCTCTCCTTCTTCAACATATTGCATAATTCATACATCGCATCTTATTGCATATTTATGTTCTCGTATATATATTGTTCCAAGTTTGCATATTTAGTATGAATAAAGTGTATTACATTAAATTTTATTAGTGTGCTTAGTTAGAATATGAATATTGCATATATAGTTTTGTTATTTGTGTATACTTAGAACAAAACAAGAAATATTGAAATACATTAGGCATTGGTCCTTATGATTTATACCCTGCATATATAATGTTCCAAATTTGCATATTTAGTATGAACAAAGTGTATTATAATAAATTTTAATAATGTGCTTATTTATAATAGGAATATTGTATACAGTGACGAAGCCAAGAATCTCGGGTAGGGGGCCCAACTAATATTAATACAAAAATAGTCTGTCGGATTTTTGGTCACTTCTCCATAATAAAAATAGTTTTAACCGTGTTTTCTTAGCCATTTTTGAGTTTAAATTTCCACTTTGTCTTTTTTTTCCTTTCTAGGGGACGGTCAATGACCCTATACCGAAATATGTACCACATCAATTTTCTCGAAATATAATCAAGTATATCATTAGAGGATACAAAAAGGATATGACCGTGTCAAAATGACTAAAAAAATATGACTATTTTTTATTTTATCAATGAATAGACGAGATGAAAAATTAAATATAGAAGCAATCCCAAGCATTAATTTCGAGTGGGGGTATAAGTGTAAAACACTAAATTACGGTTATTAGGCATGATATTCATAAATTAAGTTACCATATCCACCTCCTATAATTTAGGAGGTGGAATCAATGATAATCCCTACCAAAGAAATCTAATCTCTTTCCACCAAAAAAAACATTAAAATCTAGCAACCATTGTTGAAAGAAGGCGATGCATAAGAACAAAAACAATTTTATTCAAGACGATCAGTCATGAAAAAAAATCAAACATTGATTATTTTACGGATGACAACAACGGTGAAGCAGATTATTCCGGTGAGTATATTCTAAACACTTTCAAGTATACATGTTAAAATCGTTGCATAATTAAACCGTGGAAATGCTTCAAACCATGCAAATTACGTATACCAGTTCCAATTTATTTTGGTTCGACATTTGTAGGTATTTATGTTGATTTAAATATTGTATTTTTAGCCTTATCTTAATGTATATGTAGGTTTATAAAGGTGCATATGGTAATGTTCCGTGAAGTTGTGTAAATAAATTCCTATCACCAGGGTTTTGTTTTTTTTTCTCGATGCAAACTATATTGAATTTATGCATATGTAACTATATGTTGATGCATATATACGAATATATATGATGCATATTTTGGCTTGAATGTAATTTTGGTGTTATAATTAAAATTGCATATTTAATGGGATATTGATGTATTGATACGGGTAGTATGTTGCATATATAATTATTATAATTATAAAAAGATATTCAAAGCCTACAAATACGCATACAGTCTCAGAATTTTTTCGACATTTTAATGATTTATGATGCTCATAAATGTTGCATTTGTAGCATTATTTAAATGCATATATATCTTTATAAATGCGCATATGGTAATTTTCGAAACTTTGCATAAATAAATCATATTGATGCATGTGTACGTGTAATATATTGCATATTACACATTTTTCCAAGTTTATTGAATGCTGAGGCTTCCATCTATTTTGTATCAAAGTTTTGTATACAAAATAGATGCATGTATAACTATAATACAAAATAGATGCAAGGATTCCACGAATAAATCAATTTTTTTGTTTAGGGCTTTTATGAATTTGTTTTGGTCTCAACGTTGTAGAATTTATGCATATGTAACTATATATTGATGCATATATACTTATAATATAATGCATAATATACATTTTTCATACTCAGTGCAACGCGTATTACGAAAATATTATGATGAATTTTTTATATTATTTGTTGTATATTTTTCGTTGATTATATGTCTGTTGGGAAATTTATTGTTTAGATTTTGATGAATGCCATGTAAAACTTAGAATAGGAAGTTGGCACCCCAATTTTTGTTGTAAAGCGCATTGTAATAAATAGGGCTGGTCAAGTGAGTTAAGTCACTATGCCCAAACATGCAAGAAGACAACCGAGACTAGAAGGAAGACTCATTGCAAAGACGGTGAGTATGGCAAAGAAGAGAAGACGGAACTCTATCAAGGAGCGGTGAGATGCGGTGAGTGGAGTATCGGTCAAGTCAACTCAAGAAAAGCCAAGTCTCAAGTTGAAGTGATGAAGAGTCATCCATGATTGGAAGTCGACTCTAAGTCACCTAGGGAAAGCAAGAAAATGCGGTCAAGTCGAGATAATCGAAAAAGATCCGTTGCACGTAAATCAAGAGAATTACCTAAACAAGTAATATCTCCATGCTACCTTTCTCGAAGTGCTCACCCCTTAAGCGTGCAAAAGGAATAAACCAATGGGAAGCACTACACCGTGTCGAACTCGAAAAAGGTGAAGAACAATTCATACGAGAAAATGGCAATTCCAGGGACTCGCAACAAGACAAGCCAACGACCACAAGTGACTTTCAAAAATAAGCATATCTCTTCAACGGGCATTTTTGAAAGATCACTATAAAAGGCCGAGGAATGACTCGAGATGGAGATTACGCAGGGACCGAACCACAAACATTCAAGCAATTATTAGAACTATAACCTGAAATATTCTCAAGTTATTAAACGCTCAATCCTCAAGCCTACACTACGAAGAACATCAATCCAACACTCACTGTGAAGGAAAGATAACTTCAATCGGTTGAAGAGGAACATCAAGAATCAAGGGTCTACATTCCACGAAGGATTGTAGGAAGGTTCAAGGTCGAACCAAGTCTTGAGCTTTTGGAGGGCTTCGTGATCAAATCCAAAGAGCTTGAGCAAGTGGTCGTAGTAGCAAGGTTTGCCCAGTAAATAAGCCGAGTCGCACGAGAAGCCACCGGTGAGTGATCAAGGCGTCTCTGATCGAGTCCCAAAGGATCAAGTCGGTTGTGTGATCAAGACTTGTATCCGGACTATTACCACTTTGTATACTATCTTGATCAATACCTAGTGGATTCCTCCGGGGAGTTGGAGAAGAGAGGAGTAGAAGAATTACCCCATCTTCGAACCTCTATAAAAATCTTATTGTGTCATTTACATTTCAAAGCACTTTAATTCTTGCATCATATTTGTTTAATTCTGTGACATATTTGCTATCCATTAGATAATCTCTAAGTACTAAATCAAGCTCTAAATCTCTCCTTAACTAAACTTAAGGGTGTTAAGTCTTCGCTGAAAACAAACCACGTTGAGTTAATTTAGACTTAACGATTGAGTTATTCCATCAACAACTCGGTTGAGTCGTTGAGAGACTAACTCTACCGATTAACTAAATTGGTCATCACCAAGGACACAAATTGGTGTAGTATCAACTCGAATTTTTAAAAAATGACTAAATCAAAAATTTGGTAAGGTTTATTCAACCCTCCCCTTCTAAACCTTACACTTACACCCCTTGGGACCTACAATGTCAATAGGTACAACTAACAACCAAAAGGAGAGGATTGAAATATCTCTTGGGTCAACAAAATCTTGGATTCGAGGTAGAGCATGACAAAATTCTCGCATGTTGGAATGGAGTTTTCTACATTAGAGATTTGGTGTCCGTTTTACATGGACTATGGCTCGATATGGGGTTCGATATCCGAAGAAGCACGACCAGGACGATTTACTGAGATGATCTCATACGTGTGCAATATGTACTATGCAACAGGGAAGGTTTAAGAACTCAAAGATCCCGAATCCAACCACTTTAAATTATGATGATACAAATAACACGAACACAACACCCCGCGGGAGAGTTTCCAATAGGGTTGGATGCAATGCACGTTGTATATTTGAGTACAACAATAGCCATTCTTACAAAGTAAAATTCTTCAAGAGCGCCTCACTCATGCCTTGAAACCGAGGAAGAATACAAGCAATTTCTCAAGGTGAATAGGAATCTTAATTTCGGTCATGATTCCTACTAAATTATTTTCGATCAAATATAGGTACCTCTAAATCCGTGAGATTGATGAAAGAGATGGTTGGGGGTACTCAAATGTCGGTCAATCGCTGCAAGTGGATTTTAAGAACTTCAAGAGAGATTTAAAGGCATATATAGTTGGGGCAGATCTTGCAATTGATAATTGACAAATTTCTCAAAAAAAGAAGTTTGCGAGGAGATGGCATTTAATTATGACGTCGATGAAAACGAGCGATTAACACGGCTTTTCCGGGGCGATCGGATGCAATAATGAACTACAAGATATTCGGCGATGTAATCTCATTTGACGCCACCTACAATACCAATCGGTATTCCAAAAATCCCACTTGAATTCAATATGTTTCACATAACTATATTGATGCTATGAGCGTTAAAAATACAAAAATAATGAATACAAAAATTCGAATATATATTTAGTATAAGTATCTTGCATATATAGCTTGTAAAAAAATTATGGAACATTTGTGCTGCACATTAAATGATGAGAATTATAAGGTTTTTTTTAGGAATTGACATGTATAAATATAATACTTACTATGCATATTTAGCATACATATAATGTATATTGTAAAATAGTGCAAATCGTTAGTGTATATGTTTGTATTTTTTCAGTTTGCAAGCACATTAGATAAATATATGATGCATATTTTACATACATATGTTGTCTATCTAGGTATAGTACAGATCAATTAATATGTATATTTAAATGCAACAATTGGCATGTATAAATAGATAAATTAATATGCATATTTAACATGCATATACTGTATATATAAGTATGATGCATATTAGGTAATAAATGATGCATAATTTATATACATATGTTGTCTATCTAGGTATAGTACGGATCAATTTCCGTTAAAAATATTTTGTTATAACGTTTTTATGATGCATAAATTACTATTATTAACTGTATCACAGTGGTTGTCAAAAAAAAATCAGGTACAAGATGGTGTTCGCACCATTTACGGGGGTCGACAACCACAAAAATATATCACTTTTGCGGCAGGATTGATATTGAAGGAAGATGTTGAATCGTATGTGTGGTTGTTCAAGTGCTTTTTAGAAGCAATGGGAAGGAACCAATATACATCGTTACTGCATCAAGACCCCGCAATGAAAAATGCCATCCAAATAGTCTTCAAAAATACCATTCACAAAGGTTGTGCATGTGGCATATAATGGAAAAGGTTAGCACAAAGGTAGGTCAAGCATTGCTCAAGGATGATGACTTCAAAAAAGGCTGTTGTGTTGTGTGGGACAAACTATTCGGAACCGGTGATTTTGAGAGAAAGTGGAATGATGTTATGAATGATTTCAATCTAACATCACATCCATGGTTTATAACTATATTTGAACTTAGGCGTGGTGGATTCGACCTACTTTAGAGACATACCAATGGGGCTCTATTGAGGACTACCTTGAGGTCGAAAGCACAAACAACTGGTTTGGGGGTTCACCAACCCATAGGCAACCTTGGTTGAATTTATCATGCATTTTGTGATCTTTATGGACTCGCAAAGGCATGCATCGATAAATCAAGCAGTGAGTGTGAATCATTTCATCCAACTTGCACGACACCTTTAGATATTGAAAAGCATGCATCCTACGTGTACACACATACTTTGTTCTCCGATGTTATTAAGGAAGTCCGGAGGCTGCTACAAATGCTCGATGGTGCAAATAAGTGAAAAACGCACAAGGGTGTTCCTACACAATAAGAGATAGCACAACTAAAATGTTTATAGTAAACTGCTACAATGACGATTCGATCATGAAGTGTAATTGCAAGATGTTTGAAGGCCAGGTCTCATTTGCGGCATATGTTCGTGCTTCTAAAGGACCGATAGGAAATTCCAAGCAAATATTTGATGAAACGTTGGATGAAAACCACATCATTTAGGCCGACAAATGCACATCTATACCAATTTGCGAGGGGACGACGCCCCTGGGCAACACTCAATAACCTATGGTCGATTTCGAGTTGTATAGGGTTTGCTCAAGGGGATGTGGAAAAACTTGCAAATTTATCGTGTCTCCTAGCCGAGGAGAAGGAAAGGATGACAGTGGACAGAGTCCGAGTTTTGTCTTTGAGCAAGGAAGTCATTATTCAAAATTTTTGTGGCTCGATGCTACCACCAAACAAGAAAAGAATAAGGGGAGTGGTAGTCGTGTAAAAAGTCGCATACAGATCCAAAAAAAGAGAAGGCTATCAAGGCAAAACACCAAGATTGAAAGAAAATGTGGTACATGTGGAGAAGTCGCCCACATAATGTGAGAACTTGTCCAAAGCGCACCGATACATGTACATTAATCTAGTGCATGAATGATGCTTTAATTTTTAGGACTACTTTCCATTTTCCGCGGTATATTTTGAATATATAAAAGTATGTTACCTCCATAAATCTAGTGCTATTGATGTATAGTTTGTCGTATAATTATATGATGTAATTTTTCGTCAAATTTAAAACAGACTTGCATATGCATAATATTATAGATCGTGCAATGTGAATTGCCTAAATATAGATGAAAAACCAACTCATAAAATTGTACAGATTGAATTATGTCTTTGCTTTGATTTTTGAGCAAAATAAATGGTCTAACTATGCATTATAAACATTTAAAAAATAATCCTCTCGTTATCCATGTATATTTTGTCTTAAAATTACATGATGTAATTTTTAATCAAAATAAAACCATCGTGCATAAGCATTATCTTTTGTAGCATAATATGCAATGTAATTTGCCTAAATATACGTAAAAACCCAAATCGATAACAATGAGCGGATGCAATTATATATTGTCCGATTTTCGGATCAAAATAATTGGTCTAACTATGCAATATAAACGTCAAAAATACTTGTCTTGTAATCCATGTATATTTTGTACTCCGATTAATGATGCAAATTTTTTCAAATTAAAACATCATCCATATGGCGTTATAATATAACATAATGTGCAATGTAAATTGCCTAAATATACATTAAAAATCAAATCATAAATTTGAAATAAAATGATTACGTAATTTCTAATTTTTATTTCATAATAAATTGTCTAACTATACAATGTAAACAATTAAAAAACTTTAAAATCATTGTACATGTACAACAAAAACATAAAAAAAATTACCGTACAAAAGCGACATGCAAAACTAAATCATAATATATGCAAAACTAAATCGCAACTTATGCAAGAAATAGATAAAAACAATAATCATTGATATATTAAAAGTAACCACTGAAACTTTGTTAAGCTATTTCGACATGAGAATAATTTTGTGCATGCGTCCAATAACCAAGACCAACAATTATATAAAATGATAATGATGTCAAATAACTCAATTGTCTCCAAAAATGGACACCATGCACTAGGCAAAAATCCAAAGTTCAAAAAAGCAAAACCATCCATAAACCATGTCTTAAACTAAGATGCCATATCCACCATAAATAGTTTCATTAAAAACTAGACTAAATAATGTTCTTCCAGTCAAAAACATTTGCTTCAATCAGGTTTCTCTCCTGTGCTCATTAAATCGGTCAACAACAGTCGCATGGCAATACTTTGTCCTCAGATTTGTAATCCTGGAATAGTTGCCCTTTTGGAGACCACTATTCCACCCTCTCAGGCCTCCGCCTTCGTATGTTTCCATGTGCCTCATTGTAAAAATGCCGCAATCAATCTTATTAACATTGTCCCTCCATGGCATGGCCAACCTAACAACTCTTGCCTGTTGAATTGCCTACGCCATTTGCTCGCATCGCCTTGTTGCCAAGTATTGAGAGACGAGTCGAATCTGTGAAGACATTAATAGCATCAAAAACACACGTTCTATGCATTATATTATAAGTAAATATGCATTATTATATTTTTTGTATATTTCCTTGCCTATTTAGGATATAAAAAAGCCATAAATATTACTAAATAGATTATGAATTGGACTTAAGATATTTCATATCTACATGGGAATATGAAATATATTAATATACAATACATATGATGTAACGATGCATAAATTCGAATTAAAATATGCTACAAATTTGAATTGGCCAAAGGCAACAATGAATAATAAAAATAAATATACTTACCAACTTATCGGCAACTCTCGTATTTCCCTAAACCGAGCCACCAATGTGAAGAGTTGTCCGAATATGGCAATGTCTCCTCTTCACATCAAACACAATCACGAAAATGCTCGCTCTTGATTATAGGAAAGAAGAAGCGTAATATTGCAATGTATAATAAAAATACTAGAAAAAACTAAACAAAAAAGGATTGTTTATAAAAATATCATGACTAGATTATAATTTATCTAACCATTTCAATTTTTGCAAATTGGTAGGGTTCGTATCACCAATTTCAAAGATCTAAACTCGTGAAAAATCATCAAGTAAATCCTTTCGCCCAAGCCATCCTTGGACAAAACCAACGTATAGAGCTACCAAAAAAAATAGAATGACATAATGTAACCAATAACATCAGTAATAAATATAAAATTAATAAACTAAAAATTAAATTTTTTGGTTTAAATAAAAATATGATCTTGAAGGATGTCGCAAAAAAAGCTGTTGATGGAATCCGAGCCCCTCAAAATCTCCTTTGAATTCAATATTCCGCCCACATATCCACCACGGCCATAGAAACATATTGTCCGGTGTCAATGTCGCTAAATTCTCTCTAGTAAGCATGCAACATCCACTCTTATATATAGTCTCTTCTCTGCGGGGGTAAATAAATTAATTTCAAATCAACAAAAACATTATACCCATGCATCATATATTTTTTAGAAACTACGCAAGAATCGCCATATATGCAAAATAATAACCTTAACTATGCAGCATGTTAAAACTATACATGCATAAAAAATGTTCATTTAAATAACCATATAAAAATCAGCCATATGCATCAAAAAGGTTATTTCTATACATCAAACAGTACTGCATAACATTGGATACTTTACAATTATATTTAAAAAACAACTAAGACAATTAATTAACAATAATGCATATTAACACTAAATTATGCAAACGATTATTCTATATATGCATCAAAAAAATTCCAAAGATGTAAAAAAAAACGATTTATTCTCAGATACTTCTATATATACAAAATAATAATCTTAATTATGTAGCATGTTAAAACTATATATGCATCGAAAATGTTCATTTAATTAATCATATAAAAATCAGCCATATGCATCAAAAAAGATATATCTATACATCAAACGATTACTCCATATCATAGGATACTTTGATAAAAGGTACTTAAAAAGTCCACATTTTGTAAAAACAGATCATCGAGGTGCATGACTAAATAAAAGGTACTTAAAAATTATCGTAATTTTTAAAAATGTGATGAACTTACTTTTTAGTCGCACCATTCTCAAAAATCCACTTACAAACAATAGATCGTGAATCATCCGGTGGCGTATCAATGTCAATAGACATCCTGGTAAAGCAGGCCAAAGTTTCTAGCTTTTTCAGTTTCCTACCCCTTTTTTCTCAATCTTGCACCGCATTTCCATCCTTCTTTGTCCGCCCGCATCAATATCCTCTCGCATAATTTCAGCGCCATAATTCACACCACCGATAAAACCTCCAACATTATCAATTTCTTTAACAATCTTCCCCCGAGAGGCCTCCGCATAATGCCATGAGGTCTCAAGAACAGATTGCCAATTCGCGCTTGCCACCATCCCGAGTCATGCCAATACTAAATGCGGGCTGTCAATCCATTTCTTAAACTCAACCCTTTTCAATACTCGCATTTTCTATTTTTTCAATTGTGGCAATATTCTCGGGTTGTTCCAAAAAGCATCGTTTGTTGAGATAAGCTAAATTCATGGACATCATCTGCCGGTTGTTCATCAACCTGTTTCCCACTAAAACAAATCAGATTCTTCGCCGCGTCCCCTAATTTCGCAAAAACGGAATGACATTCAAAATCCTTGGGTAATAATATCAACAACATCCGTCGCAAGGCAGATAACTTGACAACACCTCCTAAGTGAACACTTATAAACATATAAACATGAATCATTTAAAAAAAAATGACTTAGCAAAAAAAACTCGCCTTGTACATGAAGCAACATATTTTAAGTAAGTATGTATCATGATATAACATGAATCATGTTATAAAAAAAAAAAACCGACTAAGTAGAAATACTCAATACCGCTCTATGTAATGCAAGCTAAATACATTATATTCCTCATAAATTTGCAATGAAATTATAACTAATCATACAGAGTGTTATCATTGCAAAAAAAAAAAAAAAAAAACCTTTTATCAAATATATAGATGCAAAATATTCCAACTAAATATGCAACACTTTATAACTAAAATGTGCAATATCACACAACGTTGATCGTCTTTGAAACAACACTTTGTGTGTTATGTTTACAAAAAAACTTTATAACAAAAAATATGCCTTGATTATAACTAATTATGCAACACTTTATACATCATATGCAAAATATAACACTGGAATTTGATTTGAATACAAAACTAATCAAATATTTGATCACTAAATATGCTATGTACTACTGTAAGATAAACAAAATTAAAAAAATCAAAAATACCGTAAAATAAAATGAAAAAATATACAACCTGCATCGCGTCACCGCCAACTGCCACCCCGGACAAGAGGTTCTCTCTTGGTTGAGTCCACCGCATGTATAATGTTACCACATGAAGAACCTCGACATTAAAAGGGGATCGACATATCCAAACCCGAAAGCGCCATATGCAACTTCATTTCGATACCATTCCTTCAACTTCTCGTCGGTCCAACCAATTAAACTCGGGATACCTCTTGGCATGTCGCGCATGCATACTACAACCGGTCCATGTACAAAAACCGAATCAACGTATAAACAATAAAAATCGATTATAATCGGTTCAATATTGGAAAACAAGAAAAATAAAATCAAACAAAAATTCTAAAATTTAGAAAAAGAAAAAAGGGCACAAACCAAAGAGGAATAGCACATGTCCGTTAAAATGCATTTTTCAAATGAAACCCATTTTACTCCATTCGCAATAAGGGATTTCAACGTGTATTCGCACCAATTGAATTTCTTTATGTCATCCACGTTTTCCAAACACTTTAAAATTAGTGTATTGACGTATCCACATTATAATGTCCCAACAATCGACAATCAACTAATATAGTAAAAAATCTCTTGAACCATACGCCACCGTCCTTGCATTCAACCATTTTGTTACAAACCTCGATTCTTTGTGACAAGTTTTCGATTTACCAAACAAACCAGCCCAGTTGTCATACAAGTCATTTTGTTCAGACTTTATCTTTTTGTCAATAGTGATCGGACCATTTGGAAACCCAAGGACTCTCTACATCGGAATAGTCAACACGGATAAACCGCCCCGAGCTAAGACTAACTCACAACTAATCGGATTGAAATTTTCAATCAACCACCAAATAAAACGACTAGGGTATTCGGTGATTCTAAGCAACAACAACCTTCCAAATCCCATTTCGACTATTGCATCCTTCTCGGAAATCCGTAAACCCCACCATCGCCTTAACCAACAAAAGTAGGGTTAGATCTAGTCAAGACCTTTGGATTTTTGAGCTTCCACGCCTTCTTGGCCCATTTCCCACTCTTCGCCCTTTTGGTACGGATGTGCCCTCTCCATTGCCTCCATCATCCCCTCCAAGCGAAATCTCCCTCATTTACTTAGACTTAGCCATAGATAACAGACTCAATAATCTGTCCCTCCCCCTGAACAAAAAAATATGCATAAATAATGGTATTGCATTGCATAAATAATTGTATTGTATTGCATAAATAATTTAATTATTATATATTTATAAGTGATCGAGACCAATAACTAAAATGATAAAAATGATGCATATATACTAATTGATTGATGCATAACATATTGATGTACAAAAGGCATAATTTCTTTGCACGTATTACACCAAATCAATGCATAAATCCAAATGCACAACGCCATTGTAACTTATGTGATGCACGACGATATATCATGAAAGCTATGCACGAAAATTGCTATCAAATGCAATAAAAATGTGAAAATCGATCGTCCAATATATTAACAATGAGACAACAATGGAATATCTAGAACATTGCCAAAAATAAAACAAAGTTACTTTGTTTCATTACATACAAAAAAAACAATTGTATGCCTTTAATTATGTAACAAAAAAGTGCTAAATGTGCAACAAAATGAAGTATCTTGCATTCACCCAACAAAAGCACATATGCAATGATAAGTTATAAAATATGCAACAAATTATTAAACATGTACAACTAAAAAAAAACATAAACTAAATCCTACTCAAAATTTCTAGAAGAAAACTTGTTTCACCCAACAAATTTGTATACAATAACCAAGAATTCTAAAAAACCTATGCATCAAAAAGTTGCTAAGTATGTAGAAGAAATCAACTATCTATACGTCAAAAATAACAAAAATTAAATCACAAAAATTACCCTATAAAACAGTTTTCTTTAATGGCTACCAAACGATTTGCTCCTAACATTACTCAAATACAATTGGACATAACTAGAGTTAAAAAAAGAATCATGGATTATGAATATAAAAAAATTGCGATTACTTATTCTCGATGTAAAGAAAATTCTACATGCAAAAACAAATTGCGAGAAAAAATCGAAAAACAATTGCACTTAAGAATGCATACCTATGTAGCGAGAATCTTAAGAGCAAAAAAAAAAAAAAGAAAATCTTACGATATAATCACTCAGCCCTCTCGACGCAATCTTCAAAATTTCGATAACCTTGCAGTAAACTTTTACTTGCAAAGAATGGTCTCTTCTTCTTACATTTTGTGTTGATTGTGGAAGAAAATAATGGTTGGATATGGAATAGGCGTGAGAATGTGGAGAGGGACGTGTGACAACGATATTGAGAATAAATCGATTCCCAATGTATCTTGGATACATCAAAAGATCTCCATAATTGCATTCTTGGCAAAATTTAAGGGAGCCAAAAATAATCTCCTAAAATAAATAACCGATTTAGATGTCTAATTACATTATTGTCCTTTCTAACGTTTTTTAATTAAAATTACCTTAAATATAAGATTAATCTAAGCCCTTCAAGAAACAAAATAAACGCACCGAGATCAATCCCTACGGTCTCACCCTAGGATATTGGTCTCATTTGAACCAATATCTCCTATATATATATATATATATATATATATATATATTAAACATATCTTTTTCCTACACAATATTCCAAAATATTTTGATTATTGTATTCTAAAATATTTTCAAAATAATATCAAACATACAAAAATTATCGGGATCGAGTTGGTCTCCTGTCAGACGGTCTAACGGATCTAAACCGTTAGACGGAGCCCCAACAACCAACCCAAATTCAGATCTATTCCATTACCAGAAAAATGAAAAGAAAAAACACACAAGAATAACCCCCAATTATTCTGCACATCCCTGCATCATCCCGCTGCATGCCCGTATTAGAGGATGCACCCGACGCTGCCTGCCTCCCGATCACCCTCTTATTGTCACATATGAACACCAAACAAACTTTGACGGTCTTCTCCTTCAACCAATTCCAAATTTCCCTGATTCTTAAATGTGAATAATTAAGGCTCGATTTCTTCATAATTGAATGGGTAATATATTGTCGGTTGAGGATATTTACATTGGTGAAGAAATATCAAAGATTTGAGAAGAGGCATTCAAATATTAATGCAATTAATCTCCATAAACAACAAAATTTTGGAGCTATATTGTGTCAGATGCTAGATTTAATATGCTTACTTTGTGACCTAGTGATTAATAAGAATACCTACACTTATCTTCTAGATGCATTCAAGAATCATGTTTTTTCCCTTTCTTTCTCATTTTCTTTCCTTAAATTTTTTTATACATTTATGCTACATTTTAGGGAACTAGTAATACTTTTTAAACGAAAAACTAACACTTTTCAGGAAACAATTAAATATTTTCCAAGTGGAATTGCTAATACTTTTTGGAAAAACTAGTATATATTTTCACCTGTAATGATAATACTTCTTAGTGGATCGATAATACTTTATTGTGGAACTACTAATATATTTTAGTGGATTTACTAATTTTTCTTTTGATTAGATTGCTAATATTTCTCCGAAAAACTGCTATATCTTTTCCTTTGGGGATGCTAATACTTTTGATGGGGACTGATAATACTTTTATGGGGAACTACTAATACTTTCGGTGGAATTTCTATTTTTTCAGTGGGATTGTCAACACTTTTCGAGGAAACTACTATTTATTTTTCACTTTGGGCGCTAATACTTTTAAGTGGGGTGATAATACTATCATGTGTAATCGATACTTTTTTTTTTTTCTTTCATTGAACGCTAATACTTTTCAAAGAGGCGATAAGACTTTTATAGGGAATTACTAATACTTTTCGGTGGAACTACTAATTTTTTCAAAGTGGAACTACTAAATCTTTTCGACCAAACTACTAAATATTTTTCGGTGGTGCGATTGTAATTTTTACGGGTAAAAATTAGCATAAAAACCACTTAAAGTAACCAATACCAACACTATTTTTTTCAAAAGACCTCAAAAAAAAAAAGAGAAAATTGACGAGTGTATGTGGCGTTGTTTGGCGTCGCACCTTCTTTAAATGATGGGAGGCATGTGGGTTGTAGTTGAATTTGGGTTTAGATTCGTCAGCGATTTTGACCTATCAGGCGATCTAACATGAGTTTTGTAATTGGGATCAACATTGTATGTACTCAATGATAGAGACTTATGTTGCAGGCGAATAACCCGAGTTCGATCTCACCCGAGTGCGTGTCCTACCCTACTATCCTCCCATTGTACTAAATAAAATACATAGGCAATTTCTAGTATCATATCGCATAAAAATTTTCCTTAAAATATCTCAAAAAAAGTACTAAAGTATTACTTACACTTCTTAAATGCTAAATATATCTAACCCACTACTCCATCCGATTCGGCATAGAATATGTCGAACTTATATTAGCTATTTGTATAACTTATTTTATAGCTTAGCCATTGAAGAGGTTTAAGAGCTCGGTAAAGGTTTCTACAACTTAATTTCTAGAAGGTTCCTCACATAAGTTTGGTATCTTTGGAAGGCTTAAGAGCACGGTTTGTGTCAATTTGAAGTTGATCAGATATGTTAATCAGATAAAATTTGGTAACAAATTCTAACACATTCCAATGGGCTTTAGATTCCCCTTAACAGTTTCCTAAAATCCGAAAACTCTAATTAGTTTCTCTATAAATACCTCTCTGTCAGGTATGATTTATTTTTTAGTTACTTTTACATATTGTCACTATACTTGTTCTTTCTCATTCTCTTCCTGAGACATTCTTTGACTTGAGCATTGGGGTACGCCGGAGCAACCCTCCGGCCCCTTTTTGCGAGTAGTTCGGCGAGTTCGGTGGAGTTCGGTGGAGTTCGCGAAGCGGTGGCGGAGCTCGGCGGTGTTGGCAATAGAAGTTTCTCACCTTTTTTTTACAAGAAAAATAATTTTATTAATTATATCAAACTAGCAATACATCGATAGAAGATAGAAACAAATTTGTTAAAAAAAACATAAAAGATGAAACTATGAAAAAATTTATAGCATCTAGTGTAATAACAAAAACCTGCTTAAAACCTACAATTTTGAAAATTCTATAATGCCTAGAATTTTATGATTTGAGATCTGCAACATGTTGAATACCACAACTGTTTTATCTTTGTCGGCTCAATAAATGTGAAAAGAATTCTAAAATCAACTTTTGTTGGGTAAAGTTGTTCTTATTTGCCAAAGAAATGCGAAATAATGCGCAAATGTTGAATAGGCAAAAGTTAGCAAAAGATCTTCATTATTGGTGGCTAACTACTTTGGGGATTGATGGAATAGTGAAGCAATTTTTCCAATGAATTGGCTTTTTCTAGATGCAATGATCATCCCAAAAACAAATTGTGAGAGTTCTAAATGCTCTATTTGTAAAGTTTTTTCTTAAGTTAGAGAGTGTTGATTTCTCCTATTTCAAGAGAGAGAAAGAGTGATATAGTTTTCTCCTTGTATTTAGAGAGAAACCGTTGTAATCCTATTTTTATAGTGAATTGCTCCTACACTTGTCCATGGTTTTTACCTCAAGTTTATTTGGAGGTTTTCCACGTAAAAATATTCGTGTCATTTTACCTTTATTTTTCTCACATCACTATTATCATGGGTTTGTTCCGGTCCGTAATTTCCTAACAACGGTGGTATCGAGCCATTGTTTTAGGGATTACTATTCATGGGTTATTATTCACGCATATGAATAGTGAAATCGATTCAAGTGAAAATCAATTGGGTGTGACAAAATGATGACAAAGTTCGATGTAGAAAAGTTCAATGGGAATAATTTCTCATTATGGAAAATGAAGATTAAGACAATTTTGAGGAAAGACAATTTCTTGGCGGCAATTGGAGACAGGCCCCCAGATATCACCGAGCGATGCCAAGTGGAACGAGATGGAGAGCAATGCAATTGCGATCCGCACTTAGACTAGCCGATGGAGTGTTATCCGGTGGTGGAGAAGAAGAAGACAAAGAAAGGAGATATGGGATACTCGACAAAATTGTACGAGGCCAAGTCACTTCACAAAAAGATTTTCTTAAAAAGAAAATTGTATACTCTTCGTATATCGAAAACCACTTTGGTGACTGACCATATCAACACTTTGAATACTCTATTTTCGCAACACCTCAATTGGTTACAAAATAGAAGTTGTTGAACATGCGGAACTTTTGCTCCAAAGTTTTGATTCGCACGATCAACTCATCATTAACTTGACGAATAACATCCTTTCGAACTATCTAGTCTTCGATGAAATTGTAGCCGTTATACTAGAAGAGGAGAAGCGCAGAAACAAAGAGGACATACAAGCAAGTTCGCGCAGCGGGAGCTTTGTCGGTGGTGAGAGGAAAATCCATGGAACATGGCTCCGGTGGGAGTCAAAATCATGGTAGATCAAAATCTAGGAGTAAAAAGAACATCAAATGCTAAATCGCCGTAAAAGTTAGGGCACTTTAAGAAGGATTGTTGGAGTAAGAAGAGTGGCGACCCGAGTCATCAAATGTTCAAGGAATGTTGCAAGTACCTCTAAAAATGGAGAAGTTTTATACGGTGAAGCAATAACCAACGCTAAAGGCGTAAAACTATTTTTCGATGTCCGGCTTTTAGACTCAAAGAGCAACCTAGCACATGACCTCCCGGCGGGAATGGTTTCACAAATATGAACCAATCTCACGGAGGATCTGTATTTATGGAGGATGATCATGCCTTGGGTATCGCTGGTATTGGTACTATCAAAATAAAAATATTTGATGGTACTCTTGTTCACACCATTCAAGAGGTACGACATGTGAAGGGCCTAAGGAAGAATCTTTTGTCCTTAGGAAATTGGATGATGTTGGATGTAAAACTCGTATTAAGGATGGGATCATGAAGATCGTGAAAGGAGTATTGTTGTAATGAAGGCGAAGAAACTTGCTACAAATTTGTATATGCTTAAAGATGAGATAATGCAATGAGGAGAAGCTTATGTTGCATTCTTAGGTTGGAAGAAGAATCAACGATAATGTGGCACCAAAAACTTGGCCACATGTCGAACAAGGGTTGAAGATTGTCTCACGAAGGAAGCTACTACCTGGTCTTACAAAGGTATCTTTGCCATTTTGTGAGCATTGTGTTACAAGTAAACAACACAAATTAAAATTTGGAAGATCAACATCTAAGAGCAAAAGCATCTTAGAGTTGATTCACTCGATGTTTAGCAAGCACCACTATCATCCCTAGGAGGGGCGAGATACTTTGTATCTTTCATTGATGATTACTTAAGGAGATGTTGGGTGTATCCTATCAAAAGGAAGGCCGATGTATTTTCGGTCTTCAAAGTTTACAAAGCTCAAATAGAACTTGAATCGGGAAAAAGATCAAGTGTCTAAGGACCGATAATGGAGGAGAATTTATAAGTGATGAATTTGAGTCTTTCACAACAAGAAAGCATCAAAAGACAGTTCACGGTGGCGTACACACCTCAACAAAATGGAGTGGCAGAGTGAATGAATCGAACCTTGTTAGAAAGGACAAGAGCAATGTTGAGAAGCGCAAGTCTACCCAAGATATTCTCAGGTAGACGCAGCCAAAACCGCTTTGTTATGTGATCAATCGGTCCCCATCAATCGCGATTGATCTCGAAAACGCCCATGGAGATGTGGACCGGTAAGTCTGCGATTATTCTCGCCTACATACATTTGGAAGTCCTGTGTATGTGATGTACAATGACCATGAAAGAACAGTTGGACCCAAAGTCCGAAAATGTATCTTTTGGGGTATGTTGATGGAGTCAAGCGATCGCATGTGGGATTCCACTACCCACAAGGTCATCATCAAGTAGAGATGTGATATTTGCGAGAAGATAGACTACAAGAGAAGGAAGATAGTAACACTGTAAAAAGGAAACCAGGAGACTACTACAAAGACTAGTGGAAAATAATCTCTGAGAATGAAGATTCGAAATCTTCGAAGCAGTTCGAGCACGAGGTACAAGAACAAGTCGAGTCGATGTCCAAGAAGACGCCGGTCAACTCGTGAGAGAAAGCCGCCAACTTGGCAATCGGAGTATGTTATGGGAGCAATGTTGCATATTGTATTTTAACGGAGGATTGAGAGCCATCAACTTTCCATGAAGCTACAAAAAGCTCGGATGCATCTCGGTGGATGACAACAATGCATGAAGAAATTGAAGCTCTTCACAAGAATCAAACTTGGAAATTTGTATCGTTACCATATGGTGGAAAGCCATTGGTAATAAATGGGTCTACAAGATCAAGCGGGATAGCAACGATCAAGTAGAGCGGTATCGTGCAAGATTGGTGGTACATGGATATTCTCGGAAAGAAAGCGGCTGATTTCGAGATATTTTCCCGGTGGTTCGACTCACGATAGTCGAGTGGTCCTGGATATGTGTGCTACTTTTGACTTACATCCGGAGCGATTAGATGTAAAAGCGTGTTTCTTCATGGAGAGCTTGAAGAAGAAATTTATATACTTCAACGAGGAAGGTTTTTTTTTTAAAACAGGCAAAGAGAACTTGGTTTGCGGGTTGAACAAATCTATGTACGAGGCTCCGGGTGTTGGTACAAGAGATTTGATTCCTTCATAATGAGCCTTGAATACAATGGACTTAGTTCGGACCATTGTGCATACTACAAAAGGTTTGGTGATAATGATTTTATTATTTTGTTGTTGTATGTGGATGATATATTAAAGCGAGTCCCAACAAAGATCAAATCCAAGAAATGAAGGCACAATTGGCTAGGGAGTTTGAAATGAAGGATTTGGGACTAGCAAGCAAAGATTCTAGGGATGCAGATTCACCGAGACAGAAATAATAGGAAGATCGGCTTTCCCGGAAGAACTACTTCAGAAAATTTTGCGGCGACGCTTCAACATGCAAGATTGTAAGCGGTTTCTACCCCTCTTCCTATTAATTTCAAGTTATCCTCAAGTATGTGTCCTAACAATGAAGCGAGAGAGGATGGAGATATCTCGAAATACCGTATGCATCAAGTGATGGGGAGTTTAATGTTCGCTATGATATGTACAAGGCCAGACATTGCACAAGCAGTGGGAGCAGTTAGTCGATACATGGTGAATCCTGGTAGAGAGCATTGGGATACATTGAAGAGGGTTCTGAGGTACATCAGAGGAATCTTTGATGCTGCATTATGTTATAGAGGATCGGATTTTCTTGTCATTGATTTTGCGGGTGATCTTGATAAAAGAAAGTCCATTACGGGCTATGTGTTTACACTTGCGGGAGGAGTTGGAAGTTGGGTTTCAAAATCGCATGTTGTAGTTCTATCTACAATCAAGCGAGAATACATGGCACTACACAAGCTTGCAATGAAGCGATCTGGATTCAAAGGTTCTTGGAGGAGCTCGGGCACAAACAAGAAAAGATTGTTCGTTTTGTGTGATCAGTGCTTTGCATATTGCAAAGAATCCAAATTTACGAGGACAAAGCACATAGAAGTTCAATATCACTTCGTTCGAGAAGTAGTGGAAAATGAAAGTGTGGATATGCAAAAGATTTACACGATGAGAACTGTAGATTGCATGACCAAACCAATCAACACTGGCAAATTTGAATGGTGTAGATATTTGTGTGGCCTAGTAGACGTAAGTAAACATGACATGGTGGCGGTGTAGAGAGTGATGCAAGGATTACAAAAGTGACTTTAAGTGGGAGAATGTGAAAAGAATTCTAAAGTCAACTTTTGTTGGCTAAAGTTGTTCTTATTTGACAAAGAAATGCAGAAATAATGCTGCAAATGTTGAATAGGCAAAAGTTAGCAAAAGATCTTCAATATTGGTGGCTAACTACTTTGGGGATTGGTGGAATAGTGAAGCAATTTTTCCTATAAATTGGCTTCTTCGGTAGATGCAATGATCATCCCAAAAACAAATTGTGAGAGTTCTAAATTCTCTATTTGTAAAGTTTTTTCTTAATTTAGAGAGTGTTGATTTCTCCTATTTCAAGAGAGAGAGAGTGATATAGTTTTCTCCTTGTATTTAGAGAGAAAGTGTTGTAATCCTATTTTTATAATGAATTGCTCCTACACTTGCCCGTGGTTTTTACCTCAAGTTTATTTGGAGGTTTTTCACGTAAAAATATTTGTGTCATTTTACCTTTATTTTTCTCGCATCACTATTGTCATGGGTTTGTTCCGGTCCGTAATTTCCTAACAAAAACTTGCTCGTCTGAATTGTCCACCACAAGAAACACCGCACCAAGATGGCTACAAACCAAACACCGCACTGCATTTACGATGAAATCACAAACAAGAGAAAAATAAATAAACGGATCTACATCGTACAGCACGATGAAATTACAAATAAGAGAAAAATAAATAACTCGGATCTACACGGAGAAATAACTTATTTAGAAAATAAAATAAAAGAACGTAGATGGGGAATTTCAGGCAAAAAATGACCAAAATCACTCTTTAACAATGAAGGACAATAAAGAAAAGTAAAACGAGAATTTGATAGAAAATGAGGGTAGGGTTGAGTTTATCAAAGAGATACTCTAACTAGAGTAGAGAATATAGATAAAAAAAAAATGAAAAGTAATCATCTTTCTCACATTCTTAAGATCACTATAATTAATCAATTTCATGCAACAAAAAAATGATCATATATTTTCTAATTAAATTAGCGAAATTGGAAAATGAATGGTCAACCCTCAGTTTGGAGTTGGAACTTGGAATACACTTCACGGTAACGCCACCGTGACTGTGACAACTCTTCCTCGTGGTAAGCCACCGTGACTGTGACTCTAATCTCTGTTTCTTCTTTTTCATTCTCTTTCTCTTTCTCTTTTCTGGGTCAATTATTTTTCCTTTTTCATAAGGGAAAAACCAAGACTTGTACACTCGACTGTATCACTGTTATCTCATCACTGGGTGGTATGCCTTTGTCTCGATTTTTCATCGCTTAATTTGAATTGTTGGATTTTTTCTTTGAAGATCAGTTTGAAATAATTATTGAATTTTGATTATTTTTTCTCCCCAACTGTCTGCTGTCTGCAGCTTATGGGTTACTTGGGAAGTGCGTGTTAATCTTTTTTTTTTTTTTTTTTTTTTTACTTTTTCTGCTGATCATTGTTTGATTTCACATGGCAGAACTTCAATTCAGTTATGAAAGAGCTATTGAACTTGATAATGGGATACTATGTTGGGCGGAAACTGAAAACTAAGTATTGAGTAATACATTGGATTTATAATCGAATTTGATTTTGTTTCCTAATTTTGTTCTTTCAACAAGAGGGGGACAAAAAACAGTATTATTTTCTTGAAAAATGGTAATTTCTCTGTCTCACTTTTTTATTTTAACATTGAAAATGATGTTGTAATTGGTGGTAATGGTATGCCTAAGACTAATTCTAGCTTTTACTTGTGGTATTTAGCGCTAAGAGAAATATATATATGTCATAGTCATGTTTTTGCCTTGTTTTTTTTTTCTTCTCCCAGTAGAGACCTTTTATCACAAGTGACACTACGATTTTGCTTCTTAAATTTACTCCGAGGGTAATAAATTTTACCTGGAAAATTTAGTTTATTAATTCGTATGATTGTTTTCTTGTTGTTCTAGTGAGGGAAATGGCAGAACAGATTAAAGCATTCCCACAATTAGCTCCTTTCGATTATGAGCTATACGAAGGAGATCCTGATCAGTTAAAAACTGTTGATGCTACGCCATCGCAGCCTAATTCATATATCGATCCTGCAGCGTTGAAACTCAAATATAGGATCGGCCATGGACTCTTTGGTGATGTTTGGGTAGCCACGCACCATCAATCGGGCAGGGATTACGATGAGTATCATGAAGTTGCACTTAAGATGATACATCCTATAAAGGAGGATCATGTCAATGAGTTTCTCAGTAAGTTTGAAGAGCTATGGATAAATTTGAAGTCACGACAATTGCAATGTGTTTGTTGGTTGCATGGTATCTCCGTTATATCTGGCAAGGTTGATTTTCTTCGTGAATTGTCGCATCTGTATTTTTCACCATAAAGACATTAAAATGCTATATTTTCTCTTTTGGTAGATCTGTATAGCTTTGAAATCTTATAAGAGGTCAATAGGTGATCGAATGGCGCATCTTAAAGGAGGAAAGCTTCCACTACCCGATGTTTTGAGGTAATAAAATTTGTATTTTTTCCCCTTTTTCAAGCTCAAATTTCTCCGGAGTACATTTACTCGTGGAGATTTTTTCAGGCTTCATTTGGATTATTAATGGATTTGAAGCTAAGGATATTACAATAACAAATCCATTGAGTTGGTTTGGATACAACGGGTTTCAGATCCTTAAGTTCCTATTTTAAGATATTTTTTGAGTCATTATGGTGGATCTCAAATTCATCTTATATATAGCCATTTAAAATCCTTCTCTCAAATCATTTCTATGCGCACCCTCAGGTATGGAATTGAATTAGCCAAAGGAGTACAACAACTTCACCAAATAGGTGTCCTTGTACTGAATCTTAAGCCGAATAATTTCCTTCTTGATGAAAATGACCATGTTGTCCTTGGAGACTTTGGGATCCCACATTTGCTTCTCGGGATTTGCTGGCATGATTCGAATTTAGCGTTCAGGCTTGGTTCTCCAAACTACATGGCACCTGAACAATGGGAACCTGGAGTAAGAGGTCCAATATCGTATGAGACTGACTCATGGGGGTTTGCCTGCAGCGTGATTGAAATGTTGACTGGAAATCCACCGTGGTTTGGACGATCTGTTGAAGAAATGCATAACGCAGTTGTAATACGTAAAGAAAAGCCACAGGTTCCTACTGGTCTTCCTCCTGAAGTAGAGGATGTTCTAAAGGGCTGTTTTGAGTATGATTTTCGCAACCGACCACTAATGTCAGACATTTTACAAGCATTTGAAAGGTTCTCTCCTCTTTCTCTCTCCCCCTCTCCCAACCATAGTAACAAAAAATTTCGAGTATTTGAAAATAACTCGAATAAAAAACGGTATATTGATATGGCGTTAATTCCCGTATATATCATCTATGATTAAACAATTTGAAAAAATCTCCTGAACTTAAAAGCGACTTATTCTCAAACTTTAATACCGTTTTGCTAAAATTATACTATTTTGACTTTTTTTTATTTTTACAAAACAAATATATATTTTTTTAGATAACATAATTTTTATGATTTAACTTATTGAGAATCTTCCCACAAAAAATTCTACTTTATAGTGTGTATGTAGCTTGCTTGTTGCTTTAAATGAATTTTCAGATAATCTTCTACATCTCCTTAAGAATCTTTCTCAAATTGGATTTTTGGACTTGCAGATCACGGAATGCTGTTTACAGTGATGGATCGTGGAGTGGTCTGGTGAGCAGTTCGTTTGTGGGTAAATCACATTGCATTGGCTACAGCACATGGTTCCTCTCGAAAGATCATCTTCAGGTTGGTGATGCAGTTCGATCAAGAAAGTCACTAAACACCCACAAGCCTCTAAGTTTGGCTGTAACTGAAGGAGTTGTGGTTGGGTTGGAGAAAGACGGTGAAAAAGATGGATTTGCAATGGTGCAAATCCTAACATGCACAACCACCTCAGATTAAGTGTTTCAACCCTAGAAAGGGTCACTTCTGGTTTTGCATCGGGGATTGGGTGCGCTTGAATAAAGAAAGTCGAGAACATTCGTCTCTAGGTATTTTACATTACATACACCGTGATGGAAATGTTACTGTTGGATTTTAGGGTTGGAAACTCTATGGAGGGGACATTGCTCCGAGCTTAGAAAAGCAGAGCCTTTTTGGTGGGACAATTCGTGAGATTGAAAGCTAACATCACGACTCCCCATTTCGAGTGGCCTCATAAAAGGGGAGGGGCGTGGGCCAGTGGAAAAATTGCGCAGATTCTTCCGAACGGGTGCCTTGAGGTTAAATTCCCGGGAAGGTTCGTTTTCGGAGATGAATTGACTTGTTTCTTGGCTAATCCCGAGGAAGTGGAGTGTGTATCTTTCGATACATGTCCTGGACTTGTTGAGAAATACGAACTTGTTGAGGATTTTCACTGGGGTGTTCGGCCTCTAGCAATTGCGTTTGGTATACTCACGGCCATGAAGTTTGGCACGTTTGTCGGAAGAAATGTGAGTGCGAGAGTAAATAAACGTAAAATGACTCAGAAGCAGAATGATGCCTGCAATCAAGAAGGCCAAAGCAGTGGTAATTCAGGATGGCTACCACCAACTGTTGCGAATATACTCTTTAAAGACGGGACGTCGGTCTCAAATTCTCGGTGAACTATCTTGTGCATGGGTTCGTTGTGTTCGTGAATTGTGCATCACTTTATGTGTCGAAACGGTTAATTAATTTTAGTTGGATGCTGTGAAGCAAATGGTTATACCCTCTCTAACCATCTTGAAACAGGTGATGAACTTTGATCCTCTGAATACTGTAGGTGTTTATGTTCATGTATATATTTGCACTTGTTTGCAAGGTTGTAAGGATGGTAAAGGGGGTTTATATTTTGGTTTGTAAATAATTTTAGTTTGATTGTAAATGTCCTGTGAAATGAAGAGAACTGCTGGAAGCATGCCCAACTGGCTTGGGGTGGCCACGATTCCAGAACCGTCGGTTCCGGTTTCTCATTTTGGAGGAATCGCGGAACCGAAACCGTTGTCTCGCGGTTCGGTTCCAAAACCGAACCGACGGTTTTGGTTTTGGTTCGGTTTGGAACCCGTTTTCTATGGTTTTGGTTCCGGTTTAAATAATTTTTTTATTTTTTAAAAATGGTTTATCAATTTCAGTTACAAAAGAAAGGAAAAATGAAGAAAAAGACTTGGACTTAATATTCAATTAAGTTTTGTATTTAATATTTATAATAATATTAAACTGTCTATATATGCTATTAGAGTATAAACGAATCAAAGTTCACATAGTTCGCTTACAACATTTGGTTTAAAACGTGTCTCATGTAGTTACGAACATAAAACATTATAATAAACATTCAAAATTTCTTTTAGCATGTTTTAACCAAAAAAAAACATAAAAATCATTAGTTTTAACCTTGACACCGGCGGTTTTAATTGCCGGTTCCACCATGGTTCTAACCGACGGTTAAAACCGCCGGTTCCACAGTTTTTGAGACCAAAGAACCGGAATCGGTATACACGGTTCAAGTTTTGGAACCCACAACCGTTGACACGGTTCCGATTCCAGCCCATTTGGCCACCCCTACAACCGGCTCTCTGGAGTTGAAAGTTCTACTTTCTGGTGGTTAACAATTTAGTGTAAGAAAGCAGATTTGCTAAACAGTGATGAGGGAAAATTCTAGGTTATGTTTTCAAAAACCCGTTTTCCATTTCCCAACTGTTACGGAATATGAATTTATATTTGTTTAGGGAAGTTCTTGATGGAGATAACTTGTTTGGGAGCACTTATGCAATAGAAGTCCATCTAGAAAATGGACTTTTGGAGAAGTTACTTTTGAAAAAGTCATTTTACATTTTACTGGTGTTTGGTGAAACCCATTTGCAAAAGTGCTTTTGAATGAGAAGCCCATTCTTTACATGAAATTATGTTTGGTAAGCTATTATGCTAAGTGCATACTTAGCATGAATTAACCATATTGCCCCTATGTTTTTTACCGCACACAAGTTTTCAAATAGCTAAGCTCAAATAGCTAATGAGCTACATGCTTCTCTTAATACACCTTAGTAATTCTTTCAAAAACAATGCTTCAGTAAGTAATATTTTTTAACAATTAATTAATTTTTGATGGAACCACTAAATTAAGTTGACAAAAACTAATTCAAAAACTACAACTCATAAATTTTTTTCCCTGCCTCGATTTTCACTTTTAATTTAATTGATTGAAATCAATAACAATTCTTGTATCATTCTCTCAATAGTATAATATTTATGCTAAAGTGGATTAATTTAATTCAAGAAGTTTTTAATGTAGAAGTATTTTTCCCAGCAAAATGTATATATAATGGTACGAGCATGTTAGAACACTCAATGAAAAACATTAAAACCGAGCGTCAAATACCGACATATATTAGCATATGTTAGCAAATTTAATTGATTGATATCATTTCAAATTCATTCCTTAAACTAACAAAGGTGTGCAACCTAGGAGAAAAATAACAATGAAAAATAAGATCTTCAAATAAAAAAATAATAATTGAAGAAATTCATGATAGTCAAAATCCTCTTGTCTGGTATATCGAGTCGGCGATAGCATCACGCACAATACTCATTTCTTGACTTTGTTGCTCATTCACCATTTGATATGTATCATTGTCATATTCCTCTAAGTCGATCTCTGTTTCTTCATTATCACTAACATAATCTTCATCTTCATCGTAACGCTTAAACTCTTCATCAGCAATTGCCTCTTGTCTTATATAATTATGTAATGCCATTGAAACAACAACAATTAATCTTTGAGTTTCAAAAGGAAATTTGGCCATTTTATCTAAAATTGGCCATCGGGCTTTCCATACTCCAAAACAACGCTCAATTATATTTCTTAATGAGGAGTGAGAGTGATTAAACAGTTCTTTAGGACCACTTGCCCGTTGCCCTCTTCGGAATTGATTTGAATGATAGTGTGTGCCTTTGTAAGGTGCTAAAAACCCAGGCATATTTGGATATCCAAGATCAACAACGTAATATTTACCTAATAAGAGTAAATACACTATAAGAAAAATGCTAATAGACAACGGTGATCCACCGTTGTTGTTTTGGGAAAACAACTATTGTAGATATCTATGTTGTAAAAGAGGTCGCATAAAGACAACAGTTTTCCACCGTTGTCTTTGTAATCAACAACAACGGTGTTCCACCGTTGCAGCACCGTTATGTTTTGTGTAATCAAACAACGGTGGAAAATCGTTGTCCCTTAGCATCCTTTTTTACAACACAGATATCTACAATAGTCTTTTCCTCCTAAACGACAACGACTGATCACTGTTGTCTATTACCATCAAAGACAACGGTGAAACACTATTGCCTAATACCATCAAATACAATTGTTAAACTTCGTTGTGTATTGGCAATACCATTGTCTTTTAGAATAATCACAACACAATATTTTGCAAAAATAGTTAAAAAAACTCTAAATATTGAAAACAATTCAATCACTTAATTAAAATTTTCCTGAATATGAATTAATCAAAATACAAATCATTACAACAAAGGAAGAATTAGGAGGAAGAATTATACAGTTACATAAGATCCAATATATTTATCAAATCCAAAAGCCGGCAATGAATCATTACAACAAAAGAAGCAACTACGAAGATGAATTTCTCCCATCTTTCACGACCGGCCACCAAAAAAAGAATTCACAGCTTCATCTTCGTCTTGTTGAGCAATATTCTGCACAAATGATATTCATCAGAGCAATATTATTGCAAATCTTCGGGAAGATAAACCCATGGATATTAGCTGACCTTACAAGTGTGAAGCAAGATAATCATAGACGTCTCATATTTGAATCTCATCATTAAAAGGATTAATGACTAGTGGCCAAATAAAAAGTAGACACAACATGAAATAGACACAAACAATTTGTATTTTAGGCAAAATTCATTCCAAAACAATGAAGTAGCTAGCTGTACAAAACTTGAAAAGCTCCATTATCCTAAAAATCAAATTAAAAAATATGTTCACCCTTAGCCAACTGGTATGAATCAAGCGAAAAATGTAACCTTGCAATCACCAATTTACCTATTCATTAACCAAAAGACATTTTGACTAGGTCCTGCATTAAAGTCAACTTCTTAAATAAAAAGGTACCACAACTAGCATCCTATAATCCAGGACTTGAAGATAATGACAAACATCTCTACACATACAATTATCATTCTAAAGCCACTTTATTTGGTTAGTGTAGGTTATGAGAAGGAAATAGAGACTACCACAACTTAAAGAAATTGATAAAAGATTATTCACACTGTTCAAGATGCAACAAGATAATATACACGCCAACAGTGAATCATTTATCAACATCTTTCATTCCACATTCTTCAAGTGATTGTCAGACTGCGTGTCTCACATTCAATTAACCATCAGCAGACTCCTGATGGTCGAAAAGAATTTTAGTAGCAAACATGCTTGGTGTACCTCTGTTTTCAGAATGAAAAGTAATCAAAATATACAGTTGTTTTCTAACATGTCTATCACTGAACTTGGTAAATGGAGTTATCTAGAGCATATAAAATCTACATGGATCAATATTTACAATGATATGAAGAAGAAATGAGAAGCACTGAGGCGGAGCATGCACAAAAAGTTTTAAAAGAAGGATTTGCATTGATATCAACCGTGCCCTAAAAGCCATTTGCTAGAAGCTTTTATGCATATCATATAGAGTTACAGATCCTTATCAGTTGTCTCTACTAGAACATGATATCAATATATTCATTTGAAAGACACTACTGAACAAACATGATATCAATGTATCCAACTTGTTTTTCTTTAATACAAACACAAAGGCCATGATCAACAATCTCACTACTAATCTTTACTTGTCACTGGAGAAACAGAGGGCAAATCACTTATCTTCCATTTCAGACACCTTATCCAGACAGAAAGTACTAAATATTCATTACAAATCCCATAAGAAAATGAAAAATTGCTGCTGTTGAAGGAAAATAAAAAATATTAATACAGATATAAAAAAATTAAAAATGAACCTGAGACCCAAATCTAAAGCAATTGAAGAAATTGTATGAGACAGACAAGTTCAATTTTTCTGAAATGATACTTGAAACAAAAGCCAGAAATTCAAGTGACATAATTACTATATTTGCTTCAACAAGAATGTGAATATTATCCACACAAGGTAGGAATCGAATGTTAGAGTAATTTAGTGTTATGTTATTATTGTTATTTGTTTGTATTGTTAAGGATAGTTTAGTCTTTTAGCAACTTGTAACCTAGCACTATTTAGAGGAGTCTTCATCCTCATTTGTGTTGTAGTCTTTTCTTTCTCTTCAATTGTAAGAACCATATTTTCTCTCTCAATTACAATGAATGCATCAATTATTCTATCATGGCATCGAGCCAAATTTAATCCCATACACAACGTTCGCGGATCCAACGTGTAGTTTGGTGAGATCGGGAGCATCGGTCGGAGTAGTTGTCGGAGCAGATCGGAGTAGATCGAGTAGTTGTCGGAGCGGATCGGAGCATTTCGTTCAATATATCGGAATAGATCGAAGCGGATCGAAGCGATTTGCCATATTCATTGTTTTGATGTTTGGGTAATCTTCCTTACTACTATTTTTACGTCGAATATTTCAAGTTCGAATCTGTTTTGTTTGTTTGGGTTTGGCCTCTTTTGTTGGTTATTTGGTTGAGCTTATTTGTTGGTTGTGTAATATGGCTTCCGAAAAGGATGATTCGTTGCAATCTATTGGTGTTCGATTGGATGGGAAAAATTATACATATTGGAGTTATGTGATAAAAAAAAATTTTTGAGGGGAAAACGGATGTGGAGTATTGTAAATGGGACTCAATCTAAACCTAAGAGTGAGAATAATGACAAGTATCTTGAACAAGCGAAGGCTTGGGAGGTTAATAATTCTAAGATTATTACATGGATTAATAATTCTTGGATTAATAATTGCGTTGAGAGTTCGATTGGTATGCAATTGGCAAAATATGACACAGAAGAGAAGTTTGGGAGCACTTAGAACGATTGTACACACAATCAAATTTTGCTAAACAATATCGAGTTAGAAATGGATATTCGAACTCTTCAACAAAAGACATGACTATCCAGGAATTTTATTCGGCAATGACTAATCTTTGGGACCAATTAGCTTTGTGAGAATCGGTAGAGCTTAGTGCATTTGCTCCTTATATTGCCCGACGTAATGAACAACGGTTGGTTCAGTTTCTTATGGCTCTTCGTGATGATTTTGAGTCATTGCGTGGAAATATTTTGCATCGTAGTCCTCTTCCAACTGTTGATTCTGTGGTCAATGAATTAATTGCTGATGAAACACGTCACAAGTCTGCGTCGATAAAGGGGATCCTTCCAACACCTGGCCCATCTGTCTTAGCTGTTCCAAATCGCCCATTCCAGAAGTATTCGAATAAGCCAAATCCTAAGGCTGTTGCTCCAGATGAATGTAGCTTTTGTAGAACTCCGGGACATTGGAAGGCTCAATGCCCGAAGTTGATGGGTCGGTCAGCCCCGCGTGCTCCTCCGTATCCTCAGTCTTCTCAACGTGGTCCTAGACCACCCCCACTGCATAATCTTTGCTTTGCTTGTACCACCATCTGACACTTTCAAATCTGGAGTTGCTTCACCGTCTACTACTACTGCAGATTCTCTCTACGAGCAGTTCCAGAAATTTCTTAGCCTTCAACCACATGCTATGTCCGCTGCAGGTTCGTCAGCTCCAAGCTCCTCAGGTATATCTTCATCTATTTGGTTATTAGACTCGGGAGCTTCTCATCATATGTCCCCTAATGCAGAATCATTTATTTCTATTTCTCCTTCAAACTCCACGTCTGTTATGACTGCTGATGGCACACCTATGCCCTTAGCAGGTGTTGGTTCTGTTGACTCTACGCATGTGTCTCTACCTAGTGTTTATCATATTCCCCAGCTTACTTTAAGTCTTGTTTCAGTTGGTCAACTATGTGATTCTGGTTATTCTGTGACTTTCTCTTCTGATTCTTGTCATGTGCAGGATCCTCACTCCCAGAGGCTGATTGGGACAGGCCGTAGGAGTGGAGGGTTGTATGTTCTGGATGAACTTCGTGTACCAGATGTCGCAGCCTCTACTATTGATTTGTCTTCTTTTCGTTTGGGTCCATCTTCGTCTAATTTTTATTTATGGCATTCTCGTTTGGGTCATGTATCTTTTTTCGTTTAAAGTACTTAGCATCCACTGGATTGTTAGGAAATTTGAAAATTCACGATATTTCTGGTTGTAGTGGTTGTAAACTTGCTAAGTTCTCTGCATTGCCATTTAGTAAAAGCTTCTCCATTTCAGCTGCACCATTCGATTTGATTCATTCTGATGTTTGGGGACCTTCTCCAATTGCCACAAAAGGAGGGTCCCGATACTATGTTTCTTTCATTGATGATCATACACGCTATTGTTGGGTTTATATGATGAAACGTCGTTCTGATTTCTTGGGAATTTATACCTCTTTTCGAACTCTTATCAAAACGCAAAGATTCTCGGTTATAAAGTGTTTGGTGTGATTTGGGTGGGGAATATACATCTAATAATTTTCGTGAATTGCTTGCTTTAGATGGAACTATATATCAAACTTCTTAGCATCGATACGCCTGAACAAAATGGTGTTGCTGAAAGAAAACATAGACATATCATTGAAACTGCCCGTTCTCTTTTATTATCTGCTTCCGTCCCTAGTGAATTTTGGGGGAAATTCGTTTCTGACAATTTATTCAATCAACAGGATCCCAACCGCTCATAACTCGGGTGTGTCACCATTTGAGAAATTATTTGGTTATGCTCCCGATTACTCTTTCTTCTTACGAGTATTTGGTTCTACATGTTTTGTTCTTCGCCCTCACGTTGAACGTAGTAAATTGTCTTCTCGATTCGCTATGTGTGTTTTCTTAAAGCTATGGGGATGGTCAAAAGGGGTATCGTTGTTATGATCCTGTTGCACAAAAATTATATGTGTCACGTCATGTTTTCTTTCTTGAGCATATTCCTCTTTTCACCATTCCATCTAGCTCTCACAATGTGTCTAAGTCCGATCTTATCCATATTGATCCTTTTCTTTGGTGATATTGATGATTTTTGGAGACATCTTGGTACCGATGATTCAACGATACTCTTGCTCCCTCTCCTCCTACGACTACCTCTCCGTCTCCCGAGATTGTGGATCCTACTCCCGTTATCCTTCACGAGTTCGTAAGTCTACTCAATTTACCAGATTTTGTGTATTCTTCTTATTCACCATCTTTTACATCATTTTTATCATCTATTCACAATCTTCCGAGCCAACTTCTTACAAAAAGAGCGACTCTTGATCCTCTTTGGCAACAAGCTATGGTAGAAGAATTGTCCGCTTTGTCAAAAATGTAAACTTGGGATTTGGTACCTCTACCACATGGTAAAAATGCAATTGGTTCTCGTTGGGTATTTAAAATTAAAACAAAGTCGATGGTTCTATTGAGCGGTATAAGGCACGATTGGTTGCTAAAGGATTCTCTCAACAATATGGTTTGGATTATGAGGAAACTTTCGCTCCTGTTGCAAAGATGACTACAATTCGTACACTTATTGCCGTTGCATCTTCTCGAAAATGGCATATATTCCAGATGGATGTTAGAAATGCCTTCTTGAATGGAATTCTTCAAGAAGAGGTTTATATGGTTCCACCTCCTGGTGTGGCCCATAATCCGGAGAGGTTTGTAAACTTAAGAAAGCTTTGTATGGTCTCAAACAGCACCTCGTGCTTGGTTTGAGAAGTTCTCGATTGCCTTATTTCTCTTGGATTTCATCGGAGTGATCACGATTCTGCTCTCTTTGTCAAGAACTCTTTGGCCGGTATTATTGTGCTCTCATTATATGTTGATGATATGATTATCACGGGTAGTGATGTTGATGGGATTGCACTGCTCAAATCAGAATTGTCCTCTCTTTTTGAAATGAAAGACTTGGGTTCTCTACGATATTTTCTAGGTATTGAGGTCAGTTGGTCACCTAAAGGTTATCTTCTCTCACAGTCCAAGTATACAACTGATATTCTTGAGCGGGCTCGCATCACCGACACTAGGACTGTTGATTCTCCCATTGAAGTTAATGTTCGATATTCTTCTTCTGATGGCACACTTTTGGCCGATCCTACTTTGTATCGTACCATTGTTGGCAGCTTAGTTTATCTCACTATTACACGCCCAGATATTGCTTATGTTGTTCACATTGTTAGTCAATTTGTTACTTCTCCTACGACTGTTCACTGGGCAGCTGTTCTTCGTATCTTACGATACCTTAGAGGCACCATATTTCAGAGTCTCTTATTTTCGTCTACTTCCTCTTTGGAGTTACGTGCTTTCTCAGATGCTGATTGGGCTAGTGATCCGGTAGATCGTAAATCTACTACAGGATTTTGTATTTTCCTTGGGGATTCTCTTATTTCGTGGAAGAGCAAGAAACAAACTGTTGTCTCTCGTTCTTCTACCGAAGCTGAGTACCGAGCTATGGCTTCTACTACCACAGAGATCATTTGGTTACGATGGTTACTTGCGATATGGGTGTTTCTCTTAGTCATCCCACTCATATGTCTGCGATAATAGGAGCACCATTCAAATTGCCCACAATTCGGTGTTTCATGAAAGGACAAAACATATTGAAATTGATTGTCATCTCACTCGTCACCATCTTCAAAGCAGGTATTATTACTTTGCCGTTCGTTACATCCTCATCACAAATTGCCGACTTCTTCACCAAAGCACATCCGCCTTCTCGTTTTCATTTTTGGTTGGCAAACTCTCGATGCTCCTTGCAACCGCATCTCACGAGTTTGGGGGGGTGTTAGAGTAATTTAGTGTTATGTTATTATTGTTATTTGTTTGTATTGTTAAGGGTAGTTTAGTCTTTTAGCAACTTGTAACCTAAAGACTATTTAGAGGAGCCTTCATCCTCATTTGTGTTGTAGTCTTTTCTTCTCTTCAATTGTAAGAACCATATTTTCTCTCTCAATTACAATGAATGCATCAATTATTCTATCATCGAAAATATACGAACGGATTCAATGTATTCAAAAGCACGAGACGGGCCTTTAATCGCATCATCCCTCTCTCAAATCTCTTCAAAATTAGTATGACACTCAAGAATAAATTTAAAAAATCTATGAAATTTTGTTTTGCTCAAATTACTCCGAATACTTTAAATTTATTATACAAAACAAAAACAGAAAACCGCAATTCTCGAATCAAAATGAGAGTACCTAACACTTCAAACACCAAATCTCTTCAACCAGACTACTTTCCAACAGCGAGGAGCGAGCAAGTGGAGGGACGGTGTGGTCGACGGCGATGGTGCTGTGATGAGGCGACGATGGCGCTTCAGTCAATCGATTGTGTGAGAAAGACCGTGCCTCTCTGTTCTTAGGTTAAAAAAGAAGGAAACGTGTTTAAAACACGATTAATTTACAGAACTTTCTTTTAAATAGACTTTTTTTAAATGGCTGAGAACCACTAATTTTAGGGATAATTACAAAAACACCCCTAAGGTTTGGACTAATTACAAAAAAACCAGAGATGTTTTAAAATTATAAAAACATCCCTCAAGTTTGATATTTACTTAAATTTAAGTGGGTAAATGTAATGTTTTTATAGATGACAATGCGATTTTTGAAATATTTTTTTTGTTTCCGATGGGGAAAATGTGAGACGAAATCAGACCTCAGGGGAGTTTTTGTAATTTTTAAAATCATTGGGTTTTATTGTAATTAGCACGAACCGCAGGGGCTTTTTTGTAATTATCCCTTATTTTTAATTAGTAAGAAAACATTAGACAACAGTCCAATACACTGTTGTTTTAGGCCCAAAAAGAACAGTTGTCTTATATAAACAAGCGCTAAAAGACAACAGAGTTAAAATTCGTTGTCATTAACCGAAAAGAACTGTTGTAATAAGAAAACAAATGCGCTCATAGACAACGGTATTTAGAGACGTTGTCTAAGGCCCGAAGAACTATTGTCTTTAATAAGAAAAACGCGTTAATAGACAACTATGTCTTAAACCGTTGTCTTAGGCCAAAAATGACCGTTGCCTTTGACGAATAACGTGTTAATATACAACGGTTATACAATGCACCGTTGTAGATACGTCAAAAGACAACACTTTAGCAAAGAACCGTTGTCATTTGGGTGTTGTCTTTAAGCATTTTTCTTGTAGTGATATATGTATCATATCAACAAATAAAATTGACAATCGATTTGTAAATGACTACTAACCTCTAGGAGGCATTGGGAATTTCAAAGTTGGTCTATGAATAGCTTCGTTAAATATACGAGAATCATGAGTAGATCCTTCCCATCCACCCCAAACAAAGGTGAATCGCATGTCAAATGAGCATCCGCCATAACATTTTGAGTCGAGACACCTTTTCTCCCACGATAAGCAAGTTGTTCCTTAGCTGGGATGACAAAGCATCTACATGTGTTCCATCAATAGCACCAATACAACCCTAATTATAAACCACAATATTTAGAAAAAGGTAAGAAACAATAGATGAAATATGTTTTTATAATAAAATAAAAAATAGATACTTGATGGGAAAAATTACCTTGAAGTGTGGCCAATATTTAGGATTATTACGTATATAACTTGGTATTTCTTTAAATGACGGTGCAACAATCATTGACATGGAAAACGTTACAAGAGCTTTCAACACGGTATTGAAGTGACGACTAATAGTTTCTCCTGAATGTTGAAAACGTTCTTGTAACATTCGATTCCTTTCGTCATGACCAATGGTCATTAAAAAGCCAATTGTTCTTCAACGCTTACCTCGCGACTATCATTTAACAAATTTCTTTCTCGAATCTATTGTGAGTCGCGAGAAATACATGTTTTTCCATTCTAAATAATTCATGACAATGTTTATGATGTCCATTTAAAACATCCATGACGAAGCGATGCCCTCGATATATTGAATCTCTACAAGGCTCCTTCACTATATGATTCTCATAGTAAGAAATGACTTTGCCAATCATAAGACTTACTAATGCGGTGATGCAACATCTTTGAATTCATCGTATTCATTTTCTTCGTCGATGTCCATTATATCCTATCAAGCAAAAATAGTATTAGAAAATACACTGCATTTTATCTAATTAGACAACTGGGCAAAGATCTTTCACTCAATTTCTTTTACTAAGAAATAAAAATTATTCAAAGAAAACATGCAAATAATCCACACAAAGCATGTCAACTGCCCACATTAGATAATGCATACTTTTTTAATAAACTAGTAAGAAAACAACATGCATAAAAAACAGAGACAAAAAAATGTAAATGAAACTTCAATTCAATCCAAAATATCACATAAAATTAATAGAGGTGGTTTTTGAGATATCAGGAAAAGATTATCTACAAGAAAGTACTAATTGACACCTAACTAAAAGCCGAAAACCTAATAGAAAGGAGATAATTGAAAATTCATAATATTCTTAATCTAATCTATATAGAATAGATCCTACTAAAAGTCTTGTCTTGTTGCGCCTTTTCATCTTGAAGCCATACGAAACGTAGTTGTAATTCCCCAAGAGCAATAAATAAATCTCGTTGTTCTTTTTTCAAAAATAACTCGCATGCAAACAAATAAAGCTCGCTTCCTTTGGCACTTAGGACATCTCATTTAGTATTTTAATGCATTCCCGCATCGTGTTCTCAGATCTTGTACCCATTGCTTCAACAGATTTCACAAATGCGACCAAGACTTATCCATATTTGCAGCAGATGAAATTTTACGAGAGCATTTGGGTGGTGGAATCTCATCCCTAACTCTCTTTTGGCGTCGACACCAATAGTATCTCCATTCCCATTTTTAGTTTGATTCGATTTGGTTACATTGTTTGGTTCTTCACCTTGCTCCTCTAGGTCTATGTGTGTCATAGTTTCTCACGATTGGCTTGATTGGGTTTGACATGATCCAATAGAGTCATTTGGTAGAGATCCTACGAAGGTACCCAAGCATTTTTTCCAGTTGCATATCCTTCTTTGAACAAAGAAGTCAATTCCTCAAAATTTTCAAGTCCTTTATACCGGAATTTAATAGCATCCGGATTGACCTATAAAATTATAAAACAAATTATTAAATTCTATAGTGTAACATATGTGTATATTTAAGTGTTCTATGATTTAATGAAATTCCTCACGAAAAGAAAATTACCTTCAAGTACTCCTCCCACCATTCGTCGGATGCAGAGACCGTGTTTCTTGTATTATCCCAACCAAGTCCAGATCTCGAATTCACTAGCTTATACCACACTTTCCAATCTTGTTTCGTATTGTCCCAATGGTTTTTCAGTTGCTTCTTATCATAGTCCAAACCAGTCTTCTGAATGAAATCAGAACATATTTTGTTCCACCCATCTCTAGTGAAAAAAGTTCCTACTTTACTCCCTTTTGACATTTGCTCACAACATAATTCAACAAATACTTTGTGTGAATCACTATTCCAATTTGCTTTTGGCTTTCCATTTTTCTTAAACAATTGTGCATTTGGATTAAGTTCCATATCTTCATTAACATACATAAGAAAAAAATTAATTAAAGAATGCCAACTGAAACATACAGATACTCATACATACACAACAAAGTGGAAAAAGTGTTTCTCAAAAATACATAACTGGTGGTCGAAAAAAGTGAAAAAGTACTTTTGCACTTATAATTCTAATAATCAGCTTTCCCCTATAAACAAATATATTAGTACCTAATCATATTGATATGGAGTTTTATAATAATATTACCATCCTCTGCCTCTTAAATTCATTCTTCCTTTTTTTGTCTTTTTAGGCTAAGGGATGTCATAATAAAGATTTATAATAGAAAAAGAGCAACAGAAAAGTGATTAGGAAAGTGATTAGAAAAAGAGCAACAGAAAAGTGTAGTCTTATGGATTTTTACTCCTGTTTTGTTTTTTACGCTAACTTTATTTTGATTTATTCTTCTTTCTTTCTTATTTTTTACTTTTTGTGTGTATTGGTCATGAAAAGTGATTAGAATTGATAATATGAAAAAGAAAGTTGTGAAGAAGACTACATAGCAAAATCATATTCGAAAAAGTACAAATCCATGAACCCCAACGCAAAGTGGAAGAAGAAAAAAGCAGGAAAAAATAAATATATAGTACCTTGAGATAATCTGGAACTTTTATCGTGAAGAATTTTCAGAGTGAAGAAGACGATACGTGCTGGAACTCTGAATTTTTGAGGGCTTTTTTAGTGTAGAAACATTAGGTCAAGGTTAATGATTGTAATTTCAATAGAAAGATAAGGGATAAAACAGGAAAATAACACATTTTCAGTAACCTCAAAAAATAAGTGCGGGACATAGACGTGAAATGGATCTGAAAAGTAGCCTTTTCCCACTTTCCCAGGATGGACTTTTTAGAACGTGACTTTTTCCAAAAGTCCATCCAAAATAAAAACCACCAAACACCCTAAAAATCATTTTCGGATTTCAATTTTTTTATGAAGATATTCTTTTGGAAACACAACCAAACAAATTTTCACTAGAATCACTCAAATCTGTGTAAAAACAGACTTCAAAAATCATAACCAAACATCTTCACTATAATCACGGAAATTTGTGTCAAAAATACACTTTAAAAACTATAATCAAACATATTTTCATTCTAAACATAAAATTCGAGACAACAAACCAAACATATTTTCAATTCTCACACGAAAATTAATAAAATTTGAAATTGGATTTGGAAATACATCAATTCGAGGTCTTATCTTTTCTAATGAAAACACTGCAAGAGTTTTGAAAAAAAAAAAAAGAGTTTTTCTCAAAAGAAAATAAAAATAAAATTGCTAAACTGATATGAGGCTTTACATTTACCTTTTTTTTAAAAAAAAAGACAATAAATAATTTGTAAAGTGTTTCAGAAAAGAATTTTTGAAATAGTAATGTCCTGATTAAATGATAACTAGAAATAGAAGGCAGGATCCTTACTATAATTAAATTAATGGTAAATTACATAAAGAACCTTTAGGATGGGGTATTTACAAAAAAAGCCCAAAAGAAGTTTCATATTACTAGCAAGATCATGTTAGCATGTGTGATACGATACATCAGTTGGTAGAAGCATCCCATTATTCACCAGCATTTGAGTAAGCCTATAAATCCCCCATAACAATATAGTCAGTCCCTCTTTTCCAAGATTCAGTTTCCTGAAGAAAAAAACAAAATCATTTTATTTCTTTCAACCATAATAATTTTCTCCACAATCAACTTTAAGTCTTTACCCAGAAAAATAATCAAGAAAAATGAGGAGAGCTGCGTCTCAACCCCTGCTGTAAACATTCAATCTTACATTGCTCAAGAATTTGTATTAATTTTTTCATTTTTCGACAAATAACACAATTTTTTTTTTTTTTTTGGTGTGTGCAGGAGACATTTTCAAGAAACTGAAGATGAAGAAGAAGAGGAGGAAATACAATTCAATATCAAAGGCAAAGCACTCAGAGACGTTGACTCCATTGCCACACAAGTCACCTGCATGAAACTCCACAAACGCGAACCCAAAAAGCCATGTAAAAAATATTTCATCTTTTTTTCTCACCAGTTTTCTTGAAATAAACTGAAAACCAATATTGTTTCCCATCATTTTTTCTGCTAAACTGTGTAAATTTATTTCACTTTCTTGGTTTCTTAATCTGGAATTCTATATTTGTTTTCGGTTTTTTTGTTGTTTCTTGACAAATTTATCTGTTATTCTTGCGTAAATACGATGGATTCTTGAAAATGCATAAATAATCTGTGTGTGTGTGTGTTAGTGTGACTGTGTGAGATTTTATTTAGTTATTGGGACAAAAACTATCCCTGAAGTTTGGGATAATTACAAAAACACCCATAAAAGTTTCAAAATTATGAAGAAGAAAAATCCAATGTAGAGGATAACCGTAATATATTTACAAATATAAATGGGATGTTTGAAATGTTTTTGCTTATGAAGTGGTAAAGTGTAATACTAAATCAAATCTCAAGGATTTTTGTAATTCTCAAAAATCACTGGGTATTTTTGTAATTACCCTAAATATCAGGGGTCGTTTTTGTATTTATTAGTAAATTCACTTGTCATCGATTAATTATATGATTTTCAGATGAAGAATTTTTCTCTTGTGAAAAATACGGTTCGTGGAGACAAGAACAGAGGAGTGGAGCAGCAAGGCTAAAGAAACAGCTCAAGGCAAGATGGGCCATTCAGAAGCTAATTGATGAGCAGCTTACCCGATTTCAGGCCCATTATAACCGGGCCCTGGTCCCAACCAAGATGACAGATTTGGCCCAACTTCTCATGCCCAAGTGGATTCCGGCCCACGAACTAGCCGCCCTGTTTTGGCTTGGAGACTGGAGGCCTTCCACCATTCTTGAGCTCCTCCGCTCATTAGCCCACTCGTTGTGGGACCCAGATGGAGTGGAGCGGGCCCTGTCCCAGCTGATCAACGATATACGGATCGAAGAGGCCGTGATCGATGAGGAAATGACCGAGATCCAATCGAACTGTGTACTTCATCTGCCATTCGGCCCAGTTAACAATGAGGGAAGTGGGCCTGCCCTTACCCGTGTCAGGTCCGAGTTCAAAAAGATCCACCGGGTCATTGTAAAGGCCCAAAAATTAAGGTCCACGCTACTTTCCTTGCTCAAAACGGAAATAATTGACCCGCTAAATTGCAATTTTAGACTATTTGCAAAAATGCCCTTGATTTTCAAAAACTTCTCGATTTCTGTCCTTTCATCGCTAGAAATTGAAAATATTGCCAGCAAAATCCGCTTGTCCACATTTTCAACTAGAACTGCTAATGTGAAAATCAATTTCGCTTATTCATACATCCTCCAAGTGTGGATTGTAGTTGCATGTTGATTGGATAAAAACTCGACTATGATGTCCCACATAAGCGAAATTTATTTTCAAATCAATGGGTCTGACGGTGGACATGTGGACTTTCCAACAACTTTCCCAATTTTTAACGACCAAATAACTGAAATCAGGATTTTATTTTTTTTTAATATTACAAAACATTTTTTGCAAATCGTGATATTTAGAATTATGCGACTAAAATTGCAATTTCCACAAGTATCCCTATGTAGTCACTTATTTGCTGAATGCACCTTATTGTAATACAGGATGAAGGCACTAGAATTGGCAGTGAAGAAGGTGCTAAGCCAGACAGATGCAGCAGAATTCCTAGTTGCATTTGTAGGAATTCAGGATGCCATACACGATTTTTCGATGAAATATAAAGCGCGTAAAGGTCCGGTTTGTATCAAGGAACTTGAAGCCAATTCCCCTTCTTGTTCTGGCTGAACATCAAGTTTTTAGCGTTGTTGAATAGTTCAATAATATGTACCTTATAATGCCTTAGCTGTGTTGTGATGAAAATTGAAAATGTGATGTTTGATACTTTGAGTGCATAAGAATAAAAGGCCATAAAAAAGGAACTGAAGAGTTATAGACCCTTAAACTTGGGCAATTAATGGATTTTTCTTGTATTTGCTGATATTTGTTTTCCTTTAGTGATGATGTTTGTAATGCAAGGATGGTCTTACATTTCAGAAAAGTACATATTTCTATTTCTTAATTCTATTGATCTGATTTTTGGATTTTTAGCAAGTTATCTTCAAATATATAGAAGATATGTGGATTAGACAGATCCAGATTTCATGTTTCACTTTCATATTCTACTTTTTATTCCATTTTGTTGGATAAACGAGATAAATAAATGATGAATTTAGTATATATAGACACGTGTTATTCATCTAAACGGTGAAAATCCGTTTTTCGGATAAAGTTCAAGAAAATGAGAGCCAATTAAATCAAGTCAATCAACATACTACTCAGATCTGTTTTCATACTATAAACTTCGAAACTATCATGCCCTAATCCTCATGTACTACAAATATATATTTTGAATTTATGTTTATTTCTATCCCTCAAACTAAACCCCTCAACTAATTGGAGAATTACAATATTTTGATAATAATATATTTTCTTTAACAAACTTGCTCCATGCAAATATAGGCATTGATCACCCGCAAGTAGCAGTTAGTTGGTGGAGTAGGTGAGCGGGGACCGAAAGGTCACGAGTTCGATTCCCCTACCAACACTTTCTTGGTTGAGCCTGTCACACAGGGCTTGCCTAGTGTGGTTTTACTGGTTGGCGTAGTTTGCAGGCTAGCACGTCCAGCCCGAGGGTTTATCCCAGTCTTGTATTTCAAGAAGAGTAAGCATTACTGCGGTTCCCCCGTTATCAAAAAAAAAAAAAAAATATAGGCATTGATCAAGTACAACTAACATAAAAAGATGTAAATGGTTTTCGGATTCATGTGAGAATATTTAGTAAAACACCATTTGTCTCCACCGATGAATCAAGCATCATAAAGTGAATCCAACCAATTTCCAGCATAATATAATACATTGATATATAACATTAGACATAAAAGAAATAATTAATTAATTATGTACATCCCAAGGTGTACCTCTCCCCTTTGTCTTATCACAATTAGTAAATTTTATCTTATCACCAAAGCAACAAAGGTGTTCAGTATGCAACAATCACACTATTTTCTGGTTAACTTTACATCTTTTATTTTAATTTAATTTTTTTGTTATATATATGAAATATTTTATTAACTTAATTTATTCTTACACGTGTCTGTTACGTTATATGCACAATGTGACTGAAATATAAATTACAAAATTAAATTCGTATTTTTTTAAAATAGAGAATTACAGTAAATATATTTTTTGTTGTTATTATCATCCCATTATCATATTTGGATATGTGGGTCCTTGGATCATATGCCATTCACATGTACTGGTCACTTGCATGCAAGAAATAACAACACTTAGAAACAAAAAGTTTGTTTCACATGGGATGGATTGATGCTAACTTTTAAATATCGCATACCAAATTAATAGCATGTGGTTTATTCCCAAATTCATATCAAATCACCACATGTAACAAATCGTTTTAAAATAGATTTCTTTGGATTTTTTTTGTCTAATTCATTATTTTGATCAGAATCTCACATGTTTTTTTATCTCATTTCATTAGCTGGATGGGATTTAGAGTGGATCTGATATATTATAGCCTTTTTTGTCCTCTATATAATAGAAAGAGAATCATGTCAATCAATTCGTTACTAACTATTATTTTATAATAGTCTCAAGTACTCTCAAGACTATGGTAGACTACAAGGGATAAGTATGCCTTGAAGTTCAAAATATGCCATAGAAATATTAAATGTGATGACATGTATATTTGATCTAATCCATTTGGTAAAATATCATATCATACAATATTGTGTCAAGTAAAATATAGCATCACAATAGTAATTTTTAAATATTATATATTATATTTTTTAAATGTAAAAAGTTATATAATTTTAGTAATATCATCAAGTTGGTCCTATTTTGTTTGAACAATAACGAAATATTTTAGAAATGAATGTGCGCCGAATTTTTTGTATAAACAAACATTCCCGTGCATGTTAAGTATTAACCAAACATACCCATAATTTTCATCTAATAACACAATATAAATGAGATGTCAACCATATTTTACATATTAAAATGTATAGTATTGCTATTTTGAATATAGTATTACCCTAATGGCGGATGAGATTTTCTATATGTATCGGGATGGTGTTTCATTTTTTATTCCATCGCATAGATGATTGCAACGTGTACATAAGTTACTATATTAAAACCCTACAATGTAGCCTTGTTTTATGCTCCAAAATTAATATGGTAAATTTTGTACACGTAATAATCATTCATGCGGTGGAATAGGAGATGAAACACCATTCTAAAATAGAAGATCTCATCCGCCCAAACGGCCAAACATCTAATCAACTCGTTTACATTGTGTAAACAAAGGTTACCTTAGCCAATAACCTTGTGGCCCGGTGGTCACATGTGAGGTAATTCATGGCTTCTCTTTGAGAGGTCATGGTTTGGAGTCATCCGAGGTGTAATTGTGGAACAATTAATATTGACGCTTCAAGCGATAGCGTAGAAAGGCCGAAACTTCGGTGGTAACTGCGACCAATGGCAGATCCAGGATTTTGAGTATGGGGGGTACAATATATATTTTAAAAAATACACATAAACATTGTTTAATATTTAAAATCGTACGGAGATTGAATGTAGCACACACAATTTAATACTTAATTTTCCAAGTGGATGTATGGGTTTGATCCCCACCATACCCACCCCTATAAGAGTTGTAATAAAAAAATAAAGTCGTACAACAAAATATTATTTAAATATTTGCAAAAATTGATTATGTAACAATACATAAAATATTAATACAAATGTATAAAAGAACTAAATAAAGTAAATAAGAAAATAGGAGACAAGAAAATTTAGTTTTGGTAATATTATTGGTTTTATGAGATTTAATTTTTGGATTTTTTTACAAATTTTGCCATATATTTTAGTTATTCACGTTATTAAGTCGATTTTTAATTTTTTAAAATTTTATTGTAGAGATTTGTATTGTATTATTTAAATTTTTAGTTATTTTTTTCAACTAAATATTATTGTTGGATTTTTACAAATTGGGGTATAGTTGTACTCCCAACTTACCATGTAGATCAAACTGGATATATGGAGTCCAACATATGGAAGAATCACTTAGGGACGACTCCTTGTGTATATGAGGGACTTAGGAGCCAGCGCATTTCTCGCGGTTTACATGGAGACATTTTTGAGGGGTCGAGCTTATTTTCCCGAGAACTAGTGATGTATAATCATGGATTATATGTATAAAAATATTAGATTTTACATCCTAGGTTTAAACTAACCAACCAATCATTGGGCAATTCAAAAGGATAAAGATGAGATGAAAAGTTCTTTATGCATCATGATCCCATAAGCATTGACTCGCAACCAAAAGGCAAATTCCCATATCTTTGAGTGAATCTTTCCTCATCTCAATTAAAGGTGGTAATATGAAGTTGTAAAAGGGTGTTGGACAATATCTTGTGTAAAGCACCATGGATATATTTCTCTTTTTGAGTCAATTTCATTGATCATGAAAACTGAGGGGATATTCTCAATGTTTTTAAGAATAGTATATATATAATATATAACATGACTTAAAGCTTAAAGCACTATGCATGTACTTATTTCTTTTAGTTATCCAGGGTAGTTTTTATAATTATCCCCTAATAGAATATTAACTATAAACATTACTTATATATCAAATATTTATTCCTTTCAAAAAAAAATATATATATCAAATATTTATTAACTATATGATACATTTTTTCGTGTGAGCCAATCAATCGCATGACAACTTCCGATTTTAACAAAAAGGCTCTTAAAACAAATGCTATAAAATAATTTCTCTCTTCAAGATTTTTAGGTCGTTATAAACCATGTTTTGTGTTTTTACTGATTTTTGCTTGGACCCATAACCCATTTGAGTTGCATACATAAGAGTTATTTCCATTTTTACATATTCACATTTTATACTTACATTTAATATTGATTTACTCTATCAAGATATACATGATTCTATCAATTCAAATCAATATCAATATCAATATCAATATCAATAAAATAAAAAGTATGATAAAAGGAGACATAATATTCGGAGTGGATTATAGGGATTTAGTAAAGAAAGCCTAGAGAAGTATACAATCTACGATATGATAACATAATCCGACACGAAATTTCCGAGGAAAACCTAAATATGAATACTTTAAATCCAAACTCAAACACAACTAATAAGAATCCAATATAATGTTATCAATTTGTCTGAAATATAATTATTTATATTTTGATGTATTTTAATCATAATTTAAAATCAACTTAAAATCAAATACAAACCCGAATGGTTGACCCCTATTGTTACTACTCTATTTAATGATAAAAATACCAAAAAGAATGGGGAAATGGAGGGCCAGAGGGGTCTATTCTTGAGTTAATAATAATCAGGTGATCATGCTTGACATTTGACAGTACACCACGCGTGCGCTTAAACAGTGTTCTACTTTCATTTTGCGGGGTCCTTTTTCTTATTAAACTTTTTGCGGGGTCCTTTTGATATCAAGGCAAATTAATTGAGAGACTTTTTACTCTCTACTTTCCACCCTATTCTATACCCTGCTCCAATTATCCAATCAATGATGCTTTTCCTTTTCTTTTTTTATTATTATCCCGGCCCCTTGCCTCCATGAAAATGCGGCAAGGTTTTTAATTTTGAATTTTTATGATTTTATTAAAGAAAAAAAGAGCTATTTTTTTCTTTCTGTTTTGTGGTTTAGTATTGTCTAATATGTCTATTATGTATTAGGGTTGTGCTTGCGAGACTTGAGATTACTAAAATCGAATCGATATATGGACCGGAAAATTTTCGAACCGAAAATATCCATTGACTTTTTAACTTTCCCCGAACCGCACCTTACCGAAAATATTCATGGCATCGCTGCGGAGATTTTTTAAATACTCATCGAGAACTATACCGAACCATATCGAACCACTTGAACCGAGAACCCGAAGCTAGAACCGATTTTAAAGATTATATATATATATATTATTTCTATTTCATTTATATTTTGATATTGAATAAACTACAAACTATTTGAAATTAAACTGGATATAAAGCATAATTCTGAAAAAACCATAATATTACAACTATTATGAATTTTAAAAAACTTTAATATCAATAATAGAGTAATTATTTGAAATTAAAATTAGTTAAATGATTAGTAAATTGCACTTAAAAGGAAAACATACTCTAAACAAGTACTATTACCATATTATAACAATATAAAAAAATCATAATCTTGTTTTACCACATCACATAAATTATAAATATAATTTTATTGATTATGCTAGGTTGTTAAGTATGAAATATTGAGATTATAAATTTATCCAAGTTTTTGTTTCATATTACTTTATCAAAATTATTAGTTAATTATAAAATTGTTCTAGGTCAATAGTAGGACAATTGCCCAAATAGTTGAATATTATTGTCTTATAGTGGTTATTAAGTTTATAATTTAAGATTGTGTCACCTATTATGATTCTAGTTTTATTTTGAGACTACACTAAAAAAAAGGATTTGAAAGTATATTCCTTTCGTGATTTTTATTGATTTTTTTTTTCAAATTTGTATGTATTATTTTTTACTAATCTCCGAATCCCCGTCCCCCGAATCGAGTCGTCTCGTATCGTCCCATTAGAAGCCGAATCTCCATCCCGAACTTTCGGTATGGTTCGAGACAATTTTTTTTTTTATGGTTCGGTTCGAGATTTATTTTTAGACTCTCGAACCGGGACGGTTCTGGAGATTTCAAAATCTCGAACCGCCCCCGTCCCCGCACAATCTATCACATATAAAATTATATTTTAAGTAATATACAATGATAATACAATAAAGAATGAAAAATGCTTATTTTCTCTCACTTATAAAAAGTGCTCTTTTTTATTTACTGCATTGTATAATTATTGTTAAATAGTTTACATGGTATATAATTATTGTAATATATTAACAATAATTTGTATGACAGAATGACTTATCATATTTCATTTTTCTTTTCTTTTTTTGCTTTTTGATAAAAAAAAAAAGCATTTAGGAAAAGTAGAATGATACAATATGACATATAACTATAAAATATACAACCAAACAGCTTAATTTAACTGGTTGAACAGAAAAAGAAAAAAAGTTGTATGTATACATATATAGGAAGGATTCGGTGAGACCACTCTTCTAAGTGAGGCGAGTGTGGTATTCTCAATCATCCTCATACATACCTCAAAGGTTATGATTAATATAGGATAATGATAAATTAACCAATTAATTAAATTCCAATAAGGGCAAAATTGTCAAACAAGAACATGTGAGGATCGTGAATTAAGGAATCCATTATAGAGAAAAAATCACGCTCATTAACGTGTGGGGGCCGTGTATGTGCTATGCAATGATTCTATCGCTTATTAAACATATATGTACTTTGCATATTTAATATTATTAAACAAAAACATGTGAGGGTATATATATATATAGAGAGAGAGAGAGAGAGAGGGAGAGAGGGGAGAGAGAGAGGGTTATATTATATATTTAACATATATTTATGAATATTTAACACTATTATAGTGCATGTTTAAGATATATGTATTGCATATTAAAATTGTCCAACAAAAACATGTGAGGACCAGTGAGTTAAGGAATCGCCTATATATATATATATATATATATATAGAGAGAGAGAGAGAGAGAATAAATCTCATTATTATATTGTATATTTAACATATATTTCTTGCATATTTAATATATATCTACCGTATATTAAAATTATCAAACAAAAACATGTGGGGACAAAGTGAATGAAAGAAATCAATTATATATATATATATATATATATATATATATAGAGAGAGAGAGAGAGAGAGAGAGAGAGAGAATTACACTCATGATTATACTATATATTTAACATATATTTATTGCATATTTAACACTATTATCCGCATGTTTAACATATATGTCTTTGCATATTAAAATTGTCAAACAAAAACATGTGGAGACCGTAGTGAATTAAGGAATCGAGTTATATAGCAAATGACTAATCAATCCTTATTCGAATTAAAAAACCGCTAAAAATTCAATTAAATCTCGACCTTTGAAAAAATTAAATAAATTGACAGATTAGTCAATATTGTCTCACCTAAGGAGGGTAGTCTCATTTAAACCAAATTTTATATTATACATAAAGACAAAAACTCATATAGGATCGTCTCACAAATCGCTTTATGTGAGACGGATCCCCATAATCGGTGAGACTTTTGTAAATATAAAGCTAACATATGGGTGTAATGATAATTAAAAAATATTAGTTTTTTTATTAAAATATATCACTTTTATTCTTAAAAATATACGATTTCAAAATAACAAAATTGATTTGATTTTGAGAAATAAATGATTTCTCAAATATGTATACTTTTATGCAAATAACTAATACGTTTGAACTAATTCGTAAATATGTATTATTTTTTAATTCAACGTGTAATACTTTTTATGTAAACATGTAATAAATTTTACTTAAAATTTTAATATTTTTAGTTCGGCGTGTAGTACTTTTTAGTTTCATATATAATATTTTTCACTTAAACATGATAATTGTTAGTCAAGTGGCTACGATAATCTAGAGGGGGGTGAATAGATTATCTAGGTTTTTTGATTTTGCCCTCTTTTTCGAATAATCAACCAAAGACGAGAATGTAAATGCGGAAATAAAACAACACTCGTCGATTTAAAGAGGTTCAACCCAACAGGGCCTAATCCTCTACCACCCCAAGATCTCCAGGGATGGATTTCAAAAAGAAAGAAAAGATTTTATTAATTTACCAAAAATTAATACAACACCTCGAGGATTACCACAACCCTCCTTCACCACTTTGAGGATTACCACAATCCTCTTACACCACCTTGAGGATTACCACAACCCTCTTACAACACCTCGAGGATTACCACAACCCTCTTACAACACCTTTGAAGATTACCACAACCTTCAAACACCTATCACCTAGATCACCCAAGTGTATTCTTACCACAAGAATACTCACAAGGATGTCTTGTGTTGAATGATGACCAAAATCAAGATTACAACTCAATAATGATTGATACAATATGAGTACAAGTGTAATCAAGAATTGAGAGCCTAGACCTCAAATTTGTGCAAGTGAAAGTGCTTAAGGCTAATACAACAAGATATATGAAAGTGTTTGCTTTGTATGCTCTTTGCTTGTATATTGTGTTGTGTCTTGTTGCTTGAATGAAGCCTCTATTTATAGGAGAGGTCTTGGCTTTGATTTCAGGACATTGGCTCCTCCTCGGGGAGTGATTCTTTGCAAAAGAAACCATTTAAAATCATCAATATAGTGTTAGAAATCAATCCCACAAAATAGGGAAAAGGTATCAAAACGCAAGCGGATAGTTTCTTTGTCAAACATGGGGTTCGACCGTCGCCGAGAGATAAGATTGAAATTGAATTTCGCGAATTTTTACACAGGGGACCGGTCGAAGGGGGTGCGACGGCCGCCACCGCGGATCAGGTTGCCGCCCTTGAGCGTTTTTAAACAGAGAAGTCGGAACAAAAATCCAACTTGCAGTGCAGTCGCTCACCGGTCGGCCGGTCGACCACACCGGTCGCCCCTGGTCGGCGTCGCCGCCGCTTTTTTTTTCTTACGTCCCATTTTTGTTTCAAAACTCAACTCAGTGCGGGTTGCCCTATAGGGCGACGGTCGAGCCCTGAAACAAAAGTGTTGTCCAATTTTAAATCGAAAATAAACTTCAAGAAATACTCCAAAAATAGTAAAAACATTTTAGATCGATTGGAAGTGTTAGGACAACATTTAGGGACATTGTTTTGGTATAAAAACTCTTTAGAACAAAATCATCAAAATCATGATAAAAACATTTATCTAACAAACTCCCCCTTTTTGATGATTACAAACCAAAACAATTTTCAAGAGGACGATTTCGAAAAGCAAAATAATTTTCCGGTTTAAGAGTAAACTATCCGTTTAAAAACATTTTACAAACGCTCCCCCTATCAACAAGCACATTAAGAAGAATTATTGCATAAGCTAGAAGCACAAGCTTTTACAAAAATAAACAATAACTTCATGAGCTTAGAAGCTCCCCTGTCACAAATACTTAATGTCCATGCAAACAAGTCCATAAAGTCCATAAAACAACCATTGGACTAAGTTTTCTTCACAACTTATGGCCTTAAAAAGCCATAGCTTGTAGCTTCTATTATGAGCTTTTATTGGCTTCTTTGAGCTAACGAGCCAATTTCTGTTTCTCCCCTTTGGAATCATCAAAAAGAATGTTAGGATGATAGAAACATCATAGATATATCAAAGTGCGCCAAAGAGACGATTTATCAACCATTGAGCAATTTTAGGCTTAAAAACCAAGGAAAATGGGAGAAATGCATCATGAAGAGTTCATACGCCCGTTTTATTTCCCAAAACATGATCTCAAAGAGTATAGAAGACTTTTGGAAGCGAGAGAATCATGTAGAAGTTGAAATTTTCATTGAAACATTTCATCGAACACATTGTGGGCGTGAAAAATAAAAAGAGTTGTATATAGCCCTTGTAAATGATCCAAGCCAAAAAATTTCATCACCAAATCATACCAATTATCATACAAAAACAGCATAACAACTAAGCTCATCATGATCATAAAATAATTTCATCAAGTAATATACAAGAAAGGCCATAAACTCGAGGTTCAACCCGATTGAGCAAAGCAAAAGGAAAAATCTTACCATTTAATCGGAAAGGATGAGCAATGATGATGATAAACATGCTATATACGGTCCAAGATATAAATGGAATGCATAAAAATCAATTTTGAGTGACAATAGTGTGCATTTGGCAAAGGGGACGAAAAATGGCCAAAATGAGTGAAAAAGACTAATGCTCAAGACAGAACGATTTTAAACCAAAAATGGCTTAGGCGACCGGTCGTGGTTGAGGCGCCCCGGCCGAAACAGAAATTGGCTCGTTAGCTCAAAGAAGCCAATAAAAGCTCATAATAGAAGCTACAAGCTATGGCTTTTTAAGGCCATAAGTTGTGAAGAAAACTTAGTCCAATGGTTGTTTTATGGACTTTATGGACTTGTTTGCATGGACATTAAGTATTTGTGACAGGGGGAGCTTCTAAGCTCATGAAGTTATTGTTTATTTTTGTAAAAGCTTGTGCTTCTAGCTTATGCAATAATTCTTCTTAATGTGCTTGTTGATAGGGGGAGCGTTTGTAAAATGTTTTTAAACGGATAGTTTACTCTTAAACCTAGGAAAATTATTTTGCTTTTGAAATCGTCCTCTTGAAAATTGTTTTGGTTTGTAATCATCAAAAGGGGAGTTTGTTAGATAAATGTTTTTATCATGATTTTGATGATTTTGTTCTAAAGAGTTTTTATACCAAAACAATGTCCCTAAATGTTGTCCTAACACTTCCAATCGATCTAAAATGTTTTTACTATTTTTGGAGTATTTCTTGAAGTTTATTTTCGATTTAAAATTGGACAACACTTTTGTTTCAGCTCGACCGGCCGCCCATAGGGCAACCCGCACTGAGTTGAGTTTTGAAACAGAAAATGGGACGTAAGAAAAAAAGGCGGGCGGCCGGTCGACGGCCGAGGTGGGCGGCGGTGTGTCGACCGGTCGACCGATGAGCGAATTGCACCGCAAGTTGGATTTTTGTTCCAGACTTCTCTCTTTTTCGTGAAAAACGTCAAGCGGCAACCGTCGCTGAGCGGCGACCGGCCGCACCCCCTTCGACCGGTCCCCTGTGTAAAAATTCGCAGAATTCAATTTCAATCTTATCTCTGACTCTGACGGTCGAACCCCATGTTTGACAAACAAACTATCCGTTGCGTTTTGCACGACTTTTCCCTATTTTGTGGGATTGATTTCTAACAAGCTATATTGATGATTTTAAATGGTTTTTTGCAGCAAATCACTCCCCAAGGAGGAGCCAATGTCTGGAAATCAAAGCCAAGACCTCTCCTATAAATAGAGGCTTCATTCAAGCAACAAGACACAACACAATATACAAGCGAAAAGAGCATACAAAGCAAACACTTTCATATATCTTGTTGTATTAGCCTAAGCACTTTCACTTGCACAAAGATTCATTAGTAGCACCAAATATAATATCATCAACATAAATTTGCACAAGTAAACAATCTTGCCCTTTTTCAAAAACAAAGAGTGTAGTATCAACTTTACCTCTTGTAAAACCATTTTGCAAAAGAAAAGAGCTAAGTCTATCATACCATGCACGGGGTGCTTGTTTTAAACCATACAAAGCCTTTTTAAGTTTATAAACATCATTAGGCCTAGAAAAATTTTCAAACCCCGGAGGTTGTTTTACATAGACTTCTTCTTGAATAATACCATTTAAGAAAGCGGATTTAACATCCATTTGGTAAAGTTTGAAATTTTTGAAACAAGAATAGGCAAGTAAAATACGAATAGCTTCTAAACGTTTACGGGTGCAAAAGTTTCATCATAGTCAATACCTTCTTCTTGACAATACCCTTGAGCTACTAACCTTGCCTTATTTCGAACAATGTTGCCTTGATCATCAAGTTTGTTCCGAATACCCATTTTGTACCAATGATTGTTTGAGATGGAGGACAAGGTACTAATTCCCATACATCATTTCTTTCAAATTGATTCAACTCCTCTTGCATTTCCAAAAACCAATCTTCATCCTCAATAGCTTCCTTAGCATTTTTAGGCTCTTTTTGAGATATAAGAGCTTTCTCGGCAAAATTCCTTCGAGTCATTACTTTATCAAGGGGATCACCAATAATAAGATCTTTTGGGTGATCTCCTTAAATTTCAATGCTACGGGAAGATTCAAGTATCACCCTATCTTCTTGAGGAACATTTGAACTTGAAGGTTGATCATTATGAGCATCACTTTGAACAATAGGTTCAACAATATCCTCTTCATCACTATCGTCATTCGGTATTCTTTCAACACCCGAGGCTTCATTAAATTTGACATGAATGGATTCTTCAACAACCATGCTAGTCTTGTTGTAAACCCGATATGCTTTGCTCTTGGTTGAATACCCCATAAATATACCTTCTTCGGCCTTAGGATCAAGTTTGTCCAATTGATCCTTAGTATTCAAAATAAAGCACTTACATCCAAATATTTTGAAATAACTAATATTTGGAGTTCTTCCTTTCCAAAGCTCATATGGAGTTTTATTCATATTAGGACGAATATAAACTCGGTTAATGACATAGCAAGCGGTACTTACGGCCGGCCCAAAAATACTTTGGAAGTGAAAATTCATTGAGCATGGATCGACTCATTTCTTGTAATGTTCGATTTTTCCGTTCGCTACTCCATTTTGTTGAGGTGTCCTTGGAGCCGAGAAATTATGAGCATATCCTTTGGTTTCACAAAATACTCTAAATTCACCGTCAAATTCTCCACCTCGATCGCTTGAATAGACTTGATAGTATCTTCTTTTTCATTCTCAATAAGTCTACACAACTTAACAAACTCATTAACGGCATCGTTTTTATTTGTAAGAAAAAGAGCCCAAGTATATCTCGAAAAATCATCGACTATAACAAAAGTGTAATGTTTTCCACTTAGACTAGCCGTACCAATATCCCCATACAAATCAAGGTGAAGCAATTGTAGGGGTTTGGTAGTGGGAATTTCATTTTTGGGTTTAAAACTACTCTTAACTAATTTGTTCTTTTGACAAGTGTCACATAAGCCAAGATTTTCAAAATTCAATTTGGGTAGTCCTTTTACATGTTGGTTTTTGTAAATATTTTTCAAATTCTTGTATCCAACATGTCCGAGTCGCCTATGCCATAAACTTGTTAAATCATTATTGGCGACAAGACAAGAAACATTTTGACTAACCAAATCACTAGTACAAATTTTGTAAAGATTGCCTTTTCTATTTGCTTCACAAATAATATTACCATTTTTAAGAATAAGGCATTTTTCTTTATTAAAAGAAACATCATAATTTGAATCACAAAGTTGGCTAACACTTATCAAATTAAACTTAAGCCCTTCTACTAAAAGAACATTACAAAAGAGAGAAAGAAGAGTTACCAATTTCTCCATTTCCAAGAATTTTTCCTTTGCCATTGCCGAACATGACCATACCTCTTCTTGGAGCTTGATGTTGGTAAAAAGCTCTCTCCTCCCGGTCATATGGCGTGAACATCCGTTGTCCCACGAGCCATTTCGAATCCTCCATGGTTGTTATAGCCCCTATTACCTACAAAATCATTTCTTTTAGGTACCCTATAATTTTGGGGTCCATGGGGGTTAGTCTTGAGACCTTTGGGTCTCCAAACATGTCTTGAGCTATTTCTCAATTTGCAATTATTAGCATAATGTCCAACTTTGCCACAATAAAAACAAGTAGGAGTATTATAATTATTGCACGTACAAAAAGTCGGACCTTGGTTATTTTTCTTAAAAACACTTTGAAATGGCTTATAACCAAGTCCCGATTTGGAATGCTCACCTCTTTGTGCATCTAAAATTTTTGTGACTTTATCCGTACTTATGTTGAAACGATGCACGTCATTTTTCAAACATTCAATATCTTTTGTGAGCGATTCCTTTTCGGTTTCAAGAGAATGAATTCTAGTAAGAGTAAGAGCATGAGCTTTGTCTAAAGATTCATAAGAGGTAAATAATTTTTCCTTTTCAACCTTAATCTCCTTATGCTCCTTTTTCAAATTTTTGTATTTAACGATTAAATTTTGAAACTCAATTTGCAATTCATCAAAATCACATTGCAAGTCATCAACTATGGAGGAAGTAGAAGAATTTGAGTGTACCTCATTGTTTTCGTCGTCTATAGCCATGAGACCGTGTTCGGTTTCTCCTTCCTCATCGGTTGTTTCGAGTAGTTCATCCCATGTTTTGACTTCCGCATTTAGAGCCTTCTTTTTTGTAAAAGGCTTCCTTTTCTTTTGCTCCTCTTCATCGAGCTTTGGGCAATCGGCAATGAAGTGCCGGGTTTTCCGCATTTAAAGCAAGCATTATCTCTTGGTTTTCTTGCTTTATTTTTATTCACAAATTTTGCAAATTTTCGAACAAGTGCGGCCGTCTCCTCATCATCATCATCATTATCATAGTATGCATTATTAGAAGAGGAAGCAAGACCTTTAGGAATATTTTGCATACCCGATTGATTGATGGTTGGTTTGGTATTTTTCCTCTCCTTGAGATAGACTTCATAGATGAGGAGGTTCCCGATGAGCTCGTCAAACTTGAGTGTCTCAAGATTTTGTCTTCCGTGATTGCCGTCACCTTTTCGGACCATGAGCCGGGAAGAGCATTCAATACCTTAGTCACTTTGTCTTCTTCGGAGATGACTTTACCGAGGGCCACAAGAGGATTGACAATGTTGTCAAGCCTTTCCACCATCTTGGAGATGCTTTCACCATCATACATGTTAAAGTTTTCAAAGTCTTTAACAAGCATGGTCTTTCTAGCTTGCTTGACCTTCTTTGTCCCTTCATATATAGTCTCCAATTTTTCCCAAACCTCATGTGCCGACCTTATGCCTCGTATGCGATTGTACTCGGTGGCGGTAAGTGAGCAATGCAAAATATTTAAGGCCTTACCATTTAGAGAGAAAGCCTTCTTATCATTTTCATCGAACTCCTTGAAAGGTTTAGGAGTCGAGGTGCCATCCTCCATTTTTTTGTTGGTTGATCAACTCCTTCAATAACCACATTCCATATGTCAAATCCGCACCCTTGTAGAAAGCACTCCATACGGTCTTTCCAAAATGCGTAGTTGTTGGCGTCGAACAATGGTGGCTTGTTGGTGGAGGCGCCGGTGGTGAGATAAGCGTCATTCGTAGCCATGGATCTTTCCTCTTTACTCGGAACGAGCTAGCCAAAGAGTTTGGCTCGATACCACTTGTTAGTCCAAGTGGCTACGATAATCAGAGGGGGTGAATAGATTATCTAGGTTTTTGATTTTGCCCTCTTTTTTGAATAATCAACCAAAGACGAGAATGTAAATGCGGAAATAAAACAACACTCGTCGATTTAAAGAGGTTCAACCCACCTAGGGCCTAATCCTCTACCACCCCAAAGTATCTCAGGGATGGATTTCAAAAAAGAAAGAAAAGATTTTATTAATTTACCAAAAATTAATACAACACCTGAGGATTACCACAACCCTCCTTCACCACTTTGAGGATTACCACAATCCTCTTACACCACCTTGAGGATTACCACAACCCTCTTACAACACCTCGAGGATTACCACAACCTCTCTTACAACACCTTTGAAGATTACCACAACCTTCAAACACCTATCACCTAGATCACCCAGAGTGTATTCTTACCACAAGAATACTCACAAGGATGTCTTGTGTTGAATGATGACCAAAATCAAGATTACAACTCAATAATGATTGATACAATATGAGTACAAGTGTAATCAAGAATTGAGAGCCTAGACCTCAAATTTGTGCAAGTGAAAGTGCTTAGGCTAATACAACAAGATATATGAAAGTGTTTGCTTTGTATGCTCTTTGCTTGTATATTGTGTTGTGTCTTGTTGCTTGAATGAAGCCTCTATTTATAGGAGAGGTCTTGGCTTTGATTTCAGGACATTGGCTCCTCCTCGGGAGTGATTTGCGTAAAAAGAAACCATTTAAAATCATCAATATAGTGTAGAAATCAATCCCACAAAATAGGGAAAAGTCATGCTAAAAAACGCATGACGGATAGTTTCTTTGTCAAACATGGGGTTCGGCCCGGTTAAGCAGAGATAAGATTGAAATTGAATTCTCGCGAATTTTTACACGGGGGACGGTCGAAGGGGGTGCGACCGTCGCCTCACCGGTGTGACCGGTTGCCGCCAGCGTTTTTAAAAGAGAAGTCGGAACAAAATCCAACTTGCAGTGCAATGTGTCGCTCACCGGTCGACCGGTCGACCACACCGGCCGCCCACCTGGTCGGCCGGCCGCTCGCCTACTTTTTTCTTACGCCCCATTTTGTTTCAAAACTCAACTCAGTGCGGGTTGCCTATAGGCGGCCAGGTCGAACTGAAACAAAAGTGTTGTCCAATTTTAAATCGAAAATAAACTTCAAGAAATACTCCAAAAAATAGTAAAAACATTTTAGATCGATTGGAAGTGTTAGGACAACATTTAGGGACATTGTTTTGGTATAAAAACTCTTTAGAACAAAATCATCAAAATCATGATAAAAACATTTATCTAACAATAATATTTTTAAGTTCAATACGTAATATTTTTTATTTAGCGTGTAATATATATTTTTCGATTAAACATGTGATATTTTTCAGTCAAATATTTAATGTTTTCCAATGGTGGTTTGGAGCTATATTTCATTTTTTCTTCTTTTTTCTTTTATTTTTCTTCCCACATCTTCTCCTCGTTTTTCTATGATTTTTCTTCTTATTTTCCCTTCACTTTCTATGACAAAACCAAAGCTTCAAAATGGTGAAAAAGTTTTCTGGATTTAAAACCTAAAATCACCATTAATGGAGTTTAAGGAGATGTATGGATGTATTTCCAAGTCCAATTTTCGGTTTAGTGTTGGAAAATGAATTTTCAAACTTTATTGATTTTTGTGTGAGAATTGAGAATATGTTTGGTTTGTTGTCCAATTTGTTTGAAAATGAGAATATGTTTGGTTATAGTTTTTCAAATGTATTTTTGACATAGGTTTGCGTGATTGTAGTGTATTTTTACCTAGGTTTACGTAATTGGAATGAAAAATTGTTTGGTTGTGTTTTCAAAAGAATATTTTCCATAAAAAGTGAAACCGAAAATGACTCCATTTTCTTCGAAAATTTCATTTTAGGAATAGTTGGAAAATGGAAAAATGGTGTTGGAAACACAACCATATAAATTTTGGAAAATCCTGAAAATTTTGAATTTGAATATAATTTAAAATTAAATTGTACACGCATAGTAAATTGTAGGGTAAAATACACTTTGTCCCCCTGAACTTGGCCTAGTGTATCAACCACCCCTAAACTTCAAGAGGTAACACTTTGCCCCCTCATTTTAACAGTCAAATTTAATGGTGTTAAGATGGCTTAAATTATATTTTTACCCCTTTAACATTTAGAGGCAAAAAACAATAAAAAAAAAAACAAAACAAAATAAATTTATTTATTGTGTTGAGAACCAAACAGAATGACTTTGTTGACAACTCATCTACTTACTGTCCATATCCATCTAGCAATATATAACTAATTTATTTATTGTGTTCAATATGATTTCTCCATTAGTATTAGCAATTATGCACAATACAAGATAAATTGCTCTATATGCATCAAGCAATTTGTAATTACTTTATTTATTGTGTTCAATATGATTTCTCCATTGATATTAGCATTTATGCACTAAAACTCGTGTATTAGCATTTAGATCCCTCAACACATGCAATTGTGCGCGCCCTCATTTCCAAAACATCCCACCATGATGGATTTTTAAAGTAAAATTAGAATTTGACATGTTTCCTGCAACAAAATAAAGCATCAATAAGAAAAAGAAATTCAACCTAATACACTAGTACTAAAAAAATAAGAATGACCATTATCCATCACAGAAAACTAAGGCATTGTTTGTTTATGTTTTCAAGTCACCATTTCCAATTTCCAACTAATAGAAATGAAATGTGTTTGTTTATAAATTTTCCAATAGAAATCATCATTTTCACTTTTCATTTTTCACATAAAACAACATCTCAAACTTATAATTTCAATTCTCAACCCTATACACTACCCTATATCACTCATCAATCACTATTCTCATTTTTATCCAAATATATATATGGGACCCTTCATTATCAACTTTATCTACTTAAAATATTCTATATATATCTAATAGGACCCACTAGCCTACAATCTTACAAATATAATATTATATAATCAATTAAAATATTCAATCACTATCAACTTTTCAAATTATTATATACATAAAATATTACTTCAAAACCACTCAACCAAACATAATCTCATTTTCAAACCTACTTAAAACTCATTTTCATTCACTCATCCAAACACAATTCCGGTTTTCAGGTTTTAAAACCAATAAATTCTCAAAATTCATTTTCCAACACTTAAACCAAGAAATGGTCAATACTTAAACATAACCATACAAGGCCTAAATTTCTTTATTTTTATGTCTTTTGAATCATTCAGTGTGTTTTAATACTCTAGCTAGTACCACAAATGTCATGTAAACTAAAACTAAAATTTTTTCTAGCAAGTTTAATAAGTCAGTTTTTAATTTATATTAATAAACTATACTTAAATTTCTTGGGTAAATTTTGAAAGAATTTTGATAAAGTTGAAGGAAATTAAATGAAAGAATGAGGTTTAAGAAGAAATAAATAGTCTTTTGTTTCTGTAGTGTAAGTCTTCGACAGTCACTTCCTCAAGTTCTTATCTCTCTCTTTTTTGTTTTCTTTTTAATTTTTTGTTTTATTTTTTTGTCTCTACATGTTAAGAGGTAAAAATATAATTTCAGCCATCTATTTAACACCATTAAGTTTGACTGTTAAAATGAGGGGGCAAAATGTTACCTCTTGAAGTTTAGGGGGTGTTTGGTACATTAGGCCAAGTTCAGGGAGGCAAAGTGTATTTTGCCCTAAATTGTATATGGCCCTCCTTAAGTCCTAACTCCAAAAGGGCCCCACATCACATACATAAACAATTATTGTGTGTGATGCATGTCCACCGTGCTGCACCTGCACACGCGATTCGAAATTTCGAAATTGAATGTATTCCTCCACGCAATCAGAAGCGCCCAGCTTTTCAAAGAAGAAAACCTGACAAAGATCTCGACCACACATTTGGAGTGTGGGCCTTACATGGATGATCTGCAAGAATGAGGTCACCTAATAAGACATAGCCACGTCACCCTGCCTTGGTTGATAAGGGGGACCACCCATAATCTCGGATCTCCTTGCCCCGGCCACTTTATTCTCTGCCAATCACCAATCAGGAGCCCTAATAATTCTTTATTTTCATTAAATAATTCATACATGATAAGCAAATGAAAATGCATTATCCTATGGTTTCAAAAATAAAAATAAAAACTGCATTATGCTAAAATTGCTATAATGTGCTATATATATATAGGGGAGGATCAAGTGAGACCATGTATGCCACAGGTGAGACACATGATGGACTAATCTCAACCATCCCCCACTATTATTCAACGGGTGTGATTTAATGGATAAAAAATATATTAAAACATTAATTTAATCAACATAAGGGTAATAGGGTAAAATAACATAACAAAGTAGTTATAAGAATGGAATCAAATCTCTTTTCTCTCATCCATCTCTCTCTCTCTCTCACACACACACATGTCTCTCCTCTCTCTCCTCTCTTTTTCAGGTTCCTCCATTAACGCAAATGGAAGAACTCGAATCGTGAAAAAAATAGTGAAGAAGATGCAATTTATGTTTCAAATGAAAAAACAACGACGAAGAAGTGAACTCGTTTATATTCAAGCTACATTTTTTAACTTTATTTTTATAGAGAGAAAAATTGTGAAGAAGAAGATGATTTCTATACCAAATGAAACAACCATGAATAAGACGATGCATCGTGTAGACATCAATGGAGAACTCGAAATTGACCATTAAAATAAACTCTTAAAAGCGTAATTTTCACGAATAAAACGATGCATATATACTTATGAAATGATGTATAAATACTTATGAAACGTTGCATATATAATTATGAAACGATGCATATATCTGTAGGATATTACATATGGGCGTATTATTGGCACCCCCAAATTTGATGAGTACACCCACTTTCTAAAATTTCAAAAATGCCATTAAGTCAAAAGACTATAATACCCTTACTAAAAAGCCGAGTTCTAAATACACCCCGATCTCTAAATACACCCACATCATTCATTTCAATTAAATCTACTAAAACACACCCACCCACATCCTTCAGCTACATTCTTCTTCTTCTTATTCTTCTTTCTTGAGAAAAACTTAAACCTTGTTCTCATAAACCCTCTTCTTTCTTGAGAAAAACTTAAACCTTGTTCTCATAAACCCTAGTTTTTTCGACACCAACACAACAACTTAAATGGACAACAAAGATTTGATTCCTCCAAATATTGTAAGTATCTTCTTGGTTATCAGCTAAAAATTATGTAATTTATCCACTTTTGCCGTTCGATATTTCTGCTGCACCATTGTTTTCCGCCGATTGGCACGATCAACAGCATGGCACGATCATCACGTCGATCGTGCCACGTGGCAATATGGCACGATCACATGTTCAATGATCGTGCCATATTGCCATGTGACACGATCAAAGGTGGAACGATCATGGTCATGATCGTGCCATTTGCTGATTTGTTTTTTGGTCTTGTTGATTTTGTTTTAATAGGGTATGGCCTCGTTGCACACGGAAAATAGTGTTGTTTGTCCTCCCAAGAATGATGAGAATGTTGAAGAGCTTGGTGTTGTTTCCGATTACACACATGTATTCACGACGCATGAGTTATTTGTTTCTCGGGATAAATTATTTGATTGGGTGCGTGAGAGAGAGGACATGAGCACAACATGGTAATTGTAATAAGTAGGTCGGACGGTGGTCAAGGAAAGAAAAGACCTTGTATATTTTTGTCTTGTGAACGTAGTGGGCATTAAGTGATTCAAAAAAAGACTAGAGATGTCGAACAAAATGATGCTAAGAAATTTGAAAAAAGTCTCTAAGAGAATGCGGAACTAAGAAATGTGGTTGCCCATTTCGTTTGAGGGGTCGGACAAGTAACAATTGAAGGAGAATGGTCACTAAATGTTGAATGTGGTGTGCATAATCATCCAATTGCACAATATTTGGAGGGTCACTCTTATGCCGGTCGATTATCAAAAAGTGAGAAAGAATATGTGTTGGATATGTCACATGGCAATACTCGGCCGAAGGACATTTTGTTTGGTCTACAAAATAAGTTTCAAGATAATAAGTCCACCATACGGACTATCTACAATGCCCGTATGAAGAATAGAGTTGTCGGCGTGATGGTCGATCTCAAATGCAACAACTTATGCATAAATTGAAGGAGCATGGATATTTCTATCATCATAGGCGTTGCGAGACGAGTAACACCGTGAAGGATATATTCTTTGCTCACCTACAAGCGTTGAGTTGTTGCGTGCTTTTAAGTGTCATTTTTATGGATTGCACATACAAAACTAATAGGTACAAGTTACCTTTGTTGGAGATTGTTGGTGTGACATCGACACATATGACATTTTGTATTGCGATTTGCTTTATATGGAGTACGGCGGAAGATAATTACATATGGGCTTGCTCGGTCTTAAAATCATTGATGGACCCATCTTCCCGCCAAATGTGATTATTGCGATAGAGAATTAGCTCTAATGAATGCAATAGAGACGACATTTCCCACTTCGAGACATTTTCTCTGTCGGTGGCACATTAGTAGGAACATTTTGGCAAACCGCAAAAAAATATTGGCCACAAAAGAGAAGTGGGAATCTTTTAACCTCTATTGTAATTTATTGGTCATCGCAGATTCGAGCAATCATTTTATGACTTAATTAGGAGATTGCGATCGAGAATTTTGTGAATATCCGGCCCGTAGTACAATATGTAATGGAGCAATGGATGGGGCCGTATAAAGAAAGATTTTGTCCGCTTGGGCCGAATAATGTCATGCATTTCGACAACACCACAACAAATAGGTAATTTACTTTATTGTGCTCATCATTGCGTTTATGTTATATCATATACAATCCTAAAAATTAATATAATATTGTTTGAAAAATCATTATAGGGCGGAGAGTCACCATGCGGCATTGAAAAAGACGACTGCGTCTAGTCGGGTAATTTCGAGACATGTTGGGAAGATTCACACCCTCCTCGAGACATCACTGATGTAATCTGCTCTTCTTTTGAGAAGAGCGAGAAATGTAGTCTTACATAAATACAAATCGATTGTATTTATGTCACTACGAGGTATGGTGTCTATACATGCATTGAATTTGATCTATCTTGAAATGCATCGTGTAGCCGAGGGTAGCGTAGACCCTTTGTTGTGTGGTTGTGTATTGAGAAAGACGTGCGGACTCCCATGTGCTCATGAACTTTTCGAATATGTGAGTTTGGATAAGCGATTCCACTTGATCAAGTGGCTTCATTTTGGCGAAAATTAGATATATTACCGAGGCTAGCAAAGACGAAGTGGAGTTGGGCCGAAATTGGGTCTCGATGGACTCAGTGTTTTGGTGATCTTTTCACCAAATTTGAACAAGCACCGAATCGAGAGGTTATTAATTTTGAAAAAATTACGGAGATTACGAATCCAAGAACAACCTCACTAATTGAGCACGGAAAGTGCGACTTCGCACACGTGGTCGATCTAAGTCCGTAAAGGTTAAACAATCCAAATCAACCAAACGTGACCCGAGTAAGTTCGAATATGTCGAGTCTATTAAAGATAGTTGTTCACCATGTGAAGAAGTAATCTTTAATGTTGGTCCATCGAATCAACCTATGTTCTCTCCGATCCGATGCAAAAGCTACCGGTAAATATCGTGTCTTTTATTTGTGCATGTACACATGACATATTTGTTGATAATGTCCCACTGTTCTTCATGTTGTGTTTCAATAGGTTGTGCGTCAAAAGGACCAGAAAGTGACCATTAGTGGTTTTATGGAGCAACTTCCAACTCGTTTACATAAACATATTATTGGTACTAAGGATGTTGTGAGCGATGGTCATTGTGGTTTCCGTCCGTGAGCAGAGACCTACTTGGATACGGTGAAGATTCATGGGGTCGGGTTCGAGGAGACCTATGTCATGAGTTGAACGAAAACCAAGGGTTGTACAATCATGTATTCGTCAAACATGGTAGTGTTGACAAAATGTTGTCTCGTCTCAACTACTATAACGAGACAAAAGCATAAGAAACATTGGTTTTGTTTACCCGAGATGGGTCACTTGGTTGCGTCGGCTTACAATGTTGCGTTTGTGTGTTTGGATCGCGAATGTCCCTCACATATCTACCATTACTGATGTAAGCGCCAATTGCTCCGGAAGCTAATTTGTGTTGGATTTGTGAACAATAACCATTTTATAGAGGTAACTAAAAAATTGAGTAATTTGTCTCGTCTCAACTACAATAACCATTTTTTTTTCATTTGTAGGTTTTCTTTAGTGGCGGTCACCCATTGCCTCCCGTGGTCGCAACATGGAATAATTATCGCCATGAATGTGCGGCAAATTGGAAGAATTTGTATGCTAAACAACTTGAATTGTATAGTGGAAGTGTAGGAAAGCAGTCCCGTTGTCCGTAGTACGGAGACTATAAACTTAGGTTAGAATTATTTGTTTGTTATGTATTGGATAAGTTAAAGAACTTTGTTGGAAATGCATGTGTTTTTAATTGGTGTGATTGTCGGAAATGCTTGTTTTAAGGTGGCACATTTGTTACGGGTATTTTGTTAAGTTATTTGTCAAATGGCACGATGGTGGCACGATCGCATACTACGATCGTGCCTACATAGACACGATGGTGGCACGGTCACACGTTTGTTATTGTGTCTATAAAGGCACGATGGTGGCACGGCCGCATACTACGATCGTGCCTACATAGACACGATGGTGGCACGGTCACACATGTTATCGTGTCTATAAAGGCACGATAGTTGCGATCGTAAATGCAATGATCGTGCCACATGCGTTGATATAGTATTATCTTTGTCACGTTGAAAGCGTTTCATAACAACTTTATTATTACATCACAATCCTCCATAGTACATTACCAACCTTCATAGTACATTACAACCTAACAGAGTACATTACCAACCACAACACGAGACAAATATTACAAACATAGCACACAACCACCCAACTAGTACACAAACGGACACCAATTGCCAGACGGCTCAATCGGTGTCAACCACGGCGTTCAACATCATCCGAGAACCTTCATCAAGAGTAGCCATCAAACTCCAACGGTTGTTACGAGTGTAACCTGGTAGTCCCTCGAAATCAATGTCCGGCGCCTCACGAGTGTTAAAAACTTCAACACGATCCACGGTACCTTGGGAAGCCGTTAGTCCGAAAAAACCGTTGCATCTTTGTTCTCTTGCCTAACATGAGCCCAATAATCTAGAGAGATGGAAAACTTTGTTAGTGTGCGGGTTGAAATTAACACCCGACAATCTTTGAAACGCCGGTAGTCATGAAAGTGGAGTGCGCATCATATGGATCTTAATCTTGACTTTAAGGGCGGGAAATCTTTTTGCATGGCGGATAGCACGCGACTCGGTTCAACAAATATGCCGTTGAAAAAAAGCAGGCGCCGTATGTTGTTTGCCATACGACATAGCATGAAGAAATTGTCAAAGCAGGGCTTCTTCTTGCGGGAAGTCCAACCATCACCACGCCTATTGTCCCTAGCGATCTCATTTCTTGTTCTTACCATTTTTCTGTAACAAAAATCATAACAAACATGTTCATCCAAGATTTAATTAGCTATGATTCATTCATCAAATTAGCTACTATGTAAAAAATTAGCTTTATCGTCAACACAACCAAGATTTACTACAATTTTATTATCTACATTTGAACATACCCATGTATTTATAAGTGTAATGTATGGACCCATGTATAATGTAACTCATTTTTACCATTTATTGCATGGACCCATGTGTAATATGTAACTTATTTTCACCATTAAATGCAAGGACTCACTAATATGTTACTTATTTTCACCATTTAATGAATGGATCTTACTCGAATGAAAAGATTGTCTGTCCCCAACTAACAAGTCCATTTAATGGATGGACCAATTGAATATGTTACATACTTTCAATCATTTAATGCAGGACCGCATAACATATGGCACGATAAGCAATATCATGATCGTGTCAAGCCTTATTGATCGTTCCACATGAGGCACGATAGAAAAAATGGCGATCGTGTCAAGCCTTATTGATCGTTCCACATGAGGCACGATAGAAAAAATGGCGATCGTGTCAAGCCTTATTGATCGTTCCACATGAGGCACGATAGAAAAAATGGCGATCGTGTCATCGTGCCTCTTGTATGGCACGATAAATGATATGGTGATCGTGCCATCGTGCCTCATTCATGTGAGAATCACAAACAATTCAAGTTATACCAGAGAGTTAATCAACAACCAATTCATCCAAATCATTCCCAAATCATACCTAGTTATTCAAGTTAAACCAAAACATATTATATAAAAACTAAATATACAAAATATATACAATTCCAACTAAATAACCACAATATACACAATTCCAACTAAATACCCACAATCTACACAATATAATCATGGGAGAGGGGTCCAAGTCGATGCATCAGTGCTAAATTTATACACCGTAAATGCTACATGCCGACGATAGGTTGTTTTTATATACTCCTCTGTGTTAAGGACCGGGTCAAATACATTTATAAGAAAACTCTCCACCCTCCTCAATGCAAACGGTCCACAACTATGACTATCATGTTGTTCGTAATTCTTTGATGGACCAACAACCTTGACAGTCCAAGTATTCTCTCGAGGTGTCAACTCCGACGCTCTTGGTAGAAACCGGTTTTGTAGCAAAACCGAATAATACGTGCAAACGGATAGAGAGCGCGCGCGGTCAAGTCTAACCTCGGCGGTAGCTTGTGGATGTTGGAGTCATAAATCCAAATCGTGCAATCCTTTCGGCGATATCCTCACAACAATCCAATGATTTGCCGATGTTGTGGATAAAAACAACTGCAAAAAATCGATTAGAAATTAGGGAGTATGAACAAAACAATAATTAGTTAATTAATTTATACCGAAAAGAGATAGTTCTTACGTGGTCCAACGAACTCCATGGAGGCACCCCACCCCAAAGTGGTCGATCACCACGGACGTACTCCCTGCGGCGCGAGGAAGGTCATCGGTATGACCCGGCACCTGCATCAAACTCTCCAACGGTGGGTCCTTTCCATGTAGATCGGTCCATACTTTGCCTAGATCAAGTGTATAATGAAAACATATTTGTTAGTAAAAACGAATGAATGTACCGAAACAAAATAAATGACACATTATGGACTATTTATCTAAGAAATACATGAAACTTACAATGAACTGTGTGTCAACCAATCCCATACGACCTCGCACTTGGGGATGGACCACTACACCACCAACTCAGATTTCGGCAATGTAATCTCTGACTAGGTAGGCATCAATTTCTTTGTAACAAGCAAACAATAAGATCAATTGTCAATGAACATGAACAAATAACACCCTGGAAATGAAAGAAAAAAACATTAACATTGTGTTACCCGAATCATCAATGGTCGGCGACTCGATATCCTTAAAGAAACTCTCGCCAAATGTGCATAACGCATATCCAACATTGCGGCGAGACAGAAAACTCGTGTTAAAATCACAAAATAACAATAGTGTATTTGAATTCATATATTGATTTAACTTACGTCTCATCGCTATCTAAGAACCGCATGTACTCAGCATGTGTGGCATCCTCCTTACGGCGCTCGTTTGCCGTGAAAGGGCTACGAAGGTACCTAGATGGCGGTCGAGCTCTCACAACACGAACGGACATATCATCCCCTCCCGGATGAACCCACGGCCGATGCACCAATACCAACCGGTGTCCGTACATCCGTGAGGGGACAGATCCAACGAAGCCCCTGCAGCGCGGTGGTGGAGGAGAAGTAGTCCGGTGGCCCACCCGGGGGGAGTAATGTCTGCTCACCCACCGCCGTAGGGGGAATAGAATCTGCACAATGAAGGAAACTTCATTAAATAACATAATTCAAAAGATATTCTATTCTAAATGTTTAACAGGAAAAACAAATAAATGCGCACTGGCGGAATACCGTCTGGTTGAATGGCGGGATCAATCAGTACCACGACCTCCTTCCGCACGATAGGCGGTACCATAGCGAATCGTGCTTCTCGGACTAAATCATCGCACGACTTTGCCGCGAAGGTGGAACCTCTGCCGCGCACCGCTGCGGGGAACCTCTCTTGCATCCCGGTCGAACCAAACCGGAACCAACGCCTCGACCTCCCGCCGTACTAACGCGGGACCAAGGCCTCAATGGCACGCTCAACCAAAGTCGGCACAATGGCCTCCCTGCTTTGCCGCACAATTCTTCTAATAGCGCTCGATCGGCGGCTAGAGAGGGTGTGGAGGTGTGTGGAGGAACATACGGAACAGAGGTGTGTGGAGGAACATGCGGGGCAGAGGTGTGTGGAGGAACATGCGGAACAGAGGTGTGTGGAGGAACCGGAACAACGCCTCGGGGGCCGGACGATCATAATCACCTATCTCAAGGCTATCATCATCATCCATCAATGAAGTCGACTCATGTGTGGTGCGCGTCGACGCTTTGTGGGGCTTCTTCCCGATCGGGTTACCCCGATGAACATAAACAACAGGATCGGAGCGGGAGATTGACATGCAATAAATAAGGAAGCTCATTGTCCCTCGATGATCAAGGTCCGGTGCGTATCAATCTACAAAATTGCAAGATCAAAATCGGTAATTACTTAATTATTACCATAAGTTAAAATTTGAAAAATGCAAATTACATTTTGTACTGACGGTCAAGAAAGCCATGCAGATTCACGGAGGACTTGAAACTTCCGGCGTGTGCGGCGTGGAATAGCAATGTCCGAGGGTGGAACCCCACATGAATCCCCAGTTGGGTATGGCCTCAAAACGCCCATATTTAAGAAGAACAATAAAAATAGTTAAATTATAAGATGTATGTTTGTACTAAATGTAAATTATAAGATGTAAATTACATTAATATCACTTACCAAGAAAGCCCAAACAAATCCGTAAATACGAAAAGTACTCTTGGGCTCGGTGGGTAATGATGAAAGGTAGTGGCATAAAACTGGGCAGTACTTCCCCGGTGAGAAAGACTCCCCCGATCAACGTCATCAACCAAAGTCCACCACGAATCCTCAATGATTGTGGACCTTGGATCCCATGCGAATAGCAAATAATGTGCAACCAACAACTTTGCCACCTTCAACTCATCGAAGGATCATCACGGAATGCCGCTGCAAAATGCAAGAGTAGATCCTCCATCGTCACCTTAACACCACGATAGTGTCTATCAAACAACCCGTTGGGAGGCGGCACGTGGTTGGTGTTCGGATTAAATGTGGTGGGGGCAAAGGATAGCCCGATAATTAAAGCGTACTCATATTTGGAGCTTAGAATCAAGCGGTTTCCAATCCGAAACCAAAATTCGCCCCTTGCACCTTTCTTAACAACCTCCTTCGCAATAACGGCATGAAGGGCGGCATTACAACTAACCGCACGGTTGTCCATCCACAATACAAAACCAAAACAGGACTTTCGAAACTCTTCATACACAAAATCCCCGCAATCATGCAACTCGAGTTCTAAGTCGTCAAGAATCGACAACATGCTATACAAATTGATCTTAGGCTTTATTGCCATAAAGTTCGGCCTCTTCCAAGCCCATTTTTGTGAAAAATAGTAAAAAATCAAAATTAGCAATCAACCACTATCAGCAAATCACATAGAGAACTCTAAAAAAATTGGCAGCTACTATGGCACGATGGCTTATTCATCGACCGTGCCAAGAGTAAAGCCATCGTGCCATCAAGGCCGCGATGGTGGCACGATCGATGAATAAGCCATCGTGCGGCAAGGCGCGATGGTGGCACGATCGATGAATAAGACATCGTAGGTCTAAGTGGCACGATGGTGGCACGATCGATGAATAAGGCATTGTGCCTAAGTGGCGCGATGGTGGCACGATCGATGACTAAGCCATCGTGCTAAGTGGCGCGATCGTACAATCGATCGTGCCACCCAGGGCTTCATCGACCGTGCCATTTCGTCTTCTTCAAAGTTCCATATTTCAAATTTTACAGTCCAAATGGCGCCATAACTATACCCATCTCAAACCCATGCCCATACAACTACATAGCACACTCAAACTACAAAAATGCAAGTTATTTTAAGGAAAAGTTGAGTTATAACAATACCTCGTCATTTTCTTCGCGAGGCTGCGCATTGCGGTGCGGTGTCGGTGTCGCGTCTCGGCGGTTGTGGATGGTGGTGCACCATCCACGAAGTCGTCATCATCATCGGGAAGAACCATCCTTCTTCTCCCAGGTATGTTTGGATTTCTCTAACCATTGTCGTCGAATAGAATAGTCTCTTGAGAGGGTGGGTGTATTTTTGTTTCAAATTGAGAAAGTGGGGAGGTGAGAGGTTGGAGGGTGTATTTTGGGGAAAATAAGACTAAGGGTAAAATTGGAAAAAGGGGGGTGAACTCATCAATTGGGTCATATTTGAAAAAGTGGGGGTGGGTGAACTTATAAGGTGGGTGTACTCATCAAATTTGGGGGTGCCAATAGCGCGCCCATTACATATTTGAAAATATGCAACAAAAATCAACTAAATATGCATTATATGAAAACTAGCTATGCAACGTAAAAAAACTAATATGTAGTACAATATAACCAACTATGCAAGCGTCATAAACTATGCAACAAAATCAACTAACTATGCATTATCTAGAAACCATCTATGCGGTGTGGAATAACTAAATATGCGATTACATTATGTAACATCCCATTTTCATAATTTCCAAAAGCAACATCACATTTTCATAACTAAATATGCATTATATTGAACCTATTTATGCGTTGTAGAATAACTAAATATGCGAGACGTTATATTCAATTCGTATTGTTTTCGTAAAAGCGAGTGCGATAAACAACTAAATATGCATTATTTGATGTCTAATTATGCGAAGAGAAGAACCCTAACTATCTTTGTAAAATGAAAATATTTGAAAAAACAGTTCCTTAAATTCGCCACAAAATCCGTAGTTTCAATATCAGCCCATAAAACCGTTGGGACCACTAATTTGACTTACAAAATTACCACCTTACCCTTAAATTGGCGGAAATCGGGTAAATTTAAAAAAAAAACTGAATTAATCACATCTCTTCATTTTTTAAGATCAATGGGTAAGATGAGTCCACACCTTGCCTCACCTAGGTAGGGTGGTCTCATTTGAACAAATCCTATATATATATATATATATATATATATATATATGAATCACAAGCTGTAAAATTTTGTACACAAGAATTCTTGTCAGACGGTATTAAACGGGTTTTAAAATCCGACCTGATGGTACATTTGAAATATTAATAGTGACTTCTTTATAATATTTAGATATCTGAGGGGTACTGCAGCGCGGGAGCCAAAAATGAGATAGAGAGAAACAACGGAGGAGCGCTGCTTCGCCTCCCCTTTTGGCGTTGCAGTGCCTAACAAAGATGGGTGACGGGCGCTGCAACGCCTTTTCTTGGCGATGCAACGCCCCTCGCCGTACTAAACAAGAAAATGTTTTTTTTTTTTCTTGGATTTATGTGGGGGTATAAATAACATCTTGGGACATGAAATTATGGATCTTGGCATCTTGGGCAACCAACCAAACACCTTAAAGACAAAAGAGAATGATTGGGGAAGAAGATTGAAGGCATCTATCATCTAGAAATATAGAAGATTCCATTTACTCTTTAGATCTTATTCTTGTTGCTTTTCATCTATCTTTGAGATGTTTGTTGTATTGATATTTGACATATTTACTTTCATTATGAGCTAAACTCTTTAAATTCTAGAGGTTGATGTAGTATAATTTTGAACTTATGTTTTGAGATGATGGTTTATCAATATATGGTTCAGTTTATTTGTGTTATTTGGATTAATTGTTTCTAAATTACTTGATCAATAATTTAGATGATTGTGTGTATTTGATTTAATTTGACACTTGATAAATGTGACTGAATACATGTTCTTGGAATAGAATTTCATATAATTGAGAAATTTATAAAAACCTTTGGAGTCATTTATTGAGATTCATGGTTTATGTTGAGATTTTAATTAGTGATCTTTATAGATATATTGATATCTTAATTGAAATCTACAATCATTTGTCACTTGAGAGAGTAAATGATTATTGGAGGAATCCTGACTAATTATAAATTGATAGTTTGTGATTGATAAACCATATTGATAACATAAGGGAAAATGAGATATATCAAACCTTTAGAATTCATTTGATCATTTGTGTAGTATCATCTTTGATTAATTAATTATCATTTTCTTAATTTTATAATTAATTTTTAGTGTAATAAACTTCATCCATATCCGAATTTCTAAATAAAGTTAGACTATTATATTTACAATATATGGCCATAATTCGATATTATTCCATGTGGAAACGATAACCTTATTTATATTCTATACTAAAACTTGATACCATATATTTGCGGTAAGAATTTCTCGAACATCTAGCAAAGTATTATTGGATGATCGAAGCAATATCGTTTGGATCAGTGCACACGTCCCCATGAGATGACATAAGCCCTTAATAAATTTTTTATTTCTTCTCATAGACGTTTGAGCATTGGAGAATTTGGAGTTTTGTCTCCATAGTTTACCCAAACGATTCAGATGTGTTGTTCTTATAGTACACCTCTTCGTGATAGGCCATATTTTCTACTGAGGTTTCAAATTCTCGGATTACTTTTTCATTATGTCACTAATCTCCGTGATTCCACAACACTATGATTTTTTTTTCCTTTAGGCAGGAAGAAATTTTGGTCCACTACGAAATCTTTGACTCCTGTTGGCCATTTCTCACTGTAGGATCCATGTTACCTAGTGATAAATGTGAAATATACATGTATTTAGAGGTTTATTTGGCATACTTGATACATTTATATGAATATTTAATGTGTTTAGGCTAATTTCCTTATTTGGTCGTGATACTGCGTATTCTTGTATACTTTTGGAGGAAACGGAGCTTATAATGAAAAGATATAAGTGGAACGACCAAGACATAAATGCCGAAAGCCAAGTGACGATCAAGTACATGAAGAAAACAACAAAGTACAAACCACATGACATGGTCGTGTCATTTTACACGATCGTGGGTTTGGTTCATGACATTTTACACGAGCGTGTGATATGTACAAAGATGGAATTTTAGAACCAATTTACACGGCCTGGCCGTGGGAAATCACATGCCCGTTGGATTTGTACCAAACTTAAACAGAGGCTGAAGCAAATTAGACGATCTGACTGTGTGAAAGCACACGATCGTGCGTTTTGTTCCTCGAGTGGATTTGTTTCCTAATTTCATCGAAACTCTACAAAGGATCTCACAAGCAGTGGCGGATGAAGGGGGCCAACTTGCCCCTCCCCCCCAACCCCATTTTATTAAAAAAAGAATTACATAGGATTTTGTTTAGAAAAAAAAATTAGTTAGAATTTATATGTTTTTTAGTTAGTTTTTTTAACCCGACTCACTCCATTTACGTGTGTCGGCCTACCCCAATATAAATTCTGGCTATACCACTGCTCACAAGGTAACTATAAAATGAGGGTTTATGACTAAACCCTACAGTCCGATATAATACATCTGGAAGAGAAAATACATATCAAAGAGAAAAAAGACACAAGACAACGAAGAACAACACAAGACTTCTGTCAACTACGAAGGCGCAAATGTTTGAGTTATTGTGAAGACAAATCCATATACACTAGAAGGTTCTATAATTATAGTCTATGGATTTTGTTTTGTACTTAATTCCATGTTTGACTCTTTGTTTTCAGATTTGTCTATGAATTTGCAAGCAAACATGTTACGATAAATCTCTTGATCATAGGGCATGATCGAAACTATGGGTTCTTATTAGTTTCTAACTTGATTGATTCTTCTTAATTAATTTCTTGTGTTCTGTTAGGAATTCGTGTGTTTATTTCTTGTAGATTACCTGACCGACCAATAATTTACATGTTTTATTTGTTAGTTCATAATTCGGAAAATGAGATCTAAGAGTTGATAAATGGATTCATAACATAAACGGGTATAGGGTCGTGGCGCTTATAATATTTATAGGGGTTTATTTCAATTCTATATGCTTTTGGGAATTCATATTAATTGTTGAGTTGTGATAATAATAAGTCCCTTTAATCTCTAGTTCGTTTGCTTTAGAAGAAGAAATAAACTATCTTATGAATTGAACTCATAGATATACGAAAACTGGTTTTGATGAAACGTTATTGATTAAACATGTTAAGATCATATGATTGCTTTTCGTAATTGTTTGATTTCTTGTGAAGTTTGGTGATTAATTATAACTAGAAAATTTAGTTAATAATTTTATAATTAATTTAGATATTACTTGTGTTTTCGATAGCTTCAATAAAATTGAAGTAATAAATTCACTGTACTTTATGTGTTTCGTATCAATTCTTGAGAAATACGACATTGTTCATTACTATTTATAAATTACACCGTACACTTGTGGTTTAGCCTAAAAAAATTTAGCGATCACCAAGCTTGAAAAGTTAATATTAAGTTGGATTTATCTAAGATTTGAACTTTTAGACCGTCTAACAGCTGATCTAGCTCCTCAATTTTGCAAGTATATATCACACTCTAACTTTACAATCAAACTAAATATACAATTATCACTCTGTGCATGATGTCTAAGATTGGACAAGCCTAATTTATATGTTTTTTTGGACGTTAACCAATTTAATATTTCACTATATTTGATGCCATGCATGTTGTCGGTGTTGCAAATGCAATCAATGTATATTATAACTGTACGAGTGTATGCTGGATGCATAAATTTTGTATAAATATCTTATATATTTTCGTTTTTGAAAAAAATAAATAAAACTTCATATAAAATTTATGAACTTGGTGAACACTTATATGTACTAGATACGACATAAAACAAACATAGCCTATTAGCCTTGGAGTTTAAAAAACGGATTAGTTGCATAATGTGATGCAGCTTTGGGGCAGTTACATTTTAGGATTTTTATTTTCTAAATTAGCAATTTTGAACTTTGAATTAAAATATTTGGTATATTTATTTAAGGAATAAGGACAATTTTCACCGAAAATTAAAAAAATTGTGGACTGCAATGGGTAGTTTCAATTTTTTATCGAAGCTATTGATTAGATACTATTAGGACACAAATGTCATGCATTTTTCATATGTTTATTAATTAATAATTTTAAATCCAAAAATAACTTAATTAACAATTTCACATGAAAATTGAAAATCACCAAATTAGGGTGGTGAGGTGGCAGCCACCTCAATCTGACATTTTTTTTTATTCGGCCAAAATTGTCTTTAATCTGAATTTGCCAAATTTTTGAAAGTAATGTCCTAAATTGCAAATTATATAAGTGTTGGAATTTGGTCTTTGAGAAATGGTGTTGACCCGATTTCGACCAAATAATTAAGTGGTTTCCATTAGTGAAAAATAGAATTAAATTATTTGTAAAAATTATACTATGAGAATAGATGAGAATAGCATTTAGAATTTTTCAAAACCGATTCAGTGAATGAAAAATTAATGCTAGAAGTTAGCCACTTAATACAAATAAATGGTATGGAAAATGAAAAATGTAGGGAAGGAGGAATGCTCCATCTCACATAGGAAAATGAGGCAAAATTTGCACACTTAATAAATTCCAAGTTGGACTTATGGGTTTTGGGTCTTGGGGCACCAAAGTTTTTAAAGGAGTGAGGACCTACGTCTTGTGAGTTTGGTTCAAAGCACACGTCTTGCGCCGCCCCCTTTGTCGGCGGCCCGACCCGTCGTCCGGTCATGAGTCGAGGGTCGAGGGCTTGGGCTTCAATGCGTTGGCGCACTGCGCCCATCCACGCACGCACGGGCGTGCGCCCGGTCGTCGCTTGTCGATGAGCAGATCGTTTGTCGGTCTGCAAAATGTGTCTTTTCGAGCCAAAAGACGTGATCTTTCCATACGGCCACGGGGCACCAGAGGCCTATATTATTCGATCCCTGCTGACTGAATAAGCACACAAAATTCATCAGATTAATAAAACGGTCATTGCATTCGAGCATATTGACTTCCCTCCTTCAAAAACTTGAAAGTTCAACTCTTGTTATTCGCTGTAGTTCCAATTTTGTATAATATTTCGTCTTACGGAAACTGAATCCAATTCAGACCTCGACTTAAACCATACTATTTCTTAGCCATTTTCAGAAACCATACAATATATTTTCCTAACAGGAAGTCCTGAAATGCCACCGTCCAAAATACATGACAAATTTGCAATTAATCCTTAAGAAAACAAACATAGTCTTGGTGTTTAAATTAATAGAAAGGTTGTAAGGAGAAGTTGTAAAAGCCTAGTAATATTTTATATAAGTGAATAGGTCGAAGATGTGACCGCAATCTATTATCTCAATCTGGGATGTTTACACACACAAAAGAAAAATAATAATAATAGAAAGGTGGTTTTTTTTTAAATATCTTTTACAAATCTTATAAAAAATTGGAGTTTCTTGTTTACTGGACAAGACCTCACTATCTAACATGAGTGATTGCGGTACCGAAAAACCAGACACAAATCCATTCCAGTAGCCATCAAAAGCATCGGATACCAGCCCTTTCTGTAAAAAATACAGAGAAATTAAATAGGCATTACCCATTTACCCACCAAGAAAAGTGTAAATCTAAATGAAAAATTGAAAAAAAAAGGTTGGTGTATAAATTATAGCACCACTGAGCAATTGGATCTTCCTCAGTGGAGCTTTTGTCCACCAACCCCATAGATAGTCTTTAAGACTTTAATACATAGGTTCTCTCACTCTTCCACATACACTCTCGTTTCACTAGAGAGGCATACAAGTTTTTGTCAGAAAAGTTCTTTGTTTTTTTTTTTAATTTTTTGAAAGGGGAAAAAAGAATCACTTTAAGAGAAAGATGTTTGCAGCAGAGAATGGTTTAAGGGGTGACCCAAGATTGAAAGCCATATCTGATGCTCTTAGCGTTGTGCCCAACTTTCCTAAACCAGGTTTGTTCTACTTGCATATGGTAATTGTCTACAGATAGATTCAATCTTTTCTCCCTTCTTCTTTTGGTGTTTTTATGTGCCTCGTATAACGTGTTTGTTAAAATGTTTGTATGAAATGCTTGCACTATAATGTGAAAGTGTTTGAAGAAATTTGTGATGTTTGGTTGTGTAACTTGTATCTTGTATGTTTTCCTGTCCTTTTTATTTATTTTTAATTTTTTTGACAGGGATTATGTTTCAAGACATAACAACACTTGTCTCTAATCACAAGGTCTTCAAGCATACTGTTGATATCTTTGTTGATAGATATAGGGACATGGGTATCTCTGTTGTTGCTGGTAATGTACTCTCTCTCTGTAATGGTTCATTAATTTTTGGTGATATGAAAATGGGGTGATGAAATTGTATTGAATTGCTAAATAAGTGATGACAAATGCATGCACAGTCTATTTTTATGTGCAATATTAGCTGAAAACTTGCCTGTTTCACCTTCTCCAAGATTCTAGTTCATAATAACCAGAGAAATTAATTGAGTATAACTGTATAAGTGACGGTTTGGAAATTTTTGTAAAAGAATATTTTTTTTTTATTTGTAACTTTTTTCATGATGGAATTTATTCTGAGTTCCATGAACTATAAATTTTTACTTTTTTTTTATGTTATAAAAGTTTTACATGGCACCTTAACTTTTTGGTAACTGTAATCAGATTGAATAAGGATTGTTCAATGCTTGGTCGAAGTGCTGATGGCTGAATCTTGTATCTAGGAGTTGAAGCAAGAGGCTTTATATTTGCCCCTCCTATCGCATTGGCAATTGGTGCCAAATTTATTCCTCTGCGTAAACCCGGCAAGCTTCCAGGTAAAAAAATGATGTCTTGACTTTTAAAGTTTCTAATTTCAGCCTAATGAGGCAAGATTTTGGTGAAAATTGGCAATTGTATAGCTAATTCAAAAGCCAAAGGCGACCCCAGAAGTCCATTTTATATAAGTGGCGAGTCCTTGAAAACCATAGAGATTAATAAGTATTTGCTTCATCTTAATAACATTTGGGCATCCACATTAGTTGATAGAGACAAGCAGGAGCTAAATCGGCGTCACCATTTTGATCAAATATATTTGATATATTATATTCCCAGTGGACTTGTTTAAGGCTTCATTCGGACTGAAGGATTTGAAGTTGAGAATTTAAAATCCATAATTACAAATCCATTGAACTTGTTTGGATACAATGGGTTTTAAATCCTAATGCTCTTATTTTGAGCTATTTTTGGACTCATTGTGGTGGATTTCAAATCCACCTTATATGGACTTATTTGAAATACTTTCCCAAATCTTCTCCTCAAATCCAAATGCTCCGATCCAAATGCAACCTAAAAGCCAATTGTATCAAGTTGACGAAATTATGAATTTGTGTTGTCCAGGTGAAGTTATTTCTGAAGCATATGAGCTCGAGTACGGTAATGATTGTTTGGAAATGCATGTGGGTGCTGTCGAACAAGGTGAACGTGCGTTGATAATTGATGATTTAGTTGCTACAGGAGGGACCCTTTCTGCAGCCATAAGGCTTTTGGGTGAGGTCTTAATGTTGTTTTTGTATATCAATTTGAACTCTTTATGATATATTGCTTCAAAACCACTTTGGCAATTATGGCCTCTTTTTTTTCATACTAGAACGTGAAGGCGCTGAGGTTGTTGAGTGTGCATGTGTAATTGGATTGCCAGAGGTTAAGGTAATTACAAAGATTCTACTTCTAATGACTAGCTTCTCATCTTATAAAGTTTCTGAATTTAATATATTGAAGTATTGCCTTCTGTGTTTTTGTGATACTTTAAATCAATTTCCAGAGGAAATTAACATTTGGGAATTTTTAATGTATACTAACCGAGATAAGTGTCCCTGAAAATACTCTTGATCAATTATCTGAACTCACTGACTAAGAAGCATGATGTCAGGGTTAAGTAAAAAATCTTGATTTTACTACGTTGGGCTCAATTCTAAGAAGCGTCGCTTGTTTGTTATGAAAAAAGTCGTTTTGACTTCCCAATTTGTTACCTCTTTTGCGATTAATCCTTTGTGTTCCTGAATTTTCTTGGGAAACAGAGTAGCTATTGATAGATCGCGCCACTCTATATAACATCATCCACGGATCACAGTGGAAGGAGTTCAATATTTTGAAATAGCCCTCGATTACATCTCATAAAGTCTTTCTTCTCCAAACTTTATTAATATAGTTGCTTGGGCTCCTAAAAATGATCTATATTGGATCTTGCAAACTTAAGTTCCGCTCGATGTACTTTGTATTGTTGTAGACACTTGAAAGAATAAATGAAATGCATCATTCTGACTAGGCTTATAGATTCATATGCGATAATAGTATACCAACAACTTAGCTTAGTTTCTGAATATGAAGATTGAGTACTGAAACCAGATTTCTTGACAGCTGATTTGGACTCTTGTATGCTATGTAAGCTGAGTAACTAATGCATATTAACATTAATAGGGTATATTACAAAAACTACCCCTGGGTTTAGTCTAATTACAAAAAATTTCAGTTATCTTTCAAATTTAAAAATACTCCCTTAAGGGTATTACAAACAACCCCTTGGGTTTTGTATTTACTTAACAAATACCTCTTTGAGGGTGTAATTTCTAAATAGAAACAAATATCAGGGGGTCTTTGTAATTTGAAAGATGGTTGAGTATTCTTGTAATAAGAAGACTAAATCTCAAGGTTATTATTTGTAAGTAACCCTTAATACTAGTAAAGAATGGGCTGACCAGGGACCAAGGTCCTCCTCTCATAATATAATAACTTTATCAGCAGATATAAACATAGTCCTCACTACAGATATAGTTTTCATGAATAGATCCCTTGCACTTAATCGTAACTCTAAATATTCTCTGTGAAAGTAAAACATATATTAGCAATTATGGTGCAAACTTATGAAATTAATGCCAGCGGAAAAACCTCATGAGATGGTATTTCTTTTGACTATGAGAAATATTATTCTGATGTTACATTAGTCACATACTAGTCGATGGAAGAGTAGTTACTAAAATCTTTTTTTTAGTGTGTTTTCTCCTGAAATAAGTTTGATTCTGGCAATGAATTACATTGTTTCTTCTTTTCTAGGGACGGCGATTGTTGGATGGAAAACCACTATATGTCTTGGTGGAACCTCGTCAATAGAAATTCAATTTCTGGTACTTAAGATATATTTGCACTTTTCTGTTTCATAAATTCTTCATTGGCTTCAACAGTGAAAGATTTTGATGTTCTCAATGTCAGACAAAATTTTATCTTTTTTCTTCCTCCTGCAATGAAATGTCCTGCTATGAAGACTCGTGTCTCCTTTTACGTTTTAAAACATTTGGGCATCTTATTGAAGATTAGAAAAAAGGTGTATTTAACTTTTTTTCGAAACCATCATGTTATATAAGTTTACTGTTTCATTCTATATTTGGAAAATTCAAAGCCATTATGTAAGCAAGAGGGCAACTCATTGCTTTTAGTTAAGGGCCTAATGTTTCAATGTTGCTCTAGTCCAGATTATAATATATTGTAAACTAAAGGGATAATTACAAAAACCACCCCTTAGTTTGGAGTAATTACACAAAAGCTAGAGAAGTTTCAAAATTATAGAAAACTCCTTTGAGGTCGGAGTTCGTCTTACATTTTACCCCAACCATTAGTTGATTTGACGGAATTTGCTGGCGTCATTAAACATCTTACGTACATCCCTCAACTTTTCTAAATGTTACAAGCCCCAACATTTCGTCCGGCTATTTATAATATTCAGATAACATTGAGGGATATAATTATAAAAATGTAAGACGAAAAGTTAGGGCTAATATTTAGGAAAATTGAGAATGTAATTGTAAGATATTCGATGAAGTCAGCAAATCCTGTCAGTTCTGCTAACGGTTGGGGTAAAAATATAAGAAGGAAGCAAACCTCAAGGGTTTTTTTTTTTTTTTAAAGTCTCTGGGTTTTATTAGAATCACCCTAAACCTCAAGGGTGGCTTTTGTAATTATCCCTAACAAAAATATATTAAAAAGGTCTTTCTTTCTGCAACTTTCTCTGAGTTTATGAAATGCATTTCTGCTTCAGTTAGATCAGAGTTGGAGGAGACGTCACGAGAAACAATGTTTAAGTGGACGCCCAGAACTTTGTGAGTTGGTACAAGTCTTTTCCAGGAAACAATGCTTACACAGCTTCCCTAGATTGCTTATAAAGAGTTGTGTTGCAAAGCGATCTTTTGCAACTGATCTCGAACCTCCATCCATTGTTATTGGCTACTTATCAACAATTCGTTTCTGATAAAACATTTCACGGCCCTTTACTGTTTCTTTTTTATGAGATTTTATTTTGCCTGGTTTATTCAATTTGTATCTTCTTGTAGTATGAGTTTGGTGAATAATGAATTTCAGGTCTCATGTGTGTTTCGATTTTGTCGAAAGTTTGTTAACATCTTAAACAGACAAACAGCTAGTTTTACCATTTAGTTGCACCTTTATCTTGGTTGTGCGTCTTGTGCCAAATGAGATTCTCTATTCGAATTGTGTTTCATCATGTATTGTAATATATGTCCATTATACTCTGAGTGCATGAAATGATGTCATTAAATTAATGCACACGTGACGAGTATTGCTGTTGTTTAAAGAGGAGATGAATTACTATTTAAAATAGATGATCCAGATTGAGTTTCAGCAGCTGAAATATAGCTGTTGTTGAAGCAAAATGTTAAAAATCTCTATGGCTGCATTTTGAGGAGAGGATTTACATGTATTTGAAATCCACCCAATGGTTAAATGAATGAATTTGCCTATAGACAATTCCTTACTGTATTGATAATCATTTCTTGGCACTTCACACTTTCTGGTCAGACATAACCAGCTAGTTCTTTATCAAGTGGCAACCTATCTTGATTTGTGGAAATTCGTTCGATGTTTAAATTAAGGGATAATTAAAAAAAGATGACGTTTGGGGTAATTACAATAAAATTCAGAAAAGTTTCAAAATTATAGAAATCTTCATGAAGTTTGATTTTGTTTTATATTTTTACACAATCGTTTATTGAATTGACAGAATTAGCTAAGTCATCCACTATTTTTATAATTACATCTCAACTCTTCTTAATAGTAAAAATAACTTGAACTCTCCCTTTTACATTTTACGTACGAGGAAAAACACTATACCCCAAAACTATGACCTTTTTTTTTTTTGCATTTTTTATATAAACTATTTTTTTTAATATTTCATCATAAAAGCTACATAATTTTAATATTATGCAATACAATAACCATCGATGGTGGAAAACTCTCCTAATATTTCGGTATGCGCCTTCTTCGTGAGGGCAAAACCATCTTTGGCTAAAAGCAGAAGTTGTTACATTTACCATTTGAATTTTGGTAAGACTTTCACTTTGTCATATGAACTTTGTGCAATGTCATTTTGCCATGTCAATTTTTAAAAAATTATAAAAAAAATTAGGTGTATATACATTTAATTATCTTTTTTATTACATAAAAATTACAAAAATAAGTTTAAATCATATAGTGAGCCGAAACTAAAAATTGAGCACATGTTAAATATATTTTTATTATATATTACTTATTTTTACATTATTATGTATTATTTTACCTAAACACTATAATCACGTTTTGAATACATAATTAAGAATTAAAAGCGATTATCCAAAGCAACATCATAATAGAAAATTAGGATGAAATTAATATAAAAATGTATAAAACCTAAAATAATCAAAGGTGTATAAACCGTAAAATAAATCAATATCAATCATATTTAACGTGCCTAAATCCTAAACCGTAATCACTAAAATAATATACAAAAACATATATGGATGGGCCAACTGCTAATTCTTAGGTCAAAAGGGGTTCAGCCCATGCAACATAAAAAAAACTTACCCGGCCCACCCCGTCTAGCCCAGCCAGGAGCTAAATGGAAAAAATGCCAGGCCAAGTTGTAAGTTGAAGCTGAGAATTTGCTTTATTTTTAAAGTTAAATCATGAAAATACAAATAAAATTTTGAGCGCGACCGACCCGTCTTGATGTTTTGGGTTGAATGGGCCAGACCAAATAGGCTCGGTTCAGGCCTCTAAAAATGAAGCCCAACATGACCTCTTTACCGGGCCGAGCTGGCCCATCGGGCTCATTTTAATAGGAGCTTAACATCCACGCGCTACAACTCGCGTACAAAGCAGCGAATTTCGAACCACCGTCAAATCCCTACCTCTATAAAGCTCATCCTCGCATAAACAAAAATACACCTCCATAAGGGAACAGAAGAAGAAGAAAAGTACTTCTCTACCCCGAAGCAAAGCTTCGAATCTCCATTGCACCCTGGAAACCCTAAACTATTCCCTGCTTCAATTTATTTTTTATTCTGAATTTCGGAAGATACGAATAATCGAAACATAAATCTTGATCGAACTAAATCCATTCATTTGAATAATAATGTCTGCAATTGTGTGTGGCAAAAGATCGTTCTTCGAGGACATAGACGCAGTGGCGTCATCGCCGAACTCTGCATCGCCGCCAGTTTATAAGTTTCGATGCTCGTCGTCGACCTCGCCGGTTCGATTTACTTACTCGCCTCCTGTTCAATCGAGTTCAGTTGATCAGCTCAAGGCTTTGTTTCCTGATACGGAATTTCAGGTGAATGTTACACTTATTATCTGGAGATTTTTGTGCTGGGTTTTAGGGTTTCTGTGAGTACTATGATTCGGTAGATCTGAATTGTTTATGGCTATTTCAAATTTTCTGCCAGAGATGATTCATATTACTTGATAATTTCTTTAACACTGGTATTTTTGCGTTTATGATAACTAGATTTCAACCTTTGTTCACTTTAACGATTATAAATATGTATGTACATATTCCGGTGAAATTTGATTGATTGGGAATGCAGATTATCATATATTTTCAATTGGTACCAGTGATAATTTATGATTTTTTTCTTCTTTGTTTTTCCTAATAAGTGTTCAGTTTAATTGCCTTCACCAACTTTTGCTTTAAATTTTCAGTTGCCTTAAGCATGTTGGCGGATAATGATGCATATTTGCAATTTCAATCATGAAAGAAATAGGATACGTGTAATTGTAACTGTAACAATTGAAGGTAATAGAGATGCAATAGCATATTCTTTTGTGTTCCCTTAATGGTTCCTCATATGCTGTTTATATTTGATTGGAATTATGACTGATCAGTTGCACCTTGACAACAGATCTTTTTGGATATTTTAAAGATGAAAAGATGCATAAATTCAGCTTTAGAATATATTGTGCCATCATCCCCTCCTATTTGGTTATCTTCTGTTTCACTTGCTTAACGATCAATGATCAAAAAAAATTTCAGCTTCTAGAGAAAGCTTTAGAAGAGGCTGGCAATGACTTGGATTTGGCTGTTAAGAGCCTCTACAAGCTCTGTCTCGGATATTCCAAGGGCAATTCGGGCTCTACTATTGAAGAAAATGCAATTATGGAGAACAGTACGTACGCCTTTACATTGCATGCACAAAGAATGGGCACGTGGCTTATTGCCCATGGCTTACTATCAGTATCATGCTGATGTTCTGATTCGTTTATTACACTCTTTTGGATACTTTTGCATCACGTGTCTCAGTCTTTATTCATAGTTATTGCATTTATTGTATATCTAATTTGTCTCAATTGACCGACTGTAATTATGTCGACAACGACATTTTAAAATGTTTTTTTTAAAACAATAAATAAATCCATACTTGGGGTTGATCAAGTGTTGATAGGCACAAATGGCAGTGAACCGTTCGATAAGAAGTAAGGATCTCAGAAATTAGAAGGTGAATGACTCGGTCTGTTGGAACTCCAGACAAAATTTTGCCTCGATAATATCCATATGATCAGGTGTATCTGAATTAACAAATGTCGTAGCATTAGTTTGTCGAGAGAGGGTGAAGTATCATTTACGATGCAGGGCAAAGTGCCTTTTGAGTAATAAGAAAATGATATTCAGTATATTTGGACGTCAACCAGGGGAGAGATTTTTGCCAAGAGTTGCATCTGTATTTGCAAGATTGACTTCCAAGAGTTTTGTGACCTGGCTTGTTACAGTTATTACATTTGCCATTGTTGGGTCTCTTACTCGAATAAATGTTATTTTGGGAGATTTATCTTTGGCATTTTGATGTGTGTACTGGTGTACGCTTAAAAGAAATTTCTGATCCTAATTCACTTGTATTACTAGTTAATGCTCGGCATCTCCGGCTTTTGTCGCGGAGTCATATTTTGAACTTCTATTTGGTTTTTTAGCATTTGTGGTGATTATGATCAATCATAACTGGCAGGTGCAACACCAACTGGCGGGGATGCAGTTCCTTTGCAGGAGCCTCAAGCTCAAAACAACCTGCCAGTAGATGGTGCAGAATGGGTGGAGTTAATTGTGAATGAGATGAAAAGTGCCACTAGCATAGATGATGCAAGATCCCGGGCAGCGAGCGTGTTGGAGTGTTTGGAAAAATCCATCAGCTCTCGGGCGAGTGCTGAGGTTGCTCAAAGTTTTCACAAGGTCAGGGTCCATATTTGGTCTCACATATCTGTTTGATTGTAATTGATAAGGAAGATGTTTTGTTACTATTTGTTCGATTTGAGTGAAAGCTTTTGTTGGTTTTAACATATATAATATCTTGACATATGTGCTTGGACGAAGTTTATGGCTTCAAAAACTATTCTATAAGCATATCAGTCTCTATGGAATAAGATATTTTGATTGAAATCCCATATTTTATTCGAAGTTGTGCTTGGATAATTGATCTAGAAAGATCATATTAACATGGAGTTATTCTTTGAAGTGAATAATCAAATGCCATACTTTGTGTTGATAGTTATCTTACTGTTCTTCAGGAAAATTTGATGCTGAAGGAACAAATAGACGTACTTCTCCGAGATAATGTCATCCTCAAACGTGCTGTATCCATCCAGCATGAACGCCAAAAGGAGTATGACATGAGGAACCAAGAAGTGGAGCAACTGAAGCAGGTGTTAGCGCATTATCAGGAGCAGTTGCGAACTCTTGAGGTTAGTGTATTAACTTCATATGATTTAGTCTTAGGTTGCATTTAGATTGGAGTTGGGTTGAAGGATCTGAATTTGAGAAAATGATTTAGGAGAAAGATTTCAAGTGACTCCATATAATATGAATTTGAAATCCACCACAATTACTTAAAAATAGCTTAAAATATGAGTTTAAGGGTTCGGAATGCTTTGTATAATCAGCCTTTTCAAATAAGTCCAATGAATTTGTTATTATGGATGTGAAATCCTTAGCTTCAAATTCATCAACCAAATGAACGCTCATGAAATTTGGCTCTGGGTTATCGCTATTGGATAGTTTTACTCGTGATGTTTTGACTAGAGTTTTCAAATGGGCTGGGCCGGTCTGGGCTAGGCCGGTGCTGGCTGCCGGGCCAAGAGGGAAAATTGGTCCGCGCCGGACCAAAATTCCATTGGGTTGCTATTTTGGGAGCCCAACCCGGCCTTTTATCTGACCGAGCTGGTTTGACTTTTGACAACCCTAATTTTGTGATTTTGTCTACTGGTGAAGTCAATTGGAAAAGGGATAGAAAATTGCCTGAAACGAAAATTAAATACAGCCGATGGTTTTCATTTAAAGTGTTATAGGTCTAAAGATTTGTGCGTAATAATTTGTCTGTTCCTGCAGGTGAATAACTATGCTTTGACATTGCATTTGCGTCAGGCTCAGCAAAGCAACTCCATACCTGGACGTTTCAATCCAGATGTGTTCTAATTAATAATATGGTGGAAGATCATCTCATGTGTGCTGCTGCTAGCTTTTTTTATAGGTTGTACGGCAAAATGTTCAATACTAACATTGTGTATATCATAAGACATTTATAAAAGTCACAAAAATTGGTTCCATTTTTCTGGTTGGGGCTAAATCAACTTACTCTAGTTATGTCAGAGGTTGAGATGGATGGATGTTTTTTTCTTGCTTGATATGATGCTTGTATTGTTTTCTCGTATCACTCTCTTAGTTAAAACTCGTTTATACTCGTATAATACCTGTATGAATAATTGACAAAAACTTTGGTTTCCTTTACATAATTTGAAATGTCGTTGCCCCTGGTAGGGGTGACCACGGTTCCGGTTCTTCCAAAATGAGGAACTAGAACTGGAGTCTTACGGTGCCGATTCCAAACTCGGAGCTGATGGTTCCATTCCAAATCGGTGCCGATTCCAAACTTGGAGCTGATGGTCCGTTCCAAATCGGAACCCGGCTACTACAGTTAGAACCGGAACCTGGCTCCTCTACGGTTTCGGTTTGGAACCGTTTCTTTCTTGATTCCCCTCCCCCAATAATCTATGGAATTTACTTACAAAATAAAAGGAAAATAGAAAAGGAATTAGACTTAATATTCATAATAATATTAAGATTTTGGATTTAATATAAATATATTAAGAGGAATTAGCATTAATATTCATAATAATATTAAATATTAGATATAATACAAATATTAATATAAAGTAGTATATGTTTCTTTTATAGATAAACCAAAATTCATGGGGCTCCCATACAACATTTAGTTTAAGATGTGTCTAATGCGGTTACGAGTATAAAACATCAAAATAAATATTTAACATTTTTATTATCGTATTTTTACACAAAAAAATAAAACTCGTTGGTTTTAACCTTGAAACTGGTGATTTTAACTGCTAGTTTCGTCGGCGGTTGAAACCGTCGGTTCCACGGCTTTTTAGACCAAGAAACAAGAATCAAAATCGGGCCACGCGGTTGTTCGATTTTGGAACGTGATTACGATCAGCGGTTCGAAAGGCTGACCCGTTCGATTCGCTTACGTGCGAAACCCGATTCGGTTCCATTTGACCACCCCTAACCGTTACACCATAAAGAATTCTTTGGCGCAACAGGTCGAATTGCAGGCTGAGCCTCGCTGCTTTTTAAGCCAATGCAGGTAGGATGTTGAGCATAAGCTCAACAATCCCCTGTTTGTGCCAACTTCAGCCTATCATATATTTAAGTGTTGTTACCCTTACCGAAATGAATTCCTTGGCGCAATTTTAATTCCACATAGCACCATTGGTAGTGTTGGGCGCAGTGGAGGCGTGTCGTGATCCGAGATTTGATTTAATTGGAATACCCGACAAATCACACCAACAAGATGATGGCAAAAATAAAATGACACCGACAAAATTTTTACGTGGTTCGGCAAAACCTGCCTACGTTCACGAGAGTTTCCATTCTTTATTAATAAAGAATTTCCCGGTACAAGAATTATACACCCCTTGAGTTTTATGGACCAAACCCAAGAAAATAAGACTCGTACAACCACTTTATTAGCTATCAAAGAACACTCTTCCCAACCCCTTTGTATTGCCCCAAGAGAAAAAAAAATACCCCGAGTGTTTCCCGCACTTATCACAATTTGTCTCACACAAATTGATCACTCCAAATACCTACACTCTATTCTTTTCTTTCTCTTGTTTTTCTCTCTGTTGGTATGTTTTCCATTCCTCCCCAAGCCTTTTTATAGGCAAATTAGGGAGGAAAATGCCAAAAATATTTGGCACCAAAGCACCGAAAGGTGCTCACAAATTTTGACCCCAAAATTTCTTCCCCACCTTTTTGACAATTGTTTTTGGTGTGCTATACCTAACAATCTCCACCTGCACAACAAAACAATACTACCCGCAAACCAGAACATCAAACACCATTGGCCTTCAGTTCTCTACACATGCCGAATCAGTAAGGTCCTAACTCCACATGATTCAATTGACCAATGCACATGTGCAGTCCAGTCAACATCGCTAGTTGACTGCCGAGAGGGACGACCCCAATCCATATTCTCGCCCAACAGAATTTCCTACACACCCGTCTGTTCCCTGGAAGCCTTCCAGCACACTCCACTTCTAGTAATCCTTTGAGGTCACCAGCCGATATAAATTTCGATACTTCTCTCCCACCATTAGGACCCTTCCGCCATGTGTGACTTTCAGGACTCCACCTCCAGCTGAATACTCACAGCCCTTGGAATCCAGTTGGCTTAAGGAAATTAGATTCCTTCGCATCTTTAGGACATAGGCCACACCACCCAAAGTACGATCCACTCCATCACCCATTTTGATTTTTACTACTCCAAATCCCATGATTCAACAAGTAGAACAATCACCTAAGGACAAAGTTCATGCCCTCTTCAATTGAAGTGAATCAAAATAATCTCTTCTGGAGCACACATGCATCACGCACCCCGAATCTAAAATCCACCCATCTCGAGAAGAAGTATCCATACTTGCGGAGATGTAAACATCTCCGTCTTTCCGCAGCCTATCATCGCATCACCACCGCCACCTTCACCGTCAAGATCCTTCTTTCTCGAGGATAAATCCTTTTTATGTGGCCCTCCTCATGACAACGATAGCACACAATACCCTTTCCCCGGTCTCGAACCGACTGCCGGTCACAGATCCACCACCAGATTTTCTCGTTCGATTCATGCCCCGAGCAACCAAAGCAGATTCATGTCCCTCCTCCTGGTTTGACTTCTTTTGTTTTTCATGGGACAACAATGATGCTTTTATATTATCCAAGTCCAGTATGTCTTTTAAAATGCAAAGCAACGTCATCACCGGACTATCATATGAATCCAGGGATAGAGGTAAGTAAAAAGGGCTTTATCTTCTTCCTCAATCTTCACACCAACTTTACCCAATTGATCCACTTTGATCCATGGCGGTTCATGTGATCCATCAGATTGTCACCCTCCGGCATCTTTAATCTATATAATTGCCGCTTCAGAAGCAACTTTGTGGATAAATTTTTCCCGAGATACAAGTTCTTCAATTTTTTCCAAAACTCTGGTGCTGATCTTCAGAATCATCATCCACAACATTATTGATTATGTTGTCCGTAATACAAAGTCGAATCGTGCTGACACAGCGCGATTTCAAATTTTCCCACTGCGCGTCTTTCATTTATGTCGGTTTTCCCTTCTCTCCCTTCAACGCCAGTGCCAAGCCCTGTTGAACTAGGAGATCCTTCACCCTTCGTTGCCAAAGAATGAAATTTCCTTTGTCGTCAAATTGTTTCACCTTGAATGGATTTGCCATTGCCACGGTGTCCATCCGAGAAAAAAAATCAAATCTCAATTTTCTACCTTGCCCGGCTTACCAAGTGGCTCTGATACCACTTGTTGGGCGCAGTGGAGGCGTGTCGTGATCCGAGATTTGATTTAACCGGAATACCCGATAAATCACACCAACAAGATGATGACAAAAATAAAATGACACCGACAGAAATTTTGCGTGGTTCGGCAAAACCTGCCTACGTCCACGAGAGTTTCCATTCTTTACTAATAAAGAATTTCCCGGTACAAGAATTATACACCCCTTGAGTTTTATGGACCAAACCCAAGAAAATAAGACTCGTACAACCACTTTATTAGCTATCAAAGAACACTCTTCCCAACCCCTTTGTATTGCCCCAAGAGAAAAAAAATACCCCGAGTGTCTCCCCGCACTTATCACAATTTATCTCACACAAATTGATCACTCCAAATACCTACACTCTATTCTTTTCTTTCTCTTGTTTTTATCTCTGTTGGTATGTTTTCCATTTCCTCCCCAAGCCTTTTTATAGGCAAATTAGGGAGGAAAATGCCAAAAGTATTTGGCACCAAAGCACCGAAAGGTGCTCACAAATTTTGACCCCAAAATTTCTTCCCCACCTTTTTGACAATTGTTTTTGGTGTGCTATACCTAACAGGTAGAACCACAGGTTGGGCCTCGCGACTTTTTAAGCTAATGCATGTTGGTTGTTGAGTCTCCCCCGTCAATGCCTCGCAATCCTCGTTGTTCGCTAAGCGCTAGCCTCTTATAATTTAAAGTGTTGTTATTGTTATATCAAAAGGTTTGGCGCAATTATAAGTACACACGGCGTCACGGGTCGAATAGCATGCCGACCCCAAGCAGCTTTTTAAGCTAAAGTAGACAAGTTATTGGACCTAAACCCAAAGCCAATGCAGACAGGTTGCTAGGCATAAACCTAACAATCCCCCCATCCAATGCTTTTAACTCGAACCGTCCTGAAAAACTTTGTTGGCGCGTGTAAAAGATAAACACAAGTACAAATGTGAAAAAACTAACAAATTCAAATAAGAACAAAAAGTTATTTAATATATTTTATGATATTTAATTTAAGTTTTATAAATTCTTCAAAAGTTATTTATAAGCATAATTTAGTTTTCATATAACTAATTAAATAAAAATATTATTAACATACAAATATACTTTATTATTATTATATAATTATTTTAAATTTATCTTAAGCTATAGTTTAATATAATATAAAAATATTATATATTAATTTTTATATAAATTAGATATATGTATATGTACCGTTATTATAAAATATACTAACTGTTATTAAATAATTATCCTTAATTTATATTGTTATTATAAATAAATTAATATAAAACACTTTTAATCATTTTTTATATAATCTAAACATAAGTTTAAATACAATCCATATAAAATAGTGTTAAAACAATCAATATTTTTACTTCCAAATAATTATTTTAAATTTGTATGTTACCTATATTGTTACGAGTCCGTATATTAATTTTTTTCATACTTTTGCTGATTTTTCCAGCACAACTTTAATAAATATGCATAATAAACTCATACTTTTTAATGCCGAACTTTCCCATTCCGTATTTAACTAATTAGATCGTACATTTTCTTTCTTCCGATATATGTGCTTGTTAGTCTTGTCCCTGGTTCAGGGTTTAGCCATCTTGGGTGGAGATGTCAATTTGACTCGTACCATTAAAGACTCGCACTTGCTCGCACCATTTGGGCTGCCCTGCTCTGCCCAGTTATCCTCGAGGGACAGGGCAAGATGGGTTTGAACATTACCTCTGCCCTGTGGAAATCCGCCCGCCGCCTCATTTTTTTAATATATTTAATTTAATATATATTATATAGACTATATATGATAATTTAATTCTGATGTACCTAATATTATATAACATATTACACATTGATGATATCAATTTTATAGATAACCTGCATTTATAATACAAAATATAATATAAAAGAATTTATTATTAGAACCAAAAAAATAATTCTTTAAATGTTTTTTTTTTCAACACGGTCCACCCGACTTTGAAATTGTTTGGTTTTCATTTGAAAGGTTAAATTGATTTGGGCTTGGTTTAGTTTAGTTTTGACAAGTCCATTCTAGATACGAAACTATTCCGGCCCATTTCCTGTCCGACGTCGTTCGGTGTGGATATATCATATATTTCCCCAGCCAAACGAATTTTGATTCTCCTATAGCCCATCTCTCCCCACCGGCGACTCTTTCTAGTCTAGGCCAAAACAATTCACCGGAACCCTAATTCCAATCCAGTCTTTTTCAGTTTGAATTACCAAGATCAGTGAAGATGGTGCTCGCGCAGTTAGGGGGAACCATTTCGCGCGCTCTTCAGCAGATGAGCAATGCGACGATCATTGATGAGAAGGTGCTGAATGATTGCCTCAACGAGATTACTCGCGCTCTTCTTCAATCCGATGTGCAGTTCAATCTCGTTCGCGATATGCAAAAGAATATCAAGAAAATCGTAAATCTTGACGATCTCGCCGCTGGCCACAATAAGCGCAAAATAATCCAACAGGTGTGTAGAGAGTCTTTCCCCCCACTCTATTTGCGTTTGATTTGTCCAATTTTAGTTAGAAACTTCATCCATCACAAACATCGGGTCGTTTTTCTATATAAATGTGGAAGAAATCTTAGTCTGAGAGGATAACTTGGCATATGAAAAGAAGAAAACAGCAGTCTCGGGATAGTTTTGCTTTGCTTCTGGGGTTTAGTTGTTAAAGTTTTTGTTTTTAAATTCTTTGGAGGTTTTGAGATTTGATTTGTAAGTTTAATTTTTATTTCTTTTTTTGGGGTGTTGAGGGGGTGGGGGGTTGAATAAGAAAAAGATGGAGTTGTAGCATAAGTAGATATTGTTATCTGTCTCTGGGACGGCAGAAGGATGATATTGTTAAATGAATTGCAAGAAGTGGTATATGTGTGATTTAGTCTTGGAAATTTAAATTTTAAATTGTGCACGTGATTGTAAATAAAGACGATAAATGATTTGGGGGCGTGCTTTTCTGCAACATGTTATTAACCCAGAGTGAGATACTGCAGAGTAGAGTGAGATTAAGAGCTTTTACAAAGTTTATGTTGGTGTATATTATTTCCTGTGTGGCAATGCTCATTATCTTAAATGCAAATGTTGATACTTATGTTGATCTATTTGTTTCTAATTCTTTTGTTCTTTCCTAGGATTGCTGATGTTTAGCAGTTTCCAATATGAAGATACTTATAAAATTTGTCTGGTTTGCTGAAAACCATGTTACATGTAACGAGTGCTGCTGTTACATGCCACTTTCTTGTAGTTATGGTTTAGAGTATAATTTGGAATGTTGTACTCGTCATTGGCATAAATTACATAATGGTTAATGGGAACATTTGAAGGGCATCCTGAAGATGTTAATCTATGGAGGGTGCTGTAGAAAACATGGAAATCATATTTCCATATATTATTCCTATTTGAACCGTTAATGCTAATTACGAACTCTTAAACTTCAAATATGTAAAATATGTGTTCACCAATATTGAGATTTTATGTCCATATCCCAAATGCATTTTGCTTGTAACACAGTGTTCGTGTCTCGAGTGTACTTGGTCTTTCCTAGACTAATTGGCCTGGTTAAAGCTTTTTTAAATATAAAACGTGGATAGGACATGCACAAGTCATGCTTGCCTGCTTACCTGTTTATGCAAAAAGTACCACTAATAGTTTTTTTTTGTTTTCTTGTTGTGTGATTCTATTCCGAATGATACAACTGTGATTGGATGCTGATCATGTTCTTGTTTCTCTTTTCACCCTTCTCTGCTGTTTTTATGAGGTTTTTGCTTTTCTGTAGGCTATCTTTAACGAGCTATGCAAGATATTGGATCCAGGGAAGCCTTCATTCACTCCAAAGAAAGGGAAAACTAGTGTTATTATGTTTGTTGGTCTGCAAGGTATGCTGTTATCATGACGTCACAGTATGTTATTTCATTCATGTTAGTCATTTATGTGGGTTTTATATAGTGCTATCTGGTTGCGAAGCCAATGGTCTTGTTAACTTGCATTCGTAATACACAATTGCATGTTTAACTGACTGGATATGTCTTAATGTATCACGCATTCGAGCTACCGATGCTAGTCATCTAAATTCTTGCTCATGATTTCTATCTATCTTTGATGGAAAGGATTTAGTTATTGACATATAATTGATTCTAGGGTCGGGGAAAACGACAACATGTACAAAATATGCATTCTACCACCAGAAGAAGGGTTGGAAGCCTGCTCTGGTTTGTGCCGATACATTCAGAGCTGGTGCGTTTGACCAGTTGAAGCAGAATGCCACTAAAGCTAAAATTCCTTTTTACGGAAGGTATTGTTTTCTCTCATATTTGGTGGATTTGTTTCTATCTGGTTTGCAAAATGCTGTCAGAATAATGAAAATCCCCTTGCTATCCCTGCTAGAAATGAAGAAGCCTATACATTCTTTTGTTGCTCAATTGCATCTGGATATGGATGTCACTATGTTATTGCTGATTCAATGACTTGATAAACAAAGTCAATAAGATGGAGATTGAACGAGTATTGCAATAGAACTGTTGCTGTGAAGATTTCGAGCAAAGTTGGAGAAATGCTTTATATATATATATTCATTTTGTGATGTGCAATGTGTTAGTCTGCATTTTTTTGAAGAACAAACTAATTCCTCAACTTTCTATTTGTTTTCATCTTTTTTTTTTTTTTTCTTGTCTCTTTGTAGACTGTATCAACATCACATGACTTTGGAAAACTACTTTACGATGATTAGAATACGTGGAATACTAGACATTTTTCTTGTTTTCTGGTTGTCTTGTAAGAGTAAAATATGTGGAGTTGCTCTTACATTAATTTGATCTACTGTCGGTTATTGTAAGAGCAAAACGTGATGTTATACCCATGTGAATATGTATTACTAGACACCTCAAAGTTTGGATTGATTCCTAGCAAAAATGTGGCTTCGCCACATGGAATATTTTAGGGGTGAATTGCATTTGATACTTCATCTAGTCCCTTTCCCCTTTGATAATGAGTATTGTTTCTATTTCAAGGTCGCAGTCGTTCTCTGTTTGTGAGTCTACAATCTATAATTGAGTATTGTTTATCTCCATTTGGTGCTGTTGTCGTATGTGGATATAGGTTTTCTTGTATTCCCCTTTTTGTGGAAATTGATTTGTCATGTAACAGCTATACAGAGTCTGATCCTGTGAGGATTGCAGTCGAAGGGGTTGAAAGGTTTAAGAAGGAAAACTGTGATCTTATAATTGTTGATACCAGTGGACGTCACAAACAGGAAGCAGCTCTTTTTGAAGAGATCGTCAAGTTTCTGAAGCAACGGTATGCTTTTTCTTTTCCTTTATTTTTGGTGCTTTCCTGGTTCTTTGTTTGAGTTTCTATTTAATTACTTATGTCATCATTTGAATTTTCCAGAAACCAGATCTTGTTATATTTGTCATGGACAGCAGTATTGGTCAAGCTGCCTTTGATCAAGCTCAAGCATTCAAGCAAAGTGTTGCAGTTGGAGCTGTGATCATCACTAAGATGGACGGACATGCTAAGGGAGGTGGTGCTCTTAGTGCGTAAGTTTAAAATGAATCTTGTGGAATTTCTCATGATAAATGACTGTAGTAATTAAAATATTGAAATGATGCATGCAATATCTCCTGTTATGCTGCTATCATAGCATCTTTCATCGAGGGGATAGAGATGTTGACTCGGTCTGGCTCTCTGCGTAGTATCAGGGCGTAGGAGACTCAAATTTGTTATTGTGTAAAGAGTGTTGAGTCTTCCAAGATGTCAAGCTTTAGGTAAATGATCTCAAGCAAAATTTGTTACATTTGAGAGTTAAAGTTTACAACTATGTCATGGTATTGGATAGGATATATACTTATCCAATTTTTATTTAACAATAGTAAAATCTTGGGATTAAAATTCTTATATCACTTGTGTGGTAGAAGAGCCAGAGAAGTAGAGTTTGAACAATGGGGAAGGATTTGGAGTTGGGAAAAGGTACTTGTGTCATGCATTTCTTCTGTGGCTTCGGACTATGGTGATGTTCATAAAGATGATTCACATAACCAGTGTCATTGTATTTTGGTAGTGTTGGCTTTTTTGTGAGACCTTTTCATAATGATATAATTTGATTCATGGATAATGCAACTTTAGTAAACTCTCACTTGGCGCAACTGGATCGTTAAGCACAATTTTACATGTTTGACAAATAAACATGATCAATGGGATGGCTTCAATTGGTAAACAAGGTTTGTCTGGTGATAGGAGAACAAAAAAATTAATTCAGTGGATATACAAGAATAGCCAGTCTACATATAACTAAATAATTTTTTGGTTCATTTTTTTCATCCATATCCAAGTTGAAAGGAAATGTTGATGAAAGATTTTTGGTCTTTTATGTCGTTCTGAGAGCAAAAAGTCCTGCTGTTGGTTAATGTCAACATTTCAAGGGTTTCTTTTCACCTAAGGTATACGGATTATGTTCCAGAGAACATTAGATTATATAAGACCCAGAAAATTATCCTGAGACTCTGTGATTGAAAGAGTGTTTTCTGTTTGAAAGCTTCTTTGTATTATATTGAAAAACAGAATGTTCCTAACGAAATTAAGTTGGACACTCTTCATGGAAATAGCCTTAAAAACATTTAACTTGATTGGTACCGTTTTTTCATCATTCTTTAATAGAGATGGAACATGGAATATATCCCAACAAATCGGTGGTGAAAATTACAGCTCTATTAAACAAACAAGTAGTGATGGGAATTAAGCGTTAATTAGGCACGCCCAACTGTTAGTTGTACATGTAATTGATGGGACAATGACATTGTTGGCTTTTGAATTATCTTTCAGGCTGTGGTTTCAACTTTTTGGATATACATTTAATTTTCATTTCATGTGTAGATGATTTTCCAGCACGCATAGATATCAATTACGATGTTTTATTATATCGTGAAAAATGCCCTGATTCTTCTATTCCATCTGCAGAGTCGCAGCAACAAAAAGTCCAGTCATATTTATCGGAACGGGTGAACATATGGATGAGTTTGAAGTATTTGATGTCAAACCATTTGTTAGCCGTCTTTTAGGTTGGCATCCCTAATCGTGGTTGCAGTAATTTTTGGCCGTTAATCTTGTTCAAATAGGTGATATCATAATTTTATTTTTATAGGTATGGGTGACTGGTCTGGATTCATGGACAAAATTCAAGAAGTTGTTCCGATGGATCAACAGCCTGAGCTTCTCCAGAAGCTATCAGAAGGCAACTTTACTTTGAGGATTATGTACGAGCAATTTCAGAATATACTTAAAATGGGTCCTATTGGTCAGGTCTGTCAGTTGCCTATCCATCTCTATGGAGTTCTATTTGCTTGCTCTATTTTCTAGTTCTATCGTGTGTATTTTTGTTTTAAATCTAAGCCACACTTTCCATTGGTTTCCGTCATTTTACTTAACTTTCAACAGAGGAATAAGAAAAATAACTTTTCAAGCATGTTAAATGTTTATTCGCAGTTCATTCTCAGGTAAAATGCCTTCCTATTATATATATACATAGTTATATTTGACGTCTCTGCCCAAGAACATCTTGAAAAGAATTACTTATGATAGAATTGTGTGTTGATGCGGACCTTGTAATTAGTGGCAGTACAATATGCTTCTTGCTTGACATGGATTTACAGCAGATATCAGATTATTTTGCTAATGTCAAAAATGTTTTGCTTCCATTATGTAATTATTTACACTACATATAGTTTGTCAAGAAGAATTGGTATAAGTTCTCTTTTGAATGGACATATATATTTGTCTCATGAAAGTTTTCAACCGCCATCGTTTTTTGATTCTTTAGTTATCAATTGCTTCATGCACGTGCATGTACGCTAGGAGGCCAATGAATTTTTCAGCATAATTACTAAGATATATTTTTTCTTTGTAGGTATTCTCCATGCTTCCAGGATTTAGCCAAGAGTTGATGCCTAAAGGTCGTGAAAAGGAGAGCCAGGCAAAGATTAAAAGATATATGACAATGATGGACTCAATGACTAATGAAGGCAAGTGTTTTACCACATCAAGTTATTTATTAGGGATAATTACAAAACCACCCATGAGGTTTAGCCTAATTACAAAAAAGTCCAGTTATCTTCCAAAATTAAAATATCCCTTAACATTTGTTTCCCTCTTACAAATCACCCCTCTTTAGGGCTGGTATTCTGTTAGATAAATACAAATCTCAAGGGGTGCGTGTAACACTGTAACGGGTATTCGCAATTTGAAAGATAACTGGAGTTTTTGTAATTAGGCTAATTCTCAAGGGTGTTTTTGTAATTATTCCTATTTATTATTTGAAAGTTCAAAACTTAATTATGATGTAGTAGCGCACACGCATAAAGTCAATTTTTGCTAGTCCATTACTCTTAACAGTTGCACCTAAATATTGCAGAGTTGGACAGTTCCAATCCCAAGCTCATGAACGAATCTCGAATCATGCGAATAGCTAGAGGGTGTGGTCGTCCCGTGAGGGATGTAATGGAAATGTTGGAAGAGTACAAGCGGCTGGCCAAGATATGGAGCAAGATGAAGGGACTTAAGATTCCAAAGAAAGGAGAAATGAGTGCCTTATCGCGTAATATGAACGCACAACACATGAGTAAAGTCCTACCACCCCAGATGCTGAAGCAGATTGGTGGGATGGGTGGCTTGCAAAACTTGATGAAACAAATGGGTTCGGCTAAGGATATGATGGGTATGTTTGGCGGTGGGGAAAAGTAGAACTGTTGTTTTTATATAAATGTCAAGTGCAAAACAAAAGTCGACTCATGTATAACCTTTTTGGAAAATTATGGGACTAAGGAGAGCATCTGGCCTCCAAGGGCCAATTGTTGCTTGTTTATAGCTGGTACAGATTTTGGTGTTATATTGAAACTTTTCTTTCTTTTAAGTTCACCAGTTACAGTGGCAGATAGGGGTGACATTTCTTGACACAATATGTTAGCACAACACGGAAATGACGAGTTAGTGTTAAGCCTTATCCTGTTTGTGTCCTTACCGTGTTGACATGATAAGGACATGAATACTTTTGTGTCGTGTTAGTGTTCGTGTCGACACGATAAGGACTGTATTGACTATTTGTTGAAAAGATCTTTGTATGTTTTTATTGTACGGTTTGTAAACTTGTAGTTTGTATCGTATATTGTCATGTGATATTGTAGCATTCAAACATAGTCAACTTTTATTTTTCCGACTTATCATGTCAACACGAAAATTTTTGTGTTCGTCTAAGTACAATCTCTTATCGTGTTGTGTTCGCATATGACCTTATCGTGTTGACACGAAACACGACACGATTTCACCCCTAGTCACCGATGCTGTCCTGTTTTCGCCGCTAGTTTTTTTTTTTTTTTTCCTTCATATATTAAAGGGAAATTGTTTTGCTTTCATTTGACATAAGAGAATCTTCTAATGATGGGTTTTGTCTTGCATTCTTTTCTATTTACTGAGGCTAATTTTTGCTTCCCTGAAATCATGATATATATCGTAGTTGTTCTTCACTATTAAAGAGTTAGGAGAAAATTATATTTTGCAACCTAATGGTACCTTAGTTCGCCATAGGCATCTGAAGGTGGAGTGGAGTGAATTTTGCATGTTTTGTACCTAAATTTTTTCATTGCAATTTAGTACATAAACTTTGCGGATTGCAAAATTGCAACCTGGCATATTCCACCAAGATGTCATCACCTGTGCAACACGTGAGGGCAAAATGATCAAATCATATAAACTGATAAAATATATTGCACTTTGTAACCCAAACTTTGCATTATTTGTTATTTTTCTACCTAAATTTTTTACAAGTTCAACTTTGCCACTTCACTTCCAAAAAAAAAAAAATATATATTAACATATAAGTTTTTGTCGCTTTTTGTTCACAAAATATGTATTTATAGTTAATTTATTAAAAAATAAATAATTGTATGACCATTTTAAGTTAAAATTTAAAGATACATAATAATAAAATTTTAAAATTCAAAATCGTTATACATTGTTCAAAATTTTATTATTAAATATTTTAAAATTTTCAAATTTAAAATTGTCGTATGGTTATTTATTTATTTTTCCTTTTTATGTAGAATTTTATTTTCAAAATTCTATGAAATAACTTAATTAATTGAATTCCTAATTTAACAACACAAGATAATAAGAATGTTTTCCAAAAAGCCTTACAACATGTTAAAAAAATTATTACTATATATTTTTAATTTTATTAAACATAAAATTTATGTATAACTAATTATTTTTTCTCCCTTTGAAATTTCTACTTTTTTTTTAAATCTATAAAACAAATTAATCATAGAATTCATAATTCAACAAGCAAGATAAATGGAATATTTTTTAGAATGCAAGAAGAACAAATCTCATTATTATATATTTTATTTTTATGCAACTTAAAATTATCATATAATATCTAAAAGTTCAATATTTTAATAAACTGACTTATTAATGCATATTTTTATTAATTGTTACCCTTAAATATATATTTAGTGAATAAAAAGATATAAATACACACACACACACACACATATATATATATATATATATTAATATAGTTGTAATATTTTTTGAAGTGAGGTGACAAAGTTGAAATTGTAAAAAATTTAGGTGGAAAATCAAATAACGCAAAGTGCAATATCTTTTATCACATTCGATGATTTGACGGTTTTGCTCCCACGTGTTGCGCACGTGACGGTATCTCGGCGGAAGATTCCGCCGTGGAGGTTGCAATTTAGCGCAAAATTTTGGTACTGAGTTCCAACGTAACAAGAAAATATTCAGATACCAAACCCGCAAAATGACCATATATAGTACAAATTGCAAAAAATAATTTACCCAATTATAAATACCATTTCTCAGTTTTTAAATTAGTATGTAGCACCTACCTTGTACAAGAATCTCTTTCTTCCTAGGTGACTTAACTTGTATACCATACTACTGTCCCAAGGTACTTTTACCAAGTGCAAACATACATCCACTTCCACTGGACTCCTAACAGTAGTATGAAGACAAATTTCCATCTCAAGTCTTTTTCTCTCTCACTTTTTTTTTTTCCTTTTCTTTTTCCAACTCTTAATACAATAACTAACAATTAAACCATTGTGTTGGTTTTACACGAATGTAAGAAGGATGACAACCTATTTAACTGCAACTTTTTTTATTTTAATTTTAACCTCACCCTATTATAAATTAAGTCGCAACTTGCAATCAGTGGCGGGTCCAATATGGAGATGTTAAAAAATAGTAATAATAAATTTATATCCCCATTATAAAGTTATACTTTAACGTTACCCAATTTTCAAATTCCTCGATCCACCACTGCTTGGCAAGTGATTCAAAATCTTGTCCCACAATATTTAAATAAGGAGCATGTTTTTATAAGCGGTGACGCGGTGCGATGGATTCTGTTTTTAGTGTATAAAGTAATATTTTGTCTGAATATACTTAATTTTAGTGTATTCGGACAATATGTCACTTTTTACACTAATACACTATAAGTGTCCCCCGTCGCACCGTGCGCGTCTTACACAAGTTTTTGCCTTAAATAAGAGTAAAAGAATCTGCTCGATCACACCCTTTTTTGCTGTTGTAAAAATCCCCCTAGCCCGATTAATCCCCGCCAGCGCTAGGCCCTCGTCCGCCTTTTTTTTTTTTTCCGATTAGGCCCCGCTAACCCGCCTGTGTCCCGCTAGCTCCGATTAATCCTCGCAGGCGCTAGGCTAACTGCCGCCCGCCAGCTAGCGCTAGCGTTTTTACAACATTGCCCTTTTGTGATTTTGTCACTTGTTAATTAGATCCAAGAGTGCATTGTCACCGTATTTTTGTGATGTGTTCATTTATGAGAATATCTTTGTGAATATTAGTTAAGGCTTGCACAACACACACCACTAATGACCAAAACACAAAAATAAGAAAGTCTTAAAAATGATAGAAATGTTAATTTGATTAATTGGTCTTAATTACCGTGGTTTGAGCTAAAATTGTGCATGCATCAAATGTAGTTTTTCCATGTCAAAGTCAGGTTTATTGATTGAATTCATCCGCAATCGTTCGATTCCAGCAAAATGTATGGCACTTACATAATTCAACAATTATTCTTGAATCCAGACCAACAAAATTGAACATTCCAATTAGGGGTGTAAACGAATCGAATCGAGTCGAATATCAAGATATTCTATTCGTATTTGACTCATTTAGAGAATATTCTTATTCATATTTTTAATTCTTTTAATGTTCGAATACAAAAATTGATTCTTATTCTTATTTGAAAATATATTCGAATATATACGAATCAATCTAATATTTGTATTCGAGATCCTAACCAATATTTATTTTTTTCTCTAAAATTATTTGATTAGATTTTTTTTTGAGAATAGATTTGATTAGATTCTTGTTAGGGATAGTGTCCTTAAAGCAATTGTGAATTGTTTTTGATTATTAATAAAAGCGACATTTATTTTCGAACTCTTTTTGCATATTGTATGTATTTTCTTGAACATCATGAAAATCCCTAGTTTATTTATTGTAACCATAATCTTAGTATATAAGAGTTATATACAAGAGGATTAAGATTATGGATAATAAACTAAAAAAGTAAGTCCGTGATGAAATTAATTAAAGTATGGGATCTTTAATTAAAACATCATTAATGCGACTAGAACATTTTGAATGTGATTTGTCTTATCGGACCGTCGATGTGGAGACATCTTAGTGGGGGCATTTATATATGATTTGATCATATAGGACTTGGGCCGATTTAATTTGAATTTTCCATACAAATTCCGTTGTAGAAATGGAAAATCAAATTAAACCACTAGATGATCATATATGGATAAATCTTAATCCTGAGTGATTATAGACTCCTGTTTATTTCTATGTGATTCTTAATTTGCTCGTTTAAGTTTGTCCTACGACATTCCCAACACCTGCATTTTAGATTCACATTTGAATTAAATAGCTGGGAATATAAATTCAGAGATATGGAATCCATTCCTTCGGGAAGTAGAAAGACGATTCTCTCATTTGTTAATTCGGAACCGAATGGTTTGAGATCTCTAATTTATAATCCGATTATAAATTAACCATTCACTAGTGAATTAATGGTAAATGAGGATAAGATGTAATTGAAGGGGTTTAACGGATACTACCTAGCTTCAATTACGAATTGTCTATGGAGGATTAATCTATATGTAATGATTATATCGGTGATTTGCTCAATTCGTAGAAGTAAGATATTCTATGATTATAAGAGTGCAATTCGAATTTATAGTGGAGTAATATCGAATTAATAAGTCGAATAAATTAAATAAAGAGTTAATTATTTATTCGATTTATTGGAGCTTATAATTATAGGTCCATGGTCCCCAGGTTCGCCTTCCAGAGTAAACGGGTTAGAAATAATATTTTATGTTCTAAGGGTTTTTGGAAAAAGAGTTTTCCAAAATATTTGAGCTAATATATTAATATTAGTTAATTAGAGAATATTTGATATTCTACGATTACGATTGTATTTGGAATTAAATAAATATAAGATATTTATAATATTAATATAATTAAATTGATAATTATATTGGATAATTATCAATTAGAGTTTGAATCTAACTAGAATTATTAATTCTAGAATAGATAGAAACAGTTAGAGTGGGAATCGATTGAACCAGCACATAAAAAGGGACCACATCCCACCTTTGAAAGACACAATCATTCACGCCCATCTCATTCAATTAAGATTCTTTTTCGGCCGTACATAGAGTCGTCATTAAGCCCCTCATACAATTGATAAGGAATCTTTGATCAATTGTTGTTTTTGTTTTTAAAAGGTTTGGCCAAGTTGCTTTGATCAATTGGTTTTAAAAGATTGATTAATAAAATTGGACTTCTCCAAAGATACGTCAAAGGTGGTAAATTGGTTTTGGTTTTAAATTGTGATTTTATGGTTTAATTTTTACCTAGTTCGGTTCCTCCTATCCGGTTAGCCTAATCCTACGATCTCATGAGTTGAGTACATCGTAGGAAAATAAAAGTTAGGAACTTAGATTTATTATTTGGGTGCCCACACACCGTTAGTTGATAGGGAGGTTCGAATTGGAAGATCGCGGTGTCTACGAGCTTTGGGGATTCGAAGGATCGACAGAGAAAAAGCGAAGAACAAGAAAATCGTCGAAAAGAGGTAAATTTTCTTTTCTTTCTTTAGTTTGAATAAATTTAATAAGCATGGTCTTATGTTCTTATATCTAAAACTCGATTTTTGAAATCTCACGCTTTCGTTCGATTAGATCAAAAGCCGAATCTTATTTGGCCCAAATTAGATCAGGGACCCGAATAATTTCAACAAATGGTATCGAGCCATTTGGTTTTGATATAAGAATTAGATCTACTTTATTAAATTTATTTTGGAGTGGGTTTAGGATTTGATCTTTTTGTTTTGATATATGGATGCATGTGCATCTTTTAATTTTAAGGCATCAATTGTCATATTTATTATTTCGTGGATTAATATTTATGTGATGTATATGTAATATATATGCCATGCATATTGATATGTCATTCATGGAACCCACTCCCAAGCGTGTCATGTATCATGATAATTGAATTGTTTAATTGTTATGATAGATCTATGAGATGAATTAACATTGATATAAAAGTGTTTTATATGGTTTTTTAAAATGGATATAAAAGTATTTTATATAATTTTTTAAAATTTTGTATAAAAGTGTTTTATATAAATTTTTTAATTTTGTATAAAAGTGGTTTATATGATTTTAAAATTGGGATAATTGTTTGGAATTAATTTTGTGAAAATTGGATCCGGTTTTTATGAAAAATCTCGAATTAAATGTTTTAGAAACAAAAATTATTCGGATTCGCGTTTGGGCAGACTGGGCAGGCGCCGGGCAGCCCTGGGCAGTTCGGGCAGGGCCGGACAGCCTCGGCAGCGCCCGGGCAGTTCGGGCAGGTCCGTTTTCAGCCTACGTGTTGTTTTCTTTGTTTTTTCATGAAATATTTCTGTTTTATCCCTATTCCTTAATTATTTTGATAATTTAGGGTTTTTTAAAGTTGATTAAAATTATGATTTAATTTCTAAAAGTTAGATTTTTAAATTAGAGAATTTTAATCAACAAGACCAATAGATTGGACTTGACTTATTAAAACATAAGATGTTTTATAACTTAAATGTTTAGGAAATATTTATTATAAAATAGTGAGTGGGAGAAGGATTCATGACAATAAATCCTATGGCCTCCATTATTGATCAAAGCACCGTGAGATTTAAGTGACGCCTCGCGACGCCTATTCGGTCGTCCCCTACGGATGGTTTTCACTTAAATCAATAATCAATGCTTAATCTCTCGAAAGGATAGGAATTTAAAATTTAACTCTTAATTTTCCTACACTACGGCGGCGATTTTGAGTTAATTTTTAAAATCCAAAATAATGGGTAACACTCATAAGGATACAATCAAATAGTTTGGATGTATCTAAAGCTAAACTAGAACATGATTAATTAATAAATGAAGATATGAGATGCCTTGATTATTTATTTATTAATGCGAGATGGTCTCGATTTAATCGTCATTTGATTTGACCTACCCTACGGCGGCTTTTCAAATGTGAGATTAAATTACCTTGGAATTGGTAGGATAAACTTTATTGCTTTCATGCATCATGTTTATGATTCCTAAATTGAATGCTCTATGATGTTCGTTCGCTTATTTATGTCGCTTTATTTAATTTTCAAAGAATGATGTCTTGTCTATGCTTGAATGTTGAATGATTCATTAATCGGAGAAAATTGTGACAAGTGGAATAGTAACATGAATATTACACTCGTATGTGAAAACCTTAAAGGCAAGAAACAAGGTTTCTCTAAACCAAAGGGAAATTGTTTCCATCTGCGGTGAAGAGGGCATTGGAAGAGAGAGCGCCCCAAGTTTCTCTTTAAAGTAAAGAAAACAAGAAACGTAAATATGATTTACTTGTTCTTGAAAGTTGTTTGGTAGCTAAAGATTCTTCTACTTGGGTAGTTGACTGGAGCTACTAATCATGTTTGTTCTTCCTTACAAATGCTTAGTTCTTATGAAGAGCTTGCCGATGGGTCTTTCACAATGCGAGTTGGCAATGGTGCGATTGGGAGTAATTAAGCTTAATATTAGAGATAAAATATTGATTTTAAACGATGTTTATTATATTCTGTTTTAGTAGAAATTTGATTTCTATTTCAAAATTGCATGAACATTTATTTTCACTATCTTTTAATGATAATTCGATTATTATTTCTAAAACGGGCGTGATATTTGTCTGCAATATTGGAAAATGGACTCTATTTAATTAAGCCTAATGAACAACCACCGCTAAATGCCGAAATGTTTAAAGTAGAACATCCTAAACCAAAAAGGCAAAAGGTTTCTCAAGATGATGAAACATATCTTTGGCATCTAAGGTTAGGGCATATTTCACTAGAAAGGATAAATAGCTTGCAAATGATGGTCCTTTGAGAGAGCTAAAAGTTGGCACTCTTCCTGTTTGTGAATCCCGTCTGCAGAAGGAAAAATGACTAAGAGACCTTTTCTCGCAAAGGGCAATAGAGCCAAAGAACCACTAGAGCTTGTGCATAATGATGTTTGTGGTCCCATGACCACACAAGCTAGAAGGTGGCTTTGAGTCTTCGTCACTTTTATTGATGATTACTCGAGGTTTGGATATGTTTATCTCATGCATAGAAAATCCGAGACTTTTGAAAAGTTCAAGGAATTTCATGCGGAAGCTAAAAAGCGCCTAGGAAAATCTTTGAAGTGCCCGATCCGATCGATCGGCGAGTATGTCGACATCGAGTTCAAAGATTATTTGCTGTGAGCATGGTATTTTGTACCAACTCACAGCACCTAGCACCCCTCAGAAAAACGGTGTTGCTGAAAGGAGAAACCGAACGTTGCTTGATATGGTTAGGTCGATGATGAGCTACGCGACACTGCCTGATTCGTTTTGGGGGTATGCATTGCAAACGGCGGTTTACATTTTGAATGTAGTTCCGTCTAAGTCAATCCGAAAGACACCACTAGAGTTGTGGAATGGGAGTAAAGTTAGTTTACGCCACTTTCGCATATGGGGGTGAAGACTTGTCTTTGAAAGGAAAGAAACTCGGAAAGTTGCATCCATGTTCGAAGTGTATCCGTTCGTTGGATATCCCAAAGGCGAGAGGAGGTTTGTTTTATGATCCGCAAGAAAAGAAAGTAATAGTTTCGACTAATGCTATCTTTCTTGAGAAAGATTATATAGAAAACTTCCGACCTCGAAGTAAAGTTGTACTCGAGGAGTTACTTTCTGATGAGATCAGACCACAACCAACAAGAGTTGTTGGGGAAATCGCTAGAAATACCACTATACCGATCGTAATGTCATGATACCTCGACGCAGTGGGAGGGTGATTAGACCACCAATCCGCTTATCGTCAAATCGAAGAGGCAAATGTTGCGATCTCCGATGGGGTAGACGATGAACCATTGTCTTTTCGACAAGCGATGGAGGATTCGATAAAGAGAGGTGGCTTGAAGCTATGAACCAAGAAATGGAGTCTATGTACTCCCAACACTGCATGCAGGTTCTTGTAGATCCTTTGAAGATGTCGGCCCATTGGGTGCAAATGGATCTATAAGAGAAAGAAGGGTGTGGATGGAAAAGTAGAGACTTCAAAGCAAGGCTAGTGGCTAAGGGTTACACCCAAAAAGAGGGAGTCGACTATGAGGAGACTTTCTCGCCTGTAGCAATGCTAAAATCTATCCGCATACTACTTTCAATTGTTGCATGTCTTGACTATGAGATATGGCAGATGGATGTCAAGACGACCTTTTTGAATGGCCATCTAGACGAGGAAATCTACATGCAGCAACCAGAGGGTTTTGTAGCCAAAGGTCAAGAGCAGAAAGTCTGCAAATTGCTTAGATCCATTTATGGGTTAAAGCAAGCCTCAAGGTCATGGAACCATAGATTTGATGAGGCGATCAAGTCTTATGGTTTTGACAAAGTGTTGATGAGCCTTGTGTATACAAGCGCATCAAGGGTGGTAAAGTGGCATTTTTAGTGCTTTACGTAGATGATATTCTACTCATTGGGAATGATGTAGAGATGTTGTCCATGATTAAAGGTTGGCTAGCAAGCAATTCCAAATGAAAGATTTGGGAGAAGCAAATTATGTTCTTGGAATTCAAATTGTTCGAGATCGCAAGAACAAATTATTGGCATTGTCTCAAGCTTCTTATATCGATAAGATGTTGTTGCGTTATAGAATGCAAGATTCCAAAAAGGGTTACCTACCAACTCGACATGGAGTCGTTCTCTCCAAGGAGCGGTGTCTCAAGACACCTCAAGAGGAAGAGTACATGAGACGTATTCCCTATGCCTCTGCGATAGAGCGGCCTTATGTATGCTATGTTGTGTACAAGGCCCGATATTTGTTATGCGGTAGGGATAGTCAGCCGGTTTCAATCAAATCCAGGAATGGACCATTGGATAGCAGTCAAGAACATTCTCAAGTATCTTCGGAGAACGAGGGACTATATGCTTGTCTATTCGGGTGATGACCTTAAAATAGACGGGTACACTAATTTCGACTTTGATGGACAAGGATTCTCGAAAGTCGATATCCGGGTCGGTATTCACTCTTGGTGGCGCCGCCATAGTCCGGAGAAGCATTAAGCAATCCAAGCCGCAGATTCGACCATGGAGGCCGAATACATAGCTGCTTGAGGAAGCAACTAAGGAGGCGGTATGGCTAAAGAAATTCCTTTACGATTTGGAAGTTGTTCCAAATGTGGATAGGCCACTCACTTTGTATTGTGACAAATAGTGGGCGGTGGCTAATTCGAAGGAGCTCGAGAAGTCACAAGAGATCAAAGCATATAGAAAGAAAGTACCATCTTATTTGGGAGATAGTACAAAGGGGTGACGTCTCAATTCTCAAGATTGCGTCACGACAACCTTGCCGATCCATTCACCAAGACATTGCGCAAAAAGTGTTTGAGAGGCATTTAAATAATTTAGGATTGCGAGACATGTCCCATATGCTTTAGGGCAAGTGGGAGATTGTTAGGGATAGTGCCTTAAAGCAATTGTGAATTGTTTTTGATTATTAATAAAAACGACATTTATTTTCGCACTCTTTTTGCATATTGTATGTATTTTCTTGAACATCATGAAAATCCCTAGTTTATTTATTGTAACCATAATCTTAGTATATAAGAGTTATATACAAGATGATTAAGATTATGGATAATAAACTAAAAAATAAGTCCGTGTTGAAATTAATTAAAGTATGAAATCTTTAATTAAAACATCATTAATGCGCCCGAACATTTTGAATGTGATTTGTCTTATCCAGGACCGTCGATGTGGAGACATCTTAGTGGGGGCATTTATATATGATTTGATCATATAGGACTTGGACGATTTAATTTGAATTTTCCATACAAATTCCGTTGTAGAAATGGAAAATCAAATTAAATCACTAGATGATCATATATGGATAAATCTTAATCCTGAGTGATTATAGACTCCTGTTTATTTCTATGTGATTCTTAATTTGCTCGTTTAAGTTTGTCCTACGACATTCCCAACACTTGCATTTTAGATTCACATTTGAATTAAATAGCTGGGAATATAAATTCACAGATATGGAATCCATTCCTTCTTGCGGGAAGTAGAAAGACGATTCTCTCATTTGTTAATTTTGGAACTGAATGGTTTGAGATCTCTAATTTATAATCCAATTATAAATTAACTATTCGCTAGTGAATTAATGGTAAATGAGGATAAGATGTAATTGAAGGGGTTTAACGGATACTACCTAGCTTCAATTACGAATTGTCTATGGAGGATTAATCTATATGTAATGATTATATCAGAGGACTGCTCAATTCGTAGAGTAAGATATTCTATGATTATAAGAGTGCAATTCGAATTTATAGTGGAGTAATATCGAATTAATAAGTCGAATAAATTAATTAAAGAGTTAATTATTTATTCGATTTATTGGAGCTTATAATTATAGGTCCATGGTCCCCGGTTCGCCTTCCTAGAGTAAACGGGTTAGAAATAATATTTTATGTTCTAAGGGTTTTTTGGAAAAAGAGTTTTCCAAAATATTTGGGCTAATATATTAATATTAGTTAATTCGGAGAATATTTGATATTCTACGATTCGATTGTATTTGGAATTAAATAAATATAAGATATTTATAATATTAATATAATTAAATTGATAATTATATTGGATAATTATCAATTAGAGTTTGAATCTAACTAGAATTATTAATTCTAGAATAGATAGAAACCAAATTAGAGTGGGAACCGATTGAACTAACCAGCCTATAAAAAAGGGACCACATCCCACCTTTGAAAGACACAATCATTACGCCCATCTCATTCAATTAAGAATCTTTTTGAAGCCGTACATAGAGTCGCCGCCCCTCATACAATTGATAAGGAATCTTTGATCAATTGTTGTTTTTGTTTTTAAAAGGTTTGGTCAAGTTGCTTTGATCAATTGGTTTTAAAAGATTGATTAATAAAATGGACTTCTCCAAAGATACGCCCAAAGGTGGTAAATTGGTTTTGGTTTTTAAATTGTGATTTTATGGTTTAATTTTTACCTAGTTCAATTCCCCTCCTATCCGATTAGCTTTAATCCTACGATCTCATGAGTTGAGTACATCGTAGGAAAATAAAAGTTAGGAACTTAGATTTATTATTTGGGTGCCCACACACTTTGCCGTTGATAGGAGGTTCGAATTGGAAGATCACGGTGTCTACGAGCTTTGGGGATTCGAAGGATCGACAGAGAAAAAGCGAAGAACAAGAAAATCGTCGAAAGAGGTAAATTTTCTTTTCTTTCTTTAGTTTGAATAAATTTAATAAGCATGGTCTTATGTTCTTATATCTAAAACTCGATTTTTGAAATCTCACGCTTCCGCTTTCGTTCGATTAGATCGAAAAGCCGGATCTTATTTGGCCTTGATTAGATCAGGGACCCGATAATTTCCAACAAATGGTATCGAGCCATTTGGTTTTTTGATATAAGAATTAGATCTACTTTATTAAATTTATTTTGGAGTGGGTTTAGGATTTGATCTTGCCTGTTTTGATATATGGATGCATGTGCATCTTTTAATTTTAAGGCATCAATTGTCATATTTATTATTTCGTGGATTAATATTTATGTGATGTATATGTAATATATATGCCATGCATATTGATATGTCATTCATGGAACCCACTCCCAAGCATGTCATGTATCATGATAATTGAATTGTTTAATTGTTATGATAGATCTATGAGATGGATTAACATTGATATAAAAGTGTTTTATATGGTTTTTTAAAATTGATATAAAAGTATTTTATATAATTTTTTAAAATTTTGTATAAAAGTGTTTTATATAAATTTTTAAATTTTGTATAAAAGTGGTTTATATGATTTTAAAATTGGGATAATTGTTTGGAATTAATTTTGTGAAAATTGGATCCGGTTTTTATGAAAAATCTCCAAATTAAATGTTTTAGAAACAAAAATTATTCGGATTCGCGTTTGGGCAGACCGGGCAGGCGCCGGGCAGCCCTGGGCAGTCGGGCAGGGCCCGGACAGCCTCGGGCAGCGCCCGGGCAGTTCGGGCAGGTCCCGGGCAGTTCGGGCAGGTCCCGGGGCTCGGGCAGGTCCGTTTTCAGCCTACGTGTTGTTTTCTTTGTTCTTTCATGAAATATTTCTGTTTTATCCCTATTCCCTTAATTATTTTGATAATTTAGGGTTTTTTTAAAGTTGATTAAAATTATGATTTAATTTCTAAAAGTTAGATTTTTAAATTAGAGAATTTTAATCAATAAGACCAATAGGATTGGACTTGACTTATTAAAACATAAGATGTTTTATAACTTAAATGTTTAGGAAATATTTATTATAAAATAGTGAGTGGGAGAAGGATTCATGACAATAAATCCTATGGCCTCCATTATTGATCAAAGCACCGTGAGATTTAAGTGACGCCTCGCGACGCTCAGATTCGTCCCCCTACGGATGGTTTTCACTTAAATCAATAATCAAGGCTTAATCTCCGAAAGGATAGGAATTTAAAATTTAACTCTTAATTTTCCTACACTACGGCGGCGATTTTGAGTTAATTTTTAAAATCCAAAATAACGGGTAACACTCATAAGGATACAATCAAATAGTTTGGATGTATCTAGGCTAAACTAGAACATGATTAATTAATAAATGAAGATATGAGATGCCTTGATTATTTATTTATTAATGAGATGGTCTCGATTTAATCGTCATTTGATTTGACCTACCCTGCGGCTTTTCAAATGTGAGATTAAATTACCTTGGAATTGGTAGGATAAACTTTATCGCTTTCATGCATCATGTTTATGATTCCTAAATTGAATGCTCTATGATGTTCGTTCGCTTATTTATGTCGCTTTATTTAATTTTCAAAGAATGATGTCTTGTCTATGCTTCGTTGAATGATTCATTAATCGGAGAAAATTGTGACAAGTGGAATAGTAACATGAATATTACACTCGTATGTGAAAACCTTAAAGGCAAGAAGCAAGGTTTCTAAACCAAAGGGAAATTGTTTCCATGCGGTGAAGAGGGGGCATTGGAAGAGAGATCGCCCCAAGTTTCTCTCTAAAGTAAAGGAAAACAAGAAACGTAAATATGATTTACTTGTTCTTGAAAGTTGTTTGGTAGCTAAAGATTCTTCTACTTGGGTAGTTGACTCGGAGCTACTAATCATGTTTGTTCTTCCTTACAAATGCTTAGTTCTTATGAAGAGCTTGCCGATGGGTCTTTCACAATGCGAGTTGGCAATGGTGCAAGAGTTTAGAAGCAAAAGCAATGGGAGTAATTAAGCTTAATATTAGAGATAAAATATTGATTTTAAACGATGTTTATTATATTCCTGGTTTCGTGAGAAATTTGATTTCTATTTCAAAATTGCATGAACATTTATTTTCACTATCTTTTAATGATAATTCGATTATTATTTCTAAAAATGGGCGTGATATTTGTACTTGCAATATTGGAAAATGGACTCTATTTAATTAAGCCTTAATGAACAACCACCTTTAAATGCCGAAATGTTTAAAGTAGAACATCCTAAACCAAAAAGGCAAAAGGTTTCTCAAGATGATGAAACATATCTTTGGCATCTAAGGTTAGGGCATATTTCACTCAGTAGAAAGGATAAATAGGCTTGCAAATGATGGTCCTTTGAGAGAGCTAAAAGTTGGCACTCTTCCCGTTTGTGAATCGTCTGAAGGAAAATGACTAAGAGACCTTTCTCCGCAAAGGGCAATAGAGCCAAAGAACCACTAGAGCTTGTGCATAATGATGTTTGTGGTCCCATGACCACACAAGCTAGAAGGTGGCTTGAGTACTTCGTCACTTTTATTGATGATTACTCGAGGTTTGGATATATTTATCTCATGCATAGAAAATCCGAGACTTTTGAAAAGTTCAAGGAATTTCATGCGGGAAGCTAAAAACGACTAGGAAAATCTTTGAAGTGCCTTCGATCCGATCGAGGGGCGAGTATGTCGATATCGAGTTCAAAGATTATTTGCTGAGCATGGTATTTTGTACCAACTCATAGCACTAGACCCCTCAAAGAAACGGTGTTCTTTGAAAGGAGAAACCGAACGTTGCTTGATATGGTTAGGTCGATGATGAGCTACGCGACAATGCCCGATTCGTTTTGGGGTATGCATTGCAAACGGCGGTTTACATTTTGAATGTAGTTCCGCCTAAGTCAATCCGAAAGACACCACTAGAGTTGTGGAATGGGAGTAAAGTTAGTTTACGCCACTTTCGCATATGGGGGTGCCAAAGACTTCTTTGCCGAAAGGAAAAGACCGGAAAGTTGCATCCATGTTCGAAGTGTATTTGTTCGTTGGATATCCCAAAGGAACGAGAGGAGGTTTGTTTTATGATCCGCAAGAAAAGAAAGTAATAGTTTGACTAATGCTATCTTTCTTGAGAAAGATTATATAGAAAACTTCCGACCTCAAGTAAAGTTGTACTCGAGGAGTTATCGATGAGATCAAACCACAACCAACAAGAGTTGTTGGGGAAATCGCTAGAAATACCACTATACCGATCGTAATGTCATGATACCGACGCAAGTGGGAGGGTGATTAGACCACCAATCCGCTTATCGTCAAATCGAAGAGGCAAATGTTGCGGTCTCCGATGGGGTAGACGATGATCCATTGTCTTTTTCGACAAGCGATGGAGGATTCTCGATAAAAGAGAGGTGGCTTGAAGCTATGAACCAAGAAATGGAGTCTATGTACTCCAACACTGCCTGCAGGTTCTTGTAGATCCTTTGAAGATGTCGGGCCCATTGGGTGCAAATGGATCTATAAGAGAAAGAAGGGTGTGGATGGGAAAGTAGAGACTTTCAAAGCAAGGCTAGTGGCTAATGGTTACACCCAAAAAGAGGAGTCGACTATGAGGAGACTTTCTCGCCCTCAGTAGCAATGCTAAAATCTATCCGCATACTACTTTCAATTGTTGCATGTCTTGACTATGAGATATGGCGGATGGATGTCAAGACGACCTTTTTGAATGGCCATCTAGACGAGGAAATCTACATGCAAAGAACCAGGAGGGTTTTGTAGCCAAATGTCAAAAGCGTAAAGTCCGCAAATTGCTTAGATCCATTTATGGGTTAAAGCAAGCCTCAAGGTCATGGAACCATAGATTTGATGAGACGATCAAGTCTTATGGTTTTGACCAAAGTGTTGATGAGTCTTGTGTATACAAGCGCATCGGGCGGTGGTAAAGTGGCATTTTTAGTGCTTTACGTAGATGATATTCTACTCATTGGGAATGATGTAGAGATGTTGTCCATAGATTAAAGGTTGGCTAGCCAAGCAATTCCAAATGAAAGATTTGGGAGAAGCAAATTATGTTCTTGGAATTCAAATTGTTCGAGATCGCAAGAACAAATTATTGGCATTGTCTCAAGCTTCTTATATCGATAAGATGTTGTTGCGTTATAGAATGCAAGATTCCAAAAAGGGTTACCTACCAACTCGACATGGAGTCGTTCTCTCCAGGAGCGTGTCTCAAGACACCTCAAGAGAAGAGGACATGATACGTATTCTCTATGCCTGCCTCAAAGGCGGCCTTATGTATGCTATGTTGTGTACAAGGCCCGATATTTGTTATGCGGTAGGGATAGTCACCGGTTTTCAATCAAATCCAGGAATGGACCATTGGATAGCAATCAAGAACATTCTCAAGTATCTTCGGAGAACGAGGGACTATATGCTTGTCTATTCGGGTGATGACCTTAAAATAGACGGTACACTAATTCGACTTTCAATGACAAAGGATTCTCGAAAGTCGATATCCGGCCGTTGTTCACTCTTGGCGTATTTGCCATAGTCCTGAGAAGCATTAAGCAATCAACACCGCATGATTCGACCATGGAGGCCGAATACATAGCCGCCTGAATAAACTAAGGAGGCGGTATGGCTAAAGAAATTCCTTCTCGATTTGGAAGTTGTTCCAAATGTGGATAGGCCACTCACTTTGTATTGTGACAATAGTGGGGGCGGTGGCTAATTCGAAGGAGCCTCAAGTCACAAGAGATCAAAGCATATAGAAAGAAAGTACCATCTTATTCGGGGAGATAGTACAAAGGGGGTGACGCCTCAATTCTCAAGATGCGTCTCACGACAACCTTGCCGATCCATTCACCAAGACATTGCCTGCAAAAGTGTTTGAGGGGCATTTAAATAATTTAGATTGCGAGACATGTCCCATATGCTTTAGGGCAAGTGGGAGATTGTTAGGGATAGTGCCCTTAAAGCAATTGTGAATTGTTTTTGATTATTAATAAAAGCGACATTTATTTTCGCACTCTTTTGCATATTGTATGTATTTTCTTGAACATCATGAAAATCCCTAGTTTATTTATTGTAACCATAATCTTAGTATATAAGAGTTATATACAAGATGATTAAGATTATGGATAATAAACTAAAAAATAAGTCAAAGTGTTGAAATTAATTAAAGTATGAAATCTTTAATTAAAACATCATTAATGCGACTGAGAACATTTTGAATGTGACTGTCTTATCCAGGACCGTCGATGTGGAGACATCTTAGTGGGGGCATTTATATATAATTTGATCATATAGGACTTGGACCGATTTAATTTGAATTTTCCATACAAATTCGTTGTAGAAATGGAAAATCAAATTAAATCACTAGATGATCATATATGGATAAATCTTAATCCTGAGTGATTATAGACTCTGTTTATTTCTATGTGATTCTTAATTTGCTCGTTTAAGTTTGTCCTACGACATTCCCAACACTTGCATTTTAGATTAACATTTGAATTAAATAGTGGGAATATAAATTCAGATATGGAATCCATTCCTTCAAGGGAAGTAGAAAGACGATTCTCTCATTTGTTAATTCTCGAACTCGAATGGTTTGAGATATCTAATTTATAATCCGATTATAAATTAACCATTCGCTAGTGAATTAATGGTAAATGAGGATAAGATGTAATTGAAGGGGTTTAACGGATACTACCTAGCTTCAATTACGAATTGTCTATGGAGGATTAATCTATATGTAATGATTATATCAAATGGATTTGCTTCAATTCGTAGAGTAAGATATTCTATGATTATAAGAGTGCAATTCCGAATTTATAGTGGAGTAATATCGAATTAATAAGTCGAATAAATTAAATAAAGAGTTAATTATTTATTCGATTTATTGGAGCTTATAATTATAGGTCCATGGTCCCCGGTTCGCCTTCCTAGAGTAAACGGGTTAGAAATAATATTTTATGTTCTAAGGGTTTTGGAAAAAGAGTTTTCCAAAATATTTGAGCTAATATATTAATATTAGTTAATTCCGAGAATATTTGATATTCTACGATTCGATCGTATTTGGAATTAAATAAATATAAGATATTTATAATATTAATATAATTAAATTGATAATTATATTGGATAATTATCAATTAGAGTTTGAATCTAACTAGAATTATTAATTCTAGAATAGATAGGAAACCAAGTTAGAGTGGGGCGATTGAACCAGCCATAAAAAAGGGACCACATCCCACCTTTGAAAGACACAATCATTACGCCCATCTCATTCAATTAAGAATCTTTTTTCGCATAGAGTCGCGCCCCTCATACAATTGATAAGGAATCTTTGATCAATTGTTGTTTTTGTTTTTAAAAGGTTTGGTCAAGTTGCTTTGATCAATTGGTTTTAAAAGATTGATTAATAAAATTGGACTTCTCCAAAGATATACGTCCAAAGGTGGTAAATTGGTTTTGGTTTTAAATTGTGATTTTATGGTTTAATTTTTACCTAGTTCAATTCCTCCTATCCGATTAGCTTTAATCCTACGATCTCACGAGTTGAGTACATCGTAGGAAAATAAAAGTTAGGAACTTAGATTTATTATTTGGGTGCCCACACACCTGCCGTTGATAGGGAGGTTCGAATTGGAAGATCACGGTGTCTACGAGCTTTGGGGATTCAAGGACCGACAGAGAAAAAGCGAAGAACAAGAAAATCGTCGAAAGAGGTAAATTTTCTTTTCTTTCTTTAGTTTGAATAAATTTAATAAGCATGGTCTTATGTTCTTATATCTAAAACTCGATTTTTGAAATCCCACGCTTCCGCTTTCGTTCGATTAGATCGAAAAGCCGGATCTTATTTGGTCTGATTAGATCCGGACCCGAATAATTTCCAACAATTACAACAATAAATTATTAAATACATCAACAACGTATTAATCACCAAATACATCAACAAAAAATAAATTATTATTGATTCCATGAAGAATATACTAAAAGAAAATAATTATATATGGACTTATTAGATTGAACATTTTATAAGTCAATATATGGTTTATTATATATTATTAATCTATATAAATAAATATATACTTGAATATTTAAAGATTATATATATATATGTGATTTATATAAATATAAATATATATAATATTATTCGAATATTCTTTCGAATAATCGAATTGAATATAATAATTTTAATATTCGTATTCGCATAATATAAGAATCAAAATAAGTATTCTTATTTGGATTCTTATTCTAATTTTTCGAATTCGAATGTCAATATACGGTCGAATGCCGAATCGAATCAAAAAGATTCGCTTCTTTTACACCCCTAATTCCAATGCAATTCCATCGACTATTTTCAAGAAACTCCAGAAAATAAGAAATAACCGACAAATCCATATATATAAGCTTTGGTGGGCAATGATATATACTTAGATCTCCAATGATCACCTATATAGTTTGTTGTTTCAATGTACCACGTGAATGTCACGTGTATTAAAACACCCGATGAAAAATCATATGAAATATGAAATAGGAGATCCAGAATATAATGGGCAATGAAAGCCAATATCGTTGATATATTAGCTAGTTATTACAAACACTAAAATGTTTGGGGTAATTACGAAAAAACATACACAAGTTTCAAAATTATGTAAATCCTCTTTGAGGTTTGATTTCATCTTATAGCTTACCCCAATCATTCGTTGACTTGACGAAATTTGTTGAGGTCATCAATTATTTTGCAACTACATCCATCAACTTTTCGTTTGACTATTTGTAATATAAGAAAACTTGAGGGATAAAATTGCAAAATATCTGATGTAGTCAGTAAATTCAGTGAATTCAACTAACGGATTAGGTAAAATGGTCAGACAGAATCAGACCTAAAGGAGATTTGCTATGTAAAATTTGATTTTTTTTTTTGGGTTTTTTTGTTAATCACCCAAACCACACCATATATTAAATGATTCACCTAGCTCTCTAACAATTTAAGTTTTTGGCTAGATGAATCACTTAATATTTATTACCAGTATTCATCAAATCTTTGACAACATGAAGAAAGAAAAATCAACAGGTGAATCATTTATTATTTAATAACTACCATAGTTCAACTCTTCGACTACAAGAAAAAAACCACATGGCCGGAACATTTTCCATGGGTGCTGGTAAGATTCCAACTGACTAACTTTTGTAATATTATAAATGTACATTATGTAGAAAGGTAAAATTAAATGATAATTTGTTTAAAAACTAAAAATATTAAAAAAAGTCGAAATTATTATAAAATACAAAAATTATAAAAATAAAATATGGAAATTGTTGAAAAAACTATATACCATTTTATTTAAAAAGATGACATTTATTTAAAATATTTTTAAAAATATTAAATTCCAAAATAAAAAACCCAAAACTCTTTTTAAAATTTGAAAATTGTTTTTTTTTTTTTTTGGAATTTTATAAATAATATTCAGATTTTAATATCCCAATTTTGGAATAACCTTAAGACTTTTAAACAAATTTTGGAATTTTTTTAAAAAAAATCAATATTTTCTTTAATTTTTAGATTTTCTTGAATAATTTTATTTTTGTAAAAATATTCTAGGTTTTTACCCTTTTTGGATTTAAGAGTTTTAAAAGGTCTTCATTAGCTTTCAGATTTTAATCTATTATTTAGATTTTTAGACAAAATTCCATATTTGAAATAATTTTCCAGATTTTAAATTTTATATTGAATTCATTTTTAATACTTTAAGTAATTGTCAGATTTTTAGCACAACTTTTAGATTTTTAAACAAAATTCAGATTTTTAAAACATCGTTTAGTTTTAAAAACAATTTTTTGAAAATCAATTTGAATTTTTTTTATTTTAGAATTTTAAAATATTTTAACGAATTTCAAATGTTTAAAACATTGTATGGTTTTTTAACAATTTTCATATTTTATTTTCTGTAATTTTTTATTTAAAATAACTACGATTTTTTTTGGTTTTTTAAACACATTATAATATTTTCTATATTTTAATTTGTTGATTTTAAATAATTTTTTGGCTTTTTATAACTTTTTTAATGAATTAAAAATAATTTTAAATGTTACTGAAACAATTTTCAAAATTTTTAGATAAATTTTTTCAGATTTTTCAAATATTTTTTTCTTTTTTTAATTAATTTTTGGATGAATACACTTTTGATCCCGTAAGAATAGAGTTAACGGTCAGTTAAGTTTTCCGTTAGTTGAGGAAATTGTACTTTTGGTCCCGTAAGAAAAGTGGTCAAGCACTTTTAGTCCCACAATTTGTATTTTTGGTCCCATTTGATTTTTTCAACACATTTAGTCTCATACGATTCAAAATTTGCAATTTTAGTCCCAAAACTAACGTAAAAATTAACTGGCTGTTAACTTTATTCTTATAGGACCAAAAGTGCATTTATCCGAAAATTAATAATTATTTTTTGAAAATTGTTTCAATAACATTTAAAATTATTTGCAATTCATTAAAAAGTTATAATTATTTTAAAATAAATAAATTAAAATATAAAAATATGATAATTTTTTTAAAACACTAAAAAATAAAATAAAGAAAACAGTAGAAATTATTTTAAAATCCAAAAATTATAAAAATAAAATATGGAAATTGTTGAAAAAAACTATAAATTATTTTTTTTTTCAAAAATGACATTTATTTAAAATATTTTAAAAATTTTAAATTCCAAAATAAAAAACCCAAAACTCTTTTTATAAATTTGAAAATTGTTTTAATTTTTTTTGGAAAATTTCTAAATATATTCAGATTTTAATATCTCGATTTTGGAATAACCTTAAGACTTTTACACAAATTTGGAGTTTTTAAAACAAATTTCGATATTTTCTTTAATTTTTAGATTTTCTTAAATAATTTTAGTTTTGTAAAAAATTATACGTTTTTATGCTTTTTGGATTTTATAAAGAGTTTTAAAAAGTCTTCATTAGTTTTAAGCTTTTAATCTGTTTTTCATATTTTTAGACAAATTTCCATATTTTAAACAATTTTCCAGATTTTTAATTTCATATTGAATTCATTTTTAATATTATAAGTACTTGTCAGATTTTTAGCACAACTTTTAATTTTTTTTTAAAAAAATTAGATTTTTAAAACATCGTTTAGTTTTAAAAATAACTTTTTAAAAATAAAATTGAGTTTTTTTTTATTTTATTTTTTCAGATTTTAAAATAACTTTTTGGATATTTTATAATTTTTTTTAATAAATTGCAAACAATTTTCAAAATTTTTAGATAATTTTTCAAATATTTTTTTCTCTTTTTTATTTATTAATTTTCGGATAAATGCACTTTTGGTCCCATAAGAATAGAGTTAACGGTCAGTTAAGTTTTCCGTTAGTTTTGGGTAGGGCTGCAATCGAACCGAACCGAGCCGAGCTTTTGAGTGTTTGAGTTTGGCTCGTTTATTATCGAGTCGAACTCGAGCCTGAATTTATCGAACATGTTGATGGCTCACGAACTTTTTCGAGCCTTATCGAGCCTAAACGAGCTTAGTAAATATTAATTAAAAATTAAAATATTCTTCAATTTATTACAAAAAATAAAATTATTTGTATTTAAAATTCATAATATATTTATTAAAACTTATAATTTTATTCAAAAAAATAATTTTATTGAAATATTTTTATATTATCTTAAGTAAAAATATGAAAAATTAAAATTAAAATCAAATTATTAGTTTAATTTATACGAACTTACTATCGAGCCTATTCACGAGCTTACTAGCGAACCGAATATCTCTAAGTTTGAGTTTGGTTCGTTTATTTTAACGAGCCTCATTAAACGAACTCGAACGAACTTTTATCGAGTCGAGCTCCGAATAACTCACGAGCGGCTTAGTTCATTTGCAGCCCTAGTTTTGGGACTAAAATTGCAACTTTTGAATTGTTCAATTGGGACCAAAAATGAAAATTATAGGACTAAAAGTACTTGACCCCTTTTTTTATGGAACCACAAGTACAATTTCCTACTATTGGACTACTAGGGAGGACGTGCATGCGAGTTTATATATTCTCATATCTTTGGAGCTTAATTAATGGACCATTGGCCCAGACGTGCAAGTTTGTTACTATGTTATATCTTTATATTAGGAGTTTAATTAATTGACAGCATTGATCAGGCATCATAATTTGAGAGTTAAAAAATAGTTTAAAAACAGCAACATGCCAACATCAGAATTCGCTAATTAACAAACCAAACTGTCTTAATTATCCCACCTTAATTCCAACCAAGATGTATGTAATTAACATGTTCGGCATATTGAGTTTTTCGTGACTATAAATACCATACAATGTGCATCAATATTTCTCCCATCACCAAACCAAAAGTCCTATTTTCCCTTATTAAGAAACGGAAAGCAATTAGCTTTCGTTTTTTGTTTTCTTTTTAAGTATTCATCAAACAACAATTCATTTGTGAGAAAAAATCATGGCCATTAGAGGCATTAATTACCCATTCATTTTGGTTCTTGTTCTGATAGCCACCATCGCAAGCAACAAAAAATGTGAAGCCGCGCGCCACCTATTGCAGCAGGGGAATGTGAATGACTCGTCAACATCGGGGGTGAACACGCTCATAAAGGCGGTTCAGAAGCTGCTTCAACAGTTAACCGCTCCGAGTGGGCTGCTAGGACCCGGGGGATTACTCGGCGGGTTGCTCGGGGGACGACCTTGACAAAACCTCTCTCTCCGTCACGTTTTATAGCCCAACCATCCAAGTAATTCCGATAAAGGTTGATTTCGTTTGAATAATGAAACAAAGTTGTATTCGTTAAGTATTTAATTGTGGGTTAACTTAATTATATTGGTTATGTGATTGGCAATTTCTCTAAATTGTACATTAATCACATAGCAGATATAATTTACCAGTCGTGTGATTTTGAATTTAATTAAACAAAGTTGTATTCTTCAAGTATCCGTTTGTGGTTTGACTAGGATTTTATATTATCATCATGACAAGCTAGTGAATATACACATTCACTGTTTGTGCAGCTACGTTGTAATGTTGTTTGTTTCTCTTGAGTTTGTGATGCAATATTATTTTGTGGCGATCAAGTGTCATATTATCAATTATATATAAGGGTAATTAATGCCATTTGATGATAATATATTTGAAAATAATAGGTGGCCATCTGTCGTGGAAATCTGCCACAAGTTGAAGGAATTGAAACATATATATATAGTTAGCATGTTTACGTATACATTCATTAAGTGTAACTAGTTTTTTGCCCGTGCAATGCACGGGTGTGTTGAGTCAAGACGCATAAATTGTATCCATAAAAAAATAAATATTAATGAATATAAAAACGTACAATAGAAACTTCAAACACACCACTAATGACCACTTCTTTTTGTAATGTTGTCACTTGTTAGTTAGATCCAATAGTGCATTGTCACGGTATTTTTATGATGTTTTCATCTATGAGAATTTCTTGGTGAATATCAGTTAAGGGTTGCCCAACACACCACAAATGACCAAACACAAAAATAAGAAAGTCTTAAAAATGATAGTGTTAGCAAATATGGGTCAATAGCTAAATCACATATTTGCACATATAGGGTGGATCGAGTATACCTATTTGCAGCGGAACCGTCGATCCACATAGCCAGGATTAAGCCCGTCTACAAGCCTCCGTTTGATCCATGATTTCAAGCCTCCTCTTGAGTGAATTGCGAGCAACGAACAAACCCCATAGATTGGTTAAACCACGAACCGGATCACGAACCGCCTTTCTCGTTGGTGTAAATAATTACTAGAATTATTTACTTGGATATGCACACCTTAAACCCTTGGAGAACTTTGGTGATGCTCCAAGAAGAAAACCGTAGAGAGAAATTTTAGGAGAGAGATTATTATTTCTATGTAGGGACGCGATTTTCACAATTAGACCGATATTGTAGGAAGAGATATCAATATATATCTCAATCCCATATCTCGATTAGAGTCCTAATGGGATGTGCGTGCAATATATATCTCGGGTAAATACGTTTGGTCTACCATCCATGTTTGGCGCCTAAACCATACACCAAAGTGGTTTTACTATCACAAAGAAAACAAAATACATCATGGATGTGCGCGCAATGCGCATCATTTCAAAATGCCAAATTTGCCTCTAGCAAATCATAGACCAATCTATTAAGATATCTAAGTATCCATTTATCGGCATCACAATAGCGCATGGATCACTTCGATGTCCACTCACCAATCACACTGTTAAGTACTTGACTTACTGAGTACGCACATAGTGCACATGAGATATTCGATAGTACTTACACAAACAAGCTAGCATTTCTTTTCATCTTCCGAATATATCATTTCTTGACTAAGAATATGATCTTTCACCATGGAGTATAAAGACCACCAACACTAAGTGGCGATAACTCCATGTTCTTTCTAGTCATCACATTTTTGCCATATACATCGAGATACAACTCTTGACATATGTTTAGTGAATTAATTGACCATCGTGGGCCTATCCAAATGATAGCTCGATGAAATCAGTGATGATTCAAGTCAAGCTAGAGCTTCTTGATCATCAATCAATACGCTCTTACTCCACTCTTGAATTCAGCGGGTGATCCACACAGATCTCCTTATTCAACTTTCACTGAACTATGTAAACATCAATCATCCAAGACAATACTAGATGAAAGTGGCAATAATAGATAACATATCAGGCGAATTGAGGCAATCTCAGCACTTAGGGAGAACATCTCCAAAAATAATTTATGCTCTTCTAACAGGCGTAAATATTTTGTCCTTAGTCGAGCTACACACATGTTAATCAACCCATCTATATTGCACTTGACCTTCCGAAATCACATGTTTCAAATGGTTTTGCATCTAGACAGAAGATTAATAAGCTCTAAGACTTTATTCTTAGTCATTCGACTCATCTTTTCCTTCGCAACAACTATCCACTTAGGGCATCGAGTGAAGTCACATGTTCTATCGACTCATCAACACCCACAAAAGTAATTGTGAAGGATACCCACTCAATCTCATATAGATGATGGGGAATATTTCATATTCACTCCCTTTACTCGAGGAATTTGAGAATCCTTTGCGTGTGAGACACTAGCTCCCACTGACTTAGTGTCGCTCCCACTATCCCATCGATTACTAGATGAGTACAAAATACAACATCATCGCTAGAGAAACGAGCGCCTTCTAAGGATCTTACAACTCGCATAGTTTCAAGATTTCTTATGACTTCACATGTGCTCAAGAAATCCCTTTGAAGGGAAATCTAAATCGTGCGACTTGATTCTCCACTTGGGAACACATATTCTCGAACTTACATAGGCACAAATCCACTAATTTGGGCTTGTTACCAAACTAAAGCTCATACAGGGTTGAAGAATCATTTGGAGACACATATTTTATGATGTAGGCAGCAACAAAACACACAAATCAATTTGCGCCATCATAAATCTAACCATTTTGAAGTGATTGTCCCTTCTTCGCGAGTTCATATAGCTGCAAAGTATTTACAACCATCATTCAACTTGTAACTTTATTTCCTTCAACTGTGTGTCCAAACTAATTAGACACACTATTGTTGCTCCCTACTAGCACATCTCCATCTGTTAAGAATCGCTCAAAGCAATTTGGCGCTTCTAACTGATAAGAGTGAGAATGTACTAACTTATAGCGTAAATAGCAATGAAAGAATATATAATGCGTTAATTTGTGCCTCCCACTCATAAGTCTGCACTCAATTTAGTGGACTTAACTTTATAGGAAAAATAGTCATCTTACATTCTTCCAGCAAGCTTATCCCGCTGGAAAAATAATTATGCGAGAGGAGATTGACCTTAGCGAGTTAGACAATAAAGCCTCCTCGAGCTAATACAGTCATCCTCCTAACCTCACATTCCACAATATCTTTAGAAGATCTAAAAAGAAATACTATCTAAAGTCAATCATCACAAAAAAAAGATAGACAAGTCTTCTCACTCAACAAATATCTTACAAGTGCATTTATCCAAGTAAGACTATATCGACACAAGTTGCTCACACCAACTGTTTCGCTTGAGGTGACTCTTTTTAGCCTCCTCTTGTGCGCTCTATAGCTGCACAACCCGATAATAGTCATGCACATTTGCTCAATCTCAAAACCACATGCTAAGTCAACCAATATCTACAATCCACCCATGGAGAGATTTGGAAATATTAGCAAAAAAATAAGAGAGCAAATAATTAGTCAAACTTCATCTCAGTACAATTACGAGCGAAGTTACCAATCTCATAAGTGCACTTAATAATTGTTGATACTTAATTGCCTCATTCAATAAGGTGACACAACTTATTGTCACTTTATGGATCAATCTATAGTTCTAGTTTTAGCTTTTACTCTTGTCAAGCTCATTATGCTTGTTCCAATATTCACCCGAGTTGGTTTATATCGGTCACCACAAGCGACAAGTGCGCTCACTTGTGTATTTATCAACTTTTTATAATCAGCCTCTAGATAGACGATTTTCATTAATAATACACACAAGTAACTAACATCCTTAATTCAACTCAAATAGCGAATTTGGATAACTAGAGTGTCTACTTGGGAATAAGCTCATATTCCAAAAATAGAGCTTAAACTCTTTTATTAAATTTGCAGCATAAACAAATTAAAGCGCAAAATTAATTCTTGATCCATAAGTATATCATCGGCATCTCAACTGCGATTATTCCGGACAATTAAGTTCTTACATTTGCGGCTTAAACAAATAAAGCGCAAATACTTTCTTTAATCCACAAAAATATTGTCCGCGTCTAAGTCGCGACAATATTGGATACTTTGTCTATTTACATGCTAAATTGGCTAAACTAAAGTTGGTGAGTTTGGTCTAAAAATACATTTCAATAATTTACGCAAACAATTAGGTACTGATCTAAAATTTTATTCTGGATCCAAGTAATATTTATTATTTTATTCAATTCAATGAGATCGAAAATTTGCCACCAAGGCTAGTAATCTTCTCCCACCAAATTGAAGATCACAATAAAAATTACTGATCCATGAATAAAATTATCAAAGTCCATAAATACATCATGCATACATCCATGCGATATAAGTAATTACGAAAAAAAATATAGCCCCCATGGGCGACATTGACATATGGTGCATCATGTGGAGATAATTTAGATCTATGGTGGTAAAAAAAAAATATCCTCGCAAAATTGATGTTACATAGCCTCCAAATATCGGCTCAATAAATACATGCCTCGAAAAAATAAAAAAATACATATATTCAAGGCCTACTACATTAATCTAGAAAAAGTTAAAAAAATGAGGATACCGAATTACCACCATTGTTAAAAATTAACTCCCACAAATAATATAAAACATAAAACTGTAAACATTCACACAATGAGCACATATGTCAATGTCCATTCATTCCCAACACATGATAATCCATATCACATCAGCAAATAAATTGCAGCACAAAAAAATTGCATCACATAAGCAATTAATAAAGCATGCAACTCAAAAATTAAAAAATCACATAGAATATTTTTGCTTGCACCTCAATGCGCAAAAAATATAATTTTTTTTATGCATCTTATGCGGAAAAAAAAATTCCATGCACCAATGTGCAAAAATAATTTTCCCATGCATCACAATGCACAAAAAAAAATATATTAATTTGTTGCAAACATCTTAATGCGCAAAAATAATTTTTTTTTCATGCAACTAATGCGAAAGAAAAAAATACTATTGCTACATATATGCAATAAACAATTATTCATGCATCATATTACACAATAATAATTTTGCAAGCATTCTCATGCGCAAAAATAATTTTTGCAAGCACTATTTGCTCAAAATATTTTTACATGCATTAACACTACAACAAATAAATAATGCACAAAAATAATTTTGCAAACGTCCTAACGCGCAAAAAATTAACTTATTATCCAAGTTTCTCCATAAATAGAAAACAAACTGGGATAAAAACATGAAACCATCTTAGCCCAATGCTGGACATTAATATGATAAATCAAAAGGTCTTGGGTTCAAATCCATGTTAGACCAACAATCCAACAATTTTTTTTTAATAAAGGGATACACCACTTAGGCACTACTAAGCACCACATCATTGCCCGTATGGCGTCCAAGCAGATGCCATGTCGCCTGATCGTATGGCAGCCATTGCGCCACTTGGCGGCATGACTCAGTGCCATGTCAGCGCCCATGGCCCACAAACCCCAACGCCACATTAGCGACTAGAATGAATCAGGAAAAATTGCAAAAAATGCCCAGCAGGATATCGGCGCAATCAGAAAAAAAAAAATTGCATAGCAGTATTAACATAAGCGGGTATTAACCAAAAGGAAAGTTGCACGGAAAACAGATAAAAGTCCAGCAACCTTAATTCATCAATTTTGGCACGTGTTTCAATGGGGAATTTTTTATTTCTTCCCAAAACTTTGAATCGTCATAACTTATTCGATTCAAATCCGTTTTTCATGCATAATATATCAAATTAATTGTCGTTTTGATATCTACAATTTGAGACCAATATCACATATATAAAAACGGAAAAACAGATTCGAAATTTTCAAATAAAAAATCAAATCTCGTGAATCATCAAACTCAAGCAGATCACATAGGCGAGATCGAGGCCTAATGGCTCTGATACCACTGTTAGCAAATATGTGTCAATATCTAAATCACATATTTGCACATATAGGGTGGATTGAGTATACCTATTTGCAATGAATGTCGATCCACATAGCCAGGATTAAGCCCGTCTACAAGCCTCCGTTTGATCCATGATTAAGCCATCTACAAGCCTCTTCTTAAGTGAATCGCGAGCAACGAACAAACCCCATAGATTGGTTGAACCACGAATCGGATCACGAACCGCCTTTCTCGTTGGTGTAAATAATTACTAGAATTATTTACTTGGATATGCACATCTTAAACCCTTGGAGAACTTTGGTGATGCTCCAAGAAGAAAACCGTAGAGAGAAATTTTAGGAGAGAGATTATTATTTCTATGTAGGGGACGATTTTCACAATTAGACTGATATTGTAGGGAGATATATCAATATATATCTCAATCCCATATCTCAGTTAGAGTTCTAATGGGAGAGGTTTCTAGATAAACCTCATCTAAATAGGACTCCATATTATCTCAAATATGGATGCAATCTAATTGCACCCAATAGATAGAAATGTTAATTTGATTGGTCTTAATTAATTACCGTGGTTTGAGCTTAAATTGTGCATGCATATAGGTTTTTAACGTCAAAGTCAGGCTTATTGATTGAATTCATCCACAATCGTTGGAGCCCAGCAAAATGTAAGGCACTTGCATTCGTAATTCAACAATTATTCTTGAATCCAAACCAACAAAATTGAACTTTCCAACACAATTATTCTATTGACTACTTTTAAAAAAGTCGAGTAAATTAACAAAAAAATAACCCACAAACCCATATATAAGCTTTGGTGGGCAATGATATACTATAGTAATTAGATCTCCTATCCCCTCTATAATTAATTTGGTGTTTCAATTTACCATGTTATAATACAATATCAAATTAATGAAAAATCGCATGAAATAAGAGATCCTGAAATAAGAGATCCAGAATGGGCAATGAAGGCCAAGATTGTTGATATTAGCTAGTTGATATTAGTGTTATTATATATATATATATATATTAAAAGGGATAATTGCAAACTCTATCCCTAAGGTTTGGGGAAATTATAAATAAGTAAAACTAGATAAGTTCAAAATTACATAAATCACCATGATGTTTGATTAATTCTTATAATTTACCTCAACTATAGGTCGACTTGACAGAATTTGTCCAGATCATCAATTATTTTATAACCATATCCCTCAATTTTCTAAATATTACAAATAGTAGTCCCAATAATTTTTAGTTTGACTATATGTAATATTTAGAAAACTTGAAGGATGAAGTTGTAAAATATTTGATGAAGTCAACAAATTCCGTTGGTTCAACTAATGGTTGGAGGCTAAATGTAAGATGAAATCAAACCTAAATGAGATATTCCGTAAGTTTGAAACTTTTGTAGGTTCTTTTCTCAATAACCCAAATCCCAAGGGTAGTTTTTGTAGTTATCCATATATATATATATATTAAATGATTCACCTCTCTAATAACTAATTAATCTTTTGGATAGGTGAATCATTTAGTATTTAATAAATACTAGTGTTCAACTCTTTGACATGATGAAAAAATAGAAATCATATATATTTCCTATTCTACTTCCCGCTCCACTAAAGAATGATGTATGGACAAATATATATACATTTAAAAAATCAAACACATGTTTATCTTATATATAACACATGTTCAAATGTAGTGGAAGTGGAATACAAAAGATAGCTAAGGAAATATGTTCTAATTAAAAAATCATGTGAATCATTTAATATTAATTAATAACTACCATTGTTCAACTCTTTGATAGCATGAAAAAAATCACGTGGCCGGAACATTTTGTACGGGTGCCCGTGAGATCCGAACTGAGTAACTTTTGTAATATTATAAAGGGATAATTACAAAAACACCTCTGAGATTTGGGTTAATTACAAAAAAACTCAAAGATGTTTCAAAATTACAAAAAACACCTTCAAGTTTCATTTTGTCTTAAATTTACGGAAGTAACTGTAATATCTTTGTAAATATGAGGGTTTTTTTTTAAAATAAACGGGAAAAATATAAGACGGAATCAAACCTAAAGGGTTTTTTTTGTAATTAGAACTCTGGGTTTTTTTGTAATTAGCCCAAACCTCAGGGGTGTTTTTGTAATTATCACTATTATAAATGCATACATTATGCAGAAAGGTAAATAGGTATACAAGTAGGTTTCTGAAAAATTTGAGTACAGATCAGAGATCCGTGGAAAACGGGCATGGGTAAAATGGATGAGAAATGAATGGGTCCTGTAGCCCCTGCCCCCTCTTTATATATCGACTACAAATCAAAACAATTTTAGCCATTTTTGTGAAACAAACCAAACTCCTGATATGACATTCTTCACCCACTCCTCTTTTTCACTTGGAGTGGTACTACAACACTTTCAAGTTTCATGCATGCAGTAACTCTTCGGCAGTAAAAAATAATCCAATTAATTAATTATTCTTGATTTTTTTGATTTTTTTGTTTCATATATCATGAATTAATATCTATCTGCTAAATCTTGATGATGGCCTGCATACTATAGGTTTAATTGCAAATTTAGTCTTGTAACTTGTAGAGGTTGGCAATCTTAGTCTCGTAACTTTTTGATATGACAGTTTTGGTCCTTGGTGATTTTCCCCTTAGGCAAAATAGCAATTCTAGTCCTGTAGCTTTTAACTGTCATCATAGGTATTTTGGATATTTTGGCAAAAAAACAAGGGGTATTGTGGGAATAAATGAAATATTGAAATACCCAGTTGAGACCAAAATCGCATAAAATCAAAACTTGTAGGATTAGGATTGTACAAATTGGAACTTATGGGATCAAAATTGCACAAATCAAAATCTTATCGGACAAAAATTGCTACCCAAAACATTTACTGGTCCATAACTGCTAGCCCCTATAGTTAGGGGATCAATTCTGCAATTATGCCTAGATAATATGTATAATTCTGCTTGAACTATATTAGCAATTAATCCCTTTTGTCATTTTAATTTTAATTTTTTTCTTGCAGAATCAATATGTTTGTTGTTTTTCAGTCCTCTAAGGGACATAACTCATTTATTATTCTCACATAATCAGTATACTTTCAAGCAGAAATCTGCTGCATATTTGTGAAAATTAATTACATGCATGCATTTGTACCCAAACTTCACCCTTAGGACATTATACACAAGTACAAAAGGTACCCAGGTCTGTGACATATAAATTTCAGAGATTGAAATTTACTCATTTCGAGTTATTATTCTATATATATATATATATAACTAAAAGAATTTAAGAATTTTCTTTCACCAATCTTTTATCAGGGAACTTGGATAACAACTAGTGATATAAACTTAAATGTAATTTATAAGCACAAGATCATGAGTTTTTAAAAGGATCAAGGTACATATGTTCAAATTAAGTTCTTCAAACTTAAATATATGGTAAATTGTTTTGAGAGTTTTTGCATTTACATTCACAAAATTTTAACAATTCACAAAATTTTAACAATTCACAACAAGTATACCAAACTAAATTAAATGTTTTATACATATATAAGATGATAAATTAAGGGTAGTTTCTAAATAAATGTTTGAAGTACTTTATTCTTTAAATGCTAAAACAGAAAATTTAGTAGTAAACACAAATTATACACAGGACTAATACATATATAAGAATAGTAATTGTTTAAAGTACTTATAAATTGAAGTTATACTTTTATGAACTTAAAGCCAGAGCAAAGGAAATATAATCACAAAATTAATGTATATTACAGCCAGCATGATTGCCACATTTCAGATTGAATATGCAGATCCACTTCAAGAATTAATTAAACCACTTCATAAGTGTATATATATATATATATATATATATATAATTTTACATTATGCAAATTACACTGTATTAAAAGAGAGACTACAAAAAAATAACAATATTAAAATTTCAATCCTGATATAATTAATGGATGGTAGGTTTGAAAATTTAAATTCATGCGACTGCCAGCACAAATTAAACAACATAATGAGTACACAATTATTATGTTTAAAAGCTTCAGAGAAAAAAAAAACAGAAAATTATTTCACTAAAAAAAACTTCAGAATAATAATTTATTTTGTTCTTTTTTTTTTTGAGAAATATTTTGTTTTTTAGCAATGTAGGACCTGTGCTGCAATATTTCCTATTAATTATAAGTAAATAAATCTCAATATTTCCTCTATTTAGGAAAAAGTAAATAAGGGTAAATCCATAACCAAATAGGCTTGAAATTATAACACAATTACCGTGTTTATAGATCGATCGACGACGACGAAATCCATGGTAGAGCATCAAGAATTTTGTTCTTCATTCCCACCAGAGTGATTTACCATGGTTGAGTTGCATTAATTCCTGAAGCGAAAAAAAAAAAAATACCCCAAAAAAATCCAGAGTTTGCCATGTCTTCCCACAGCTTTCTTGAACTTCTGAAAGTAGAATTTATTGAAATATCACACAATTGAAGTTCAAGAAAGCTGTGGAAAAGCATGACACGGATTCTCATCAATATTCCACTGTGTGTCTCTGTGTGTGGGAAATTATTATTTTGTGAAAATAAATAAATAAACATAAAAAAAAATATGAAAAACAATCAAAACCCTTGTCACACACCTTAAAATTAAACCAATTATCGAAATCTTGAAATATCAGAAGAATTTCAAGGAAGAAATTAAATAAGAATGACAAGATATTCTCAAATATTCCTCTATGTGTGTTGTGTGTGTGTGAAATGGAAGGAGGAATAAATGAATCATGGGAAAACAAAAGAAGGAACACAGTGGTATTTATAAAAACCAAAAAGATATTTTAAATAATTCACACCAATTGAATTGAATGATTTAATTTTTTTTCACTTTTAATTGGAGAGAAATAAAAAAAAATTGTAAAAAGCCTTTAATTTGTTTTTACAGTTTGTAGAAAATTAAATAAAAAACGGAGAGGGAGGACCACTCTATATAATTCAGCAAACAATCTGTATAAAAAATGCAGCTTTAGCAGAGCGTGGGGAGAAAGGTAGGGTTACCCTTCACGTTCTAGGTGTAATACATACAAAAAAGTGAGTGCGCAGGTGGGGTACTAAATAGATATATGAGGAACAGAAAAAAATAATTAAAATAAATAAATATTTCAAGAATTATTATTATTTTTTATGAAATTATTATTATTATTATTGTTATATAAATTGACAAGAATAAAAAATATAGTGATAATATTAACATCCCATCACATGTCAACACATTTGATCTTTGTACTTGGGAATATGACTAGGGAAGCTACTGTTATTCTCTGTATATTTGGGTCCCAAAATTTAAATATTTTGTCACTTCATTTAATTTTTTCACTTTCATATATTTATATATGTTTCTCCACATAGATGTGAATTTGTGATTTCAACAGATTTCTAGTTGTTGTGATAAACTTATCATTATGGCTGTCTTTTAACCCTAATTGCATGAGCTAAGCAAAATTTTCAAAGCCCTAATATGGTTCAAATGAAGTTTGTGTTCTTACTTCTTATACTGATGACATAGATTCAATTTGACAGATGACATAGGTTCAAAGTTCAATTTGACATATTATACATGCATACATTGAACATATACATGTCATGTATCAATGGACGCTACAAGAAAAAGTAAAAAAAAGGTTAATAAGTGGTAATATTAAAGCTGTCACTAAAAATATGTATTAATAAGTGATAATATTCTTATATTGATCACAATTTAATTTTCAAAATCTAATATTGGCAAATATTGACATTGTCGATAATATGAACAGTGACAACACAAGTACTAAAATTAAATATTTATTAATGGTAGTGATTCAATTTATAATAATTCTTATCTCCAAATATACCATGCTTGTCCAATAGCCTCGATATCTTTTTACTCATGATCTTTAGGGCAAAGAGCTAGACCTTTAATATTAATGAATATGTTAATTTCGAAAAATAATATTTAAATATAAAATGTATATAAATCAATAGAGCTTTTGAAAAAATTTGGGGGCTAAAGCCCCCATACCCTCCCACAAGGGGACGCTCCTAAAATCTGAATTGATTTTCCAGATTGCGATGAACTTGTAATAATATGGGGAAATAAGAACTAATAGGGGGGCTAAGGGAAATTTTTGAGAAAGCATTTAAAATGAAACAAAATAAAAAATAAAGGACTTTTCTCATCAACTTGCTAGGTATTATACCAAAAAAGAGAAAAGAAAATTGATTAAGAAAAAGGGAAAAATGATAAATAAAATAGGGAAATGCATGAAGTAGAGGAAGGGATAATATAAGTGTATGATCACGCAACCACACAATGGAAAGTGTCAGAAAATGCATAGCCATTTTGGAGGGAATTGCATATGCAAATGTAATGTACAACCTAACTTTGCTTATCATTATTCATGTGTGGGGGCACTTACCCAACCAACCGTGCACTTGCACGGACAACACAATATTTATACCACATTTTTATACACAAACCAAACACACCCTTCCCCCTTTCTCTCTCTACATATACATATTTAGTAGAGTATTTATAAGTTAATAAGTCTGCTATAAAATAATTTTTATTGTTAAATATAATGAATTTGATGAAATATAATAATGGGTTCTCTAATGAATAAATTTTTATATTTCAATCGTCAGTTGTAATTACACTTGGATTAGTTCATATTTAATTGATTATGAAAATTTAATTGATTAAATAAATATATGCTTGTAAAATTGCAAATACAGTCTCTATATATAATAAATTATATATTAATACTCTATCATAAATCATAAATGATGTATTATGGATAAGTGATAACGTGTGTGGACAGTGGATGTCGATCAAAAATTTCAAAATGAGATTGGCCCGGTTGTTATTAAGTGGGCCGAAATCACGAAAGCAATTATTGGACTGAGTTGGATTATTGAGTAATTCCTACTTCGTCCATAAAACTAAACAGAGCCATAAGGGCCGTTAAACTTTTCCACTGAAATAAAAAATGATAGACAAAAATGTTAATAAGTTGTTACATATGGATATGGGCATATGGCCATATGTACTGCTTTAGTAATAAATATTATTATATAATTGTACGAATATTATTTAATAAACATTTCAACAAATGTAAACTTTCGGCTAGGTGTGGTAATTCGGGTCATTAAATCGTGTTTATGTTTAGTTTCAAGTCAAGTTTGGGTTATGTTCAAAATACATCAAAAATTAAATAAATTATAAGATATTATGTTTTAAGACAAATTGGTAACATCGTGTCATATTGATTTTTCGTGTTTGGGTTTGGGTTTACAAGAACTTTGGATCGAATTCATCGTGTTAGAGATTGTCATCCCTACTTTGGGGCGATAAATAATAGAGATTGTAGTAATATGTTTATACTCTTCAAGTTTTCTTATTTTTTTCCATTTTCCTTTTTGTCATTCTTATTCCGTTATAGAATCGTTGGTAAGTATATTGCTCTTCTTTCATAGAGAACAAATCTCTTATTAAAATCCCTCTTTTGTTTCCTCCTTTGTTTTTCGAGCGTTGATAATTCCCATGATATGAATTCGACCAGAAGTTCTAATGAAACATAAACACAAGAAACACAAGTATGAACATGACAAACACGAATCTGTCATGATGATACGTGGTATTTTAAAACATAGTTATCCTATATATTGCTTAATTTTTTTATGTATTTTGAATATAACCCTAAATTAACCGAAATCATATATACAAACACGATTTAATGACTCTAATCACCATCCCTAGTTTTTTCCCTCTCATTTCGTAAACTTAAAAACCATAAAGTTGATAAAAGATGGGGTGTTGGATGAGATCTCCTTAGTGATGGCAATTTCGATCCACCCCTTGACTCGCGGCGGGGTGGGTCTAAGTATCTACTGACCGTCTCCACTTTTTAGTTTTAAAATATATTTTAATATATATTTTGCATGTATAATATATATTATAATATATTTTTATGTATTCTTATATTATATTTATATTTGATTATAACAACTTTTGTAAAGAATATTTTATAAATATATTATAAATATATATTTTTCCTTTTTTCTATATTTAATTTAACCTAAATTGGGGCAGAACGGATCGGTCTGTCCGCCCCATGACCCGTGACGGACCGTCTCGCCCCGCACTGATTCTAGGCACGGGACATGTATGTGCCTTCAAGTACCCGACCATATCCGCCATCTGTCATCTCTGCAGATCTCATGCTTTCACTCCCTATTCCATATATTGGATGAAATACATGTATATATTATTATGTATAAATATGATAAATACAATGGAACAACTAGCGAAATAGAAGAGTGGAACATGATTCCATTCCTAATTCAAGTCCCTTAATTTCTCCCCCAAACAGTCCATAACAGTTGTTTCCCTCCATTTTTTCCCCCAAATTCCAAAAACCCTTCTTCTTGTTCCTCATCCACCATCCCCAGTCGGAAAAACACTCAGACCCACCCACGCTGCAAACCCCATCACCATGAAATTCAAAGCATTTCTCACAGACAACGGCATCAACCTCCTCGAGAAACGAATCCTCCCTGCCCTAGACAAAATGGGCAAAATCTGCCACCTCTATTTCACCCGCGACCACGCCTTCTTCCTCCACAACCTCCTCAACTCCGATGGCGTGCAATCCATTGCTCAGTTTAAGAAAGAATCGCTCTTCACAGATTACCGCATTTCCAGCCAAAACGACGACAAAATCGCATTCTCAATCGACCTATCCCTCCTCCACCGCGCTCTCCGCTCCATCCTCGCCATCTACGCCGAGTCTAGGGATTTCAATTCCAACGGCCTGCAAATCAAGTTAGTCAAGAAATTACCCCCACACTCGACCCAAGCGACGCCGTTTCTCACATTCGAGGCAAAAGGGTACAAATCCGCCGTCGTCCAGGACGTGCCGATCTCGAACCCCTCTCGCGGGCCGATGTTCAGGAGCTTCAGCTCGCGCTGGAAGTTAGCCAGGAAATGCCGGCGACTTTAGTCAAGGCGCCTGATTTGAATCTGTTGCAGAACTTTGTTGACAGGATGAAGCACGTTGGGGATGTTATGGGAGTTACTGTGAGTAAATATGGAGATTTACATTTGCAGATTTCGACTACTTTGATCACGTTGGGGGCCGAGTTCAGAAAGCTAATGGTTTTAGGGGAGAGGGCTAATGGGGTAGATGGAGATGGAAATTTGAGTGCTCAGACTAGGATTGAAAGGGCTGTGCAGAGACAAGATGCAATGACAGTGCAAGCTAGTGTGAAGCATTTTTTCAAGTGTTTACAGTATAGTTCAGCAAAACCTGATTGTGCTTTCTATGGGATTGCTCCTCAGGGTGCTTGTTTGATTGTGATTTTTCAGTTCTTTATTCCAGGGACAAGGCAAACCGATAAATCAATCAGTTTGCATTGTAGGCTGCCTGTGCTCGATCCCGGGTCTAACTGAAGATGATGTATTTTTTGTCATACTCTGCTGGGTTTGGTGATTTTGTTTCCAGATGATGAATTGTGATCTTGTTGGGTTGCATTTTGCCATCCATTTATGGTTTATGAGTGTAGTGTATAAAGTGTTAAGTGGCTAATGTTGATGGATGGAATGTGTTGTATGGTAGAGAGCTATGCTACATCCAAGTGAAGCAAAGAGCTGTGTTTCTGAGCAGTAATTCGGAGTTTGGGTTGCTAGAGGAGTTTGGATATGTCCATTTTTTTTTTTTTCTCAATGGAATGCAGTATTAATTTAAAGTATTGATTTCTGAACTCTGTATTCTGTCTGCTTTGAAGTTGTGATTACAACTTTTGTTGCACCACTAATGGAAGAGTTTTTTGCAGTGTTAGTAAAAATCCGCTTAGGTCGAGGCAATTTTGTCCGAATCGGTGGAAAAATAGCCTCGGCCATCGACCAAAATCAGGTCTAGGTGTCGGGCAGCCACTCGCCCAGTGCCTAACGATTTCTGCAACGCAATGGAGTACCATAGTGATAAATTTCTTTTATTGTCCATGTTTGAACTCACACTGTGGTGCCTTCATTTTTGTGATCTGAGCTCACAATAAAGTATGGCTTATGCTAAAACATAACATTCAAGATTTATTCATTGCTATCATTTTATCAATAAAAGCTCAAATGACCCCACCAAGGAGAAAAATCTAAGCTGTCAATTTAATGATATGTACACAATATTTCATTGAGGAATAAAAGTCATACTGTTAAATTCTATCTTCTGTACAACAAACTGTTAAATTCTATCTTTTGTACAACAACTGGCATTAACAAAACTGATACCCCTATGTTAACATTCCTATGTTAAGATGTGCCCCAAGCATGATCATGGCAATTTCTCACACAAGTACCACAATTAGATGAGAAATTTTGAAGATACAAAGCATGGAATCTACAGAGTGTTCTCTCGATAATCCTCTTGGATACGAACTTTGTTTAGTATCTCAACCAACGATTGTGAAGCGAACTTGTAACGATCATGTGATTTCCTCCCTTCCTCGACAACCTTCAGAACACATTTGTACAAGTTATCATATCTATGCACAGGGTTATTGATATCTATACCGTTCGATCCGTAATTGACAATATAATTACGCTTGATGTCCTTTCTCCATCTTGCGAGAACATATTGAGGAGGAATCTCCTCCAAACCTATTTGGTTGATAACACTTAAAGCATGTCTGCATAAATAACCTCTGAAATTGAATAGTCCACATGCACAAACAACCTCGGCATCACAAGTATTGTACATCACTTGAAATCCCTTGTTTCCCTTCTGTTTTCCTCAACTTGGACGTCTTCTTTAACAACGTAAGTCACGACTGAGCCATCAATGTTTATCTGTCTTACAAAACAGGAGTACATACCCTCTATCTCGTCTTGAAATTTCTTAAATATATCATTCGTGTATAATTTCGAGAGCTGCAACTCGAAATATAATCTTGACTTTAGCATACAACTAGGATTTCTAGATTCTAGATTGACGACGCTTCTCTTTGGTCAATTTCCAGCAGAGCTCGATCGTAAATGCGAAGAAACTCTTTAAGAGAAGTGTGTCGGCTCAAGTATTCCTCAAACGGTGAAGCCAATCTCTCGTTCTCTTTGATTGGGAACATTCCTGCCAAGAAAACCTCCTTCAGATAAACTGGGACCCACCGCTTGCGATCTTCATATAACGTTTGAAGCCACTTATGATCCGTAAGTCCATGACTCTGCACCATTTCCTCCCAAGCCGCTTCAAACTCATCGGCTGTCACTGAATGATATACCGCTCTAGTAAGTGCCTTTCTGATTGCATCACATTCTAGTTCGCTTGGAATGTTCGTCGTAATATTTGTCAAAGAAAGACAATGAAACGCCCTAGGAAAAACATCGGAAATAGCAGTTTGCAGGAATTTACACTGGCTCGTAATGACGGTTTGGGGAGGCGGCCCACCATGTATGTGAGCCACGCTCTAAACAGCCATATAAATGACTCTACAACCGAACCTGAAACCAAACCACAGCCTAGCGGCACAGTCTGTGCGTGGTGATTGACACCAGTAAATACCACAAGCGGGACCTCATAATTTTCGATCAAAGTTGTAGTATCAATGAACATAACGTCGCCAAAATAACTATAAGCCCTCTACATTTCGCGTCAGCCCAGAATACATTCCGCACGCATCCTTTCTCATTAATATCCGTCACGTAAAAAAAACTAGGATTACTCAACTGCATCTTCGTAAAAAAGTCGAGCATTTCTCGAGCGTCGCCCTGTTTAAGCTTCAATTTGTTGTTGCCCTGATTAAAATTACTCCTAATTTCGCTTTCGTCGGCGTTTAAAATCCCATTATCCTCTACATCAATAACCACTGTTCTAAACAACCTAGTTTTATGAACTTCATCTATTGGCAAAGGTCTCTTACTTCCAAGATCCATTATCCTATGAGATTTATAAGAGTTAGCACTAATCGGACTGGTTAAATGATTATGCTCGAGCTCGATTTCTATAATTCTCCACCGCTTACTGTTCTCCATCAACCTAAATTTAATCATTATGGACAGCCGGTCCGAGTTTGGTCTCGGCCGGTTGGCTTCGGTTTTCTTCTTGAAACCTGCACTACTGCAGCTTAATTTGCCTCTATACCTCTCCTTGCTCTTTCTATACCAAGTATTACTTACTCTTACTCCAAATCCTTGTTGTTTTGCGTAACAGTTATAAAAGAAATAAACATCATCGTAGGACTCGAATTCCATCCCGACAGCTGGGGGAGAGGATTGTCACCTTGTAAAATATTACCAGTTTGACCAACAAATTCTGTCATCGCACATTCTCCATCGATCTCGAATTCCTCGGCCTCGTCATCGTATGCAGGTTCGCTATTGAGAGAAACTTCATCCATCTAGTGAAGTGGAAAAAAACAAAATAAGAACTAGTAACTTGAAAACTAGAGAAAACATTGGGATAATTACAAAAACATCCCTGAGGTTTGGGCTAATTACAACAAGACCTAGAGATTTTTAAAATTACAAAAAAACCTCGAGGTTTGATTCCGTTTACATTTCCCCTTCATAAGCAAAAAGCATATCAAAAACCCTGATATTTATAAAAATATTACTAATTTTTTATAAAAATATTTAAAAAATACTACAGCTAGCCCCTTATATTTAATACATAATCAAACATGATGGTTTTTTTTGTAACTTTGAAACATATCTGGGTTTTTTTGTAATTAACCCAAACCTCAGGGGTGTTTTTGTAATTATCCCAAAAACATTCGACTTCAACTGACAAACATTACTAATTTTTTTCAGACTGGTTCGAGGCATTATCAGTTAAAAGCTTAATTTTCTAAGATGGAAAGTATAATTCAACTAATAAGTGACTCACAACGAAACAAGTATGGGCAAAAGACTTCAACATATTGAGATAAATGCCTAAAACAAATGTCAATTATGTCTGAATAAGCTTCTGAGTTCTGACTTCTGATCAAGCGTTTTATTTCAGTAAGGGTAAGAGGAAGAAGAAAAGGCATGGTTCTCATTTTATGTCTAATACAAAATTCTTCATTCAAATTCACGAGGGAAAAAGAAGAAGCAAAAACAAAAACAAAAAAGCCAAAATAATTATTGTTATAGTAATTAAATGCCAAGAAATTAGCACACGGATGCTTCAAATATTCAATTTCTCTCATCGTTTTCTCCTTGCTTACACTATCCATCACTACCATTGAATTTGTTTCCAGTATCCTCATGAAAACATAATCCCATAAGAGTATCACGCGTCAACCCTTTTCAAAAAATAATATAAATTAAATTAAAATCTCATATTCATAAGACACAAACAAAATTGCAGCTCCAATTAGCATAGCAGAATAATTCATTTATGTTTAATTGACGTGAATTGATAATCGAACCCATGTAAATATGCTCTGCTGACTGCTAACTCTAATTAATTATGTATTTTAAACTCAGGGCATAAAAATTTCATTATTCACAGATAATTAGAAAAACCACTCTGCAAATGAAAAATTAATCGGTTATAATCACACATCTTAAAGCAGTTTAATTCTAAACCCAAGTACATTCAACAGAGAACTCTATTCTACATCCAACTGTTCAAAAAGAATCCAGTCCGTAGCTAAAAAAGTAATTAATATAAACATACATAGACGAGAACGCAATAAGCGGAATTATGCTTACAAGTGACAATTGTGATTTGTAATCGGCGGCGTGGCCGGTTGCGGTGGTGAGGAGGCGGAGCAGTCACCAGTAACCAGATAACAGTGGTTGCACAGACGAAGCGGTGCCCTCCGGGTTCCGTTAACAAATCGTCGCAGGTTGGTAATGAATTGTCAGATGTACCCTTGTCAGTTTTGTTTTTGGATAATCTTGTCGAACTTGTAAAGTATTATATTTTAGGCCGGACGGTTTGGTGATATCTCAATATAGCCCCTCTTTGGGTTAAAAATGAAATAAGAAAGTTTGCAACACCTCCGATCTCCATCAATCATCATGTGATTGTGACCAACTGACCACCAACTTAAATGTTTGAAATTTTGTTCAACAAGCCCCTTACTTTTTTTTTTATTACAATTGGGGATAGTAGGGGATAGGATACACGCACTCTATGAGCATAAAATTGATCCCAACAAGCCCGTTACTAGAGCACGAAGTTGATCCCTGTGAATATTGTTGGTGTTGTTACTTCAGAAACCCGTTTTATCATTTTGCTATGCTTTAGTTAGTTAGTCCAGTTGGACTTTACTGTTCAGTTGCACAGTATAAATACATGCTCCTACCTATAATTCACTTACTTCAATAAAATACAATTTCTCAGTTTCAATATGTTTCCTCTCTGCATTTTGGTTCAATTCTCTGCGTATACATAAAATCATCATGGTATCCAGAGCTAGCTAATTGGAGCTGGAGATGAGCTCATCACGCCGATTACCGTGGACGAACGTTGTTGCTGGTAGAGGCAACAAGCTCAATGAAGATAACAAACTGAATGAAAATGATCTCGTTGTTGATCGGGAATTTGCGAACCAGATCGCAATTAAGGAGGAAGATCCCACGGATCGGATCATCCTGGTATGATTTTAGTCTCAAGTCCTCTAACCGGTGATAAGTACTTAACATGGAGTAGATCGATGATCCTTGCTTTAGGCGCTAAAACTAAAATCGGATTTATCAATGGGAAGATACCTGTGCCAGAGGTTAATACACCTTAATTCGATCAATGGAAACGTGTGGATTGTATGGTAACTAACTGGATTTTAAATGCTTTGTCGAAGGATATTGTTGATGCCTTTCTATATGCGAATTCTGCTCGGGAGCTATGGGAAGATATTGCACAGAGATTTGGAGAGTGCAATGGACCGTTGCTATACAAATTACAAAAGGATATAGCTAACATGAATCAAGGAAATAATCAGAGCTGTAGTGATCTATTACAGCTTAAGAAACGTGGGATGAATATAGTAGTTTAGACCGATTCCCGTATGTGAGTGTTGACAGGGAAGTTATGGCTCAATGTGAACTGAATAATAAATTGATGCAGTTTTTGATGGGGCTCAATGATACTTACGATCACGTGCGGAATCAGATACTGATACTCGATCCTTTGCCAACTGTGAATAAGGCCTACTCTATGGTGCTATGTGTTGAAAAGCAGCGATGTGTTCAGGTGGCATATCCGAGTCCTGTTGAAGGAGCATTACTAACCAGATCTGCAGGAGTAGGGCGCGGATATACTGGTAGAGGACAAGGCATGTCCAATGGATGGACACAAGGGAGAGGAAGAGGATTTAGGAGAACAAAAGAAGAGAAAGCTAAACTAACCTGTGAGCATTGTCAAGTGAAGGGGCATGAGATGTCTGAATGCTTTAAGTTGCATGGGATACCAGAATGGTATAAGCAGTTGAAGGACCAGAGGAATAGAGGCATGGCAAATTTCGTTGAACATCCTACTGAAACCACTAAATATGCTGGAGAAAATGCTCACAGTATTATGGGGATTGGTGACATCTCTGCCATTATACAACAGGAAGTGGCAAAATTTCTCACTAACACATCACCTTCAGCTCCTGGTGGTAGTGTTGATTCCACTATGAACTTTGCACATTTTGTTAACTTTGCTGGTAAGAATGCTTCCTCTGTTTCACATTGTGCTTTCAGTACGTATGATGAACAAGGCACAGAAAATTGGATCATTGACGCAGGGGCTAGTAAACATATGTGTTGTGATAAATCTCTGCTGACTAATGTTATCTCTCTTCCTTCTCCTACTGTCATATACCTACCTGATGGATCCACCAAAACTGTAACACACTCCGGATCTTCCAAAATCACTGATCATCTTTTGCTTACTGATGTTCTTTTTGTGCCTTCCTTTGCTTATAACTTGTTGTCTGTCTCTCAGCTCACTCAATCCTCACAACTAAAGTGTTCTTTCTTTCCTTCTTATTGTTTGATACAGACCGAGGACGAGCGGATGTGGCACCGGGCACGACTATCGCGACTTTATATCTTGCAATCTCCTAATTCTTTCAGTTCTTTGCTTTCTAGTAAACTCCATGTTTATTCAGTTTTCTGTAATAATGCTTTGGTTGACTGGCATAAGAAGTTGGGACATGCTCCTATATCTGTGTTGGAACACATTGATGGTTTAAGGCCTTTATGTAAAGGCACTGATAGACATACATTTGATTATTGTGAAGTGTGTCATAGATTTAAACAACATAGAATTCCATTTCCTTTGAGTACTTCTGAGTCTACTGAGTTATTTTCTCTTATTCATTTGGATGTTTGGGGTCCTTATGCTGTTCATTCCCATCTGCACACACCCTATATGTTGATTGTTGTTGATGATTGTATCAAGGCTACTTGGACTTATTTTATGTCTCATAAAAATCAGGTTCATGGGACACTGAAACATTTTTTCCAGATGGTTCATACACAATTTCAGAAAAAGGTGAAGGTTGTGAGGAGTGATAATGGGGGAGAGTTCACTAGTCAATCTTGCCTTGATTTGTTTCATTCACTGGGCATTATCCATCATAAGAGTTGTGCTTATACACCGCAACAAAATGGGATAGTTGAAAGGAAACATAGGACATTGCTTAATTTGGGAAGGGCACTGATGTTTCAATCTCAGGCCCCTGCAAATTTTTGGGTACATGCCTTATTAACTGCCACTTATATTGTGAATCGATTGCCCACTGTCACCCTTCATTGGAAGACACCTTATGAGGTGCTTTATGGACATAAACCCAACTATGCTTTTCTTAAGCCATTTGGTTGTTTGGCTTATGCCACTAATGTTTATCCCCATAAGAAGAAGTTTGATACTAGAGCTCATAAGTGTGTTTTTGTTGGTTATGAGGTGGGATGCAAAGGATATAAATTGTATAATCTTGATTCTCATCAATTCTTTGTGTACAGGGATGTTTATTTTATTGAGAATCAGTTTCCTTTTTCTACTCTATGCTCTGACTATGCATATATTCCCCTATCTCTTGTTACTCCAGTGGATTTGGATCATACTGATCCTGCCCCTCATTCTAGCTCTCTTTCTCATGTTCTAGAGTCAGATTCTATTCCAGCTGCTCCTTCTACTCCTCCTCTCCGCAGAAGTTCTAGGTCCATTCATAAGCCATCTTGGTTGCAAGATTATGTCACCAATGCCTGCACTGATTCCTTGCCTGCTGATGTCCTCTCTCCTCAGGCCACTCCTCCTTCAGGTAACCAATATCCCATCTGCTTTTCCCTACTTACCCCTCCACATTTTGACTAGCACATATGTTTCCTTTTTGGGCAATGTTAACACATCGCAGGAGCCCCATTCTTATCAGCAGGCCCAACAGGATCCTCTTTGGATTGAGGCTATGAATAAAGAGATAGATGCCTTGGAACAAAGTAACACTTGGATGCTTACTTCCTTACCTCCTGGGAAGCAGGCCATTGGCAATAAATGGGTTTATAAAATTAAAATGCGCCCGGATGGTAGCATTGACATATATAAGGCTCGTTTGGTAGCCAAGGGCTATCATCAAGTTCATGGTTTAGACTATATGGATAGTTTTTCCCCTGTGGCACGGTTAGTGACTGTCAGAGTTTTTATTACTATGGCTACAATGAAAGGTTGGGATTTATAACAATTGGACATTAACAATGCGTTCCTACATGGGTTTCTTGATGAAGATATTTATATGGAACCCCCTGCTGGTTATACTAAAGTTGCTCCGAGTCAGGTTTGCCACCTCAAACGAAGTTTATATGGTTTGAAGCAAGCTTCTAGGCAATGGAATAGTGAACTTTGCTCTAAACTTCTTGTCTTTGGCCTTACACAATCTCCTCATGACCATTGCCTCTTCTGCAAACACACTGATGATTTTTTCTTGGGGTTACTTATCTATGTGGATGATGTCTTGGTTACTGGTTCTAATGCTTCTGATATTGCAGCTCTGAAGCATTATTTGCATAAGCTTTTTACCATTAAAGACCTTGGACATGCCAAATATTTTTTGGGCCTTGAGATTGCTAGAGGGGTGGATGGTACACACCTTAATCAGAGAAAATACATCCTGGATATTCTTAAGGATACTGGCCTTTTGCTGTGCAAACCAGCTTCCTTACCTTTTCCCCAGGGCCTGAAATTGGAAGGCAAGAGTGGTACACCCTTAGCACAGCCTGATGTGTATCACAGATTGGTTGGTAGGTTGTTGTACCTCAACCTCACTCGAGCTGATATAACTTACTGTGTGCAACAGTTAAGTCAATTCATGAATGATCCCTACTCGACTCATTGGGATGCGGCTGTGCATTTACTTCGTTACTTGAAAGGATGTCTTTCTAAGGGCTTATTCTTCCCTGCCTCTGTTTCTTCCCATGTGACTGCCTATTGTGATGCCGATTGGGCGTCTTGTGTGGATACTAGGCGCTCTATTTCTGGTTATTGTGTTTTTTTGGGGTGATTCTTTAATTTCTTGGAAGTCCAAGAAGCAATCTACCGTCTCCAAATCCCCCGTTGAGGCGGAATATAGGGCTCTTAGTGCTGTGGTGTGTGAGTTACTTTGGATTTCATACCTTGCTTCAGATTTAAAGCTGCCGATTACCACTCATATTTCCCTTTGGTGTGATAATCAGGCTGCTTTACACATTGTGGCCAATCTGGTTTTTCACGAACGCACTAAACACCTTGACATTGATTGTCATGTTGTTCGTAACCAGTTTAAGGCCGGCTTTGTTTCTCCTTTGAAGATCTCTTCCCAGCTTCAGGTTGCTGATATGTTCACTAAGTCTTTGGGCAAGCTGCAGTTTGGGTCTTTGGTTGCCAAGTTGGGCATGAAGGATGTGCACTTAAGCCCAACTTGAGGGGGATATGAATATTGTTGGTGTTGTTACTTGAGAAACCCGTTTTATGATTTTGCTACGCTTTAGTTAGTTAGTCCAGCTGGACTTTACTGTTCAGTTGCACAGTATAAATACATGCTCCTACCTGTAATTCACTTACTTCAATAAAATACAATTTCTCAGTTTCAATATGTTTCCTCTCTGCAGTATAAATACATGCTCCTACCTGTAATTCACTTACTTCAATAAAATACAATTTCTCAGTCAAATTCACAGTACAAGAAAATATTGGTTTAGCGGCGGTTTTGAGTTCGTTTCGCGGCGGTTTAGAACCGCCACCAATATATTTTACCGCGTTTCCATAACCGCCACTTGATCGAGTAATTTAATAATGTCAAATATAATTTATTTTTATTTTTATTCAAATTGAGTTAAGGTCGAACCGAGCTTCATATCTTATTGATTAAAAGAATATCTTCAAATCTAATTTGTTATATTAACGAACAAAGTTCTCATTGATTGATCTCGAATAGCTTTATGATTCAAACTCAAGATCCTTCTTAATTGAAAATGATTTTGACCTCAAATATTAATACTTGAACAAAATCTTATTGACATCAAATTCCATCTTATCATGTTATTTTCTCAGTTGGATCCTCAAATCCCCAAATCAAAAAGTTACATCACTACCACTATCAAAAAGTTACATCTGAGCATCAAACCTCAATAAGCTAATGCTTCTTGGAGGGGAAAAAAGAAAAGGCATATGATACACAAAAAAATTATATTTCAAGTCCTTTATGTTGACCTAAATTCACATTTCATCCCCTAATCATCTACATCACCGTAAGGCAACCACTAACTTTTTAAAAATTTACACATTTAGTCCGGTTTTTCCCAGAATTCGCTAAAAGGGGCTGAAAGAAATGAGACAATATGTTACAGAAGATTACTAAACACGTTTTTCTTCAATGCTGTGAACTCTATCCAACGACTCTTCAAACGCCCGCAAAGCAACCCTATAATGATCTAACGATATAACTCCCTCCTCCACAACTTGCAACGCGCTTCTGTACAACTGCTCGAACCATTGCACCCGTTCCGTAGCATCAGAATTATCCGCCCCGACGTCCTGAATATACAACCGTTTATAATCCTTCTTCCACCGCGACAAAACGTACTTCGATGGTACCTCCTCCACTCCATTGAAGTTCAGCACACACAATGCGTGCCGACACAAATAACCATAGAAATTGAAGCAACTGCAGATACAGCGTACTTCAGCCGCGGCTCGATTGTAAAGAACTTCGAAATCTCTAATCTCTCTCCTATTCCCTTCTTGCAGAACCCTCTCTTTGACCAAAAATATCGTGACCGGCCCGTCAACGTGTATCTGCATTGTACTGAAACACGAGTACATTTCCTCCACTTCTAACTGGAATTTTTTAAATATTGCTCTAGTGTATATTTTGGAAAGCTGCAGTTCAAACGAACATCTTGTTTTTAATTCGGGGCTTGAGTTTCTCGATTCCATGTCTGCATTTACTTCTTCCTTGTGCTTTTTCTGCAAGGCCAATTCGTATTTGTCGAGAAATTCTTTCAGCGGGGTTTGCTTGTGCAAATACTTGTCGAAAAATGTGTTCACAGTCTCGCCAGGTCGGGCCGCAGCCATTCCCATGAAAAAAGTGTCCTTTAGGTAAACGGGAGCCCATTGTGCTCGGTCCTCATATAATGATCTTAGCCACTCCTTATCGGCAATTCCGAAACGTTGGATCATAAATCCCCATGCTGATTCGAAATCAAACGGTTTTAAAGCCTCGTAAACTCCTTTCAATAACGCTTTCGTATAGCATCATAGTTACGCAAACCTCCCAATTTCTCTGGAACTTTTCTCATTATGTGAGACAAACAAAACCGATGGTGAGACTTTGGAAACACTTCATTAACAGCACTCTGCAAAATTTTGCACCTGTCTGTGATAACGGTTTTTGGGGAATGTCCAGATGCACAAGTAAGCCATGCTTTGAATAGCCAAATGTATGACTCGATCGTCTCGCTTGCAAGCAGCCCACAACCGAGTAAAACCGATTGACCATGGTGATTTATGCCGACAAACGCAACAAGGGGAATTTCATACTTGTTTGACAAACATGTATTGTCAAATAAAATCACGTCACCAAAGTAAACATTCGCGGACCTAGACCTAGCGTCCACCCAAAACACATTCCTCAAACGCCCTTCATCGTTTAGATCCATTGAGTAAAAAAAACTCGGGTTTGTCAACTGCATACGGCAGAGATAATTATACATGGCTTGTGTGTCACCTTTTTTAAATTCAATTGATTTGGCTGGCCAGATGTAGTTTTTGCCTGTTTTTGATTGAAATTGAAGGTCCCCTCACCATTCGCATCTATGACAAGAGCGATATAATCTGACCGGTTGTATTTCAGGGTCAGAGTTAGACATTAGCTTCCTCTTGGTACCACTTCCCATTTTCTTTTCAGACTTATAACTTTTTGCTTCTAATAAATGGTTGTGCTCGAGAGTAACTTCAACTATTCGCCACCTTTTAGAATCGACTAACCTCATTCTCATCATAGCAGGACAACCAGTTCTCGTTTCCTTTCGAAGCCGGTTTACATCTTTAACTCTTTTGAATCCCTGGCTACTGCAACACAGTACTGCACCGTACTTCTCTCGGCTGTTTCTTTTGAACCACGAGTTTTTCACTCTCACACTAAAACCTGCCTCTCTGGCATAACAATTGTAATAGTTGTACGCGTCGTCATAGGACTCGAATTCCATTCCCACAGCAGGAGCATCAAACTCTTTCCTTCCTTCAGAGGTGTTGCCTTCAAGAACACCATTTTGGCCATTGGTTTCTGGTGGGGCCCCAGAGCCGAGTCCATCCGTGGTTTGCTCAGTGTGAAGAGACGTTTCTTCCATACAAATCAGAAAAGGTCTATCTGAACAGATATATGCTGAAAAAGCACGACACAGTTAAGAATAGGAACAGAAAGTGGGCAGAATCAATAATGATAATAGGCTTTTTTCTTTTTTAAAAAAATTTAAAAAAAAAGACCAGTTAACTGTTTCTTTGAGTTTATGAGTTCAAAAGAGCGATAAAAACTAATAAGTGATTGATAAATCACATTCTAGATATTTCCAAGTAGAATGAAACTAAAGTAGAGAAAATCATCAACAATGTGATAATTGTGTTATGGCCACTACAAACTGTAATGCGGGCAAAAATCGCCTCTTCATTTCCGAATTTAATTGATTTGGAAGTCCAAAAACATAGAAGTCCACATTAGGTCTACTTAAATTCCTCTACAAAATGCAGAGTCTCTTGTGATATCTTCATCTCTTCCACCAAATAACCCCCCACCCCCACCCCAAACACGGAACAAAATTGGAAGAATGGATAATCAAGAAACGGGAATCAATTTATTCTTGGTTACTGAAGCATATGGGAAATCAAGAATTCAACAGCTAAATGCACGTTCAGCCATCAATCACCACAGAAAATATCTGAACTTCCACAATGTATTCCTTTCGTCACTCTCCGATAATAAAACCCCCTAACCAGTCATCTAGTTTCCATTAAATTTATCAACACCTCTTAAATTACGAACAGAACAGACAATAATTATGGCACATTCAACAATATGATAACATAAAATTATTTTCACTAACAACAGTATATCACTGAAAAGTACTGATCAAAACTGCCATTGAACACAAGATATAGTTATTTCACACCCAACTGCAAAAGACACTCAGGAATTCCAGGAAAAAGAAAAGGGAAAACTGAAAGCATTCCCAATCAGCCTTTAATTTTCAAAGATTGAAGCTTTAAACACTTTTGAAAATTGGCCCTAATCGAGAAAACTGAAAGCTAATCTTTAAGATAATTTGCATTCAAAATCAAAATTTTGCTCATAAATTCAACTGTTTTCAATTTTTGGAACCTAAAATTTCAATAATCCACACTTAAATCAACTGAATGAGATTTTCTGAGACGTGCATTTTCTTCTCAACCTTTCTGCTGCATACGATTGACTTGAATTTAAGATAAATGAAATTACGCGGCTTACGTAAGAGTACTAGGAACGAAGACGGCGGATACCCGGCGGCCGGAGAAATTTGCCGGTGGTGTTCGGCGAGAACAAATAATGTTCCCCACTAGAAGCTCGGGGGCGTTTTTCTGTAGATTTTATTATTAATTATAATATAAATCTTATAATCCCATACTATAACATGGTCCATGGTAGTAATTATTGTTCTTAAAAATTCCAAAAATATTGAGGTAATTTGACTCGACATAAAATTCTAAATTATTTAAGAATTAAAATATAGTGAATGTTATTGTATTTCTAAAACGGATAATTATAAGAGAACCACTTTGAGGTTCGGGCTAATAAAAAAAAAAAGATTTTTAAAAATTGTAAAAATCTCTTGAAATTTGATATGTTTTACATTTTCTCCTTTGAGAAGAAAAAAACATTTCAAACTTGTTATCACATTTATAAAAAAAATATTATAATTACTTTCTTAAATTTAAGACAAAATCAAACCTGAAATTATTTTTTTGTAAGTTTAAAACATATCTGGGTTTTAATTAGCCTCAAGGGTGTTTTGTAACTTTAGTTGGTATAATTAGTTGATTAAAGGTTTATATCACATTATTATTTTAATAAGAAAATAATTTATAAAAATATATGTTTCTGATGGGCTCAACATAATTATAATTATGAGCTTAAATATTAGGGAAAATGACATGAATACCCCATTTTCCATACTCAATTCCCGCACAATGTCTATTTTTCACGATTTTGGACACAAATACTCATTTTCATTGATTTATGACAAAAATACCCATTTTCCGTTGATTTTTTGCGTTGGTTTTTTGTTGTTTCAAACATGTTTGTTGTTCTTTGTTGTTTCATATTGTTTCATTTATGTTTTCTTATATGTTTCACTTAGCCAACTTTTCATTGCATTCCACGGTTTGCATTGGTGAAAATCTCGATTGTGGTATGCCACAATGGACAATGGGAAGAAAATAGAGTATACCAACTTTGAGATAACAAGAATATCGATTCCAATGAATCGCACATTCAAAGACCCTAAAAGAAATCTTAGAACAACAAATTCAATTCAGAAAATTTGAGCTTACTTGTCCATCATCGGCTACGAGAAATGGACACAACTCCACTATCGACCAAAAATACTTGTATTGACTACCAACATCATAGAATTATTGAATGCATCAATCGTAGTGGTGAAAGGCCTACTAGAATGACTTTCTTCATAAAGATATGAGATCTTTAGTTCAAGATTAGGCATGCGCAGACATCGAAATGAAGCAAGATCAACATTTCTGAGGATGACAAAAAAAAAAAAAAATCAAGAAGAGTATATGGGGAAAAAATACACTATTTCTCTAAATTTAAAAGCAATTTACTACAAATTTTTATCACATGATCCCCTGTTTCACAATTGTTTTTACATGTTTCATTAATGTTTTCTTACATGTTTCAACCGATTACACCATCATTAAGATTTATATATCAACAATTCTCTAAAATCATTAGGAAGTGGAGGTAGAAACTCAATGTCGTTGTCATCGTAATCATTATTTTGCGACTTCAACTTAGCATGATTGTGAAAGTTAGATTAGTGAGTCTTGCTTGTTCATTCTCTATCTCGAATGCTTCAACGCCCATACTTTCCCACCAATAAAGTGCTCGGCATAACAAGCAACAAAAATCCCACATTCACTATAAAAGAAATAAAAAAGATACACAATCGGATAGATAACACAACAAATCAAAAATAATAAAAAAGAACAAATAAATGGAAATACGAAACGTAAAAGAAACAACTTCAAAAACAACATCGAAACAAACGAAAAACTTCAAATCACAAAATAATAAAAAAACACAAAATGGGTTTAACCTCGAAGCCGCCGACATTTCATCAAACAATTTGCAGCCTCACCCCGTCCGATGAAAACTCGAAATCAACCACAAAATCTTCACCCCAATCCTCGTCGTCCCGTTCAAACATTCATCACCTTCTTCGACATGACCGCGATTCCCAATCCAAATTTGCTCGTAATGTAACATCAAAAATCAAGAAAAGGCATAAACGACACTGTTTCTAAAACTAAAGAAACTTTGCAAAAATCTAAAATCAATTCATTTGTGTTAGGAATTTTATTGTTTAGATTTTGATGAATGCCATGTAAAACTTAGAATAGAAAGTTGGCACCCCAATTCTTGTTGTAAAATGCATTGTAATGAATAAGTGCCAAGCCGAAGTTAAAGTCGCCACGCCCTAACATGCAAGAAGACAATCAAGACTTGAAGGAAGACTACTGCAAAACAATTGAGTATGGCAAAGAAGAGTAGATGGGAACTCTATGAAGAAGCGGTGAGATGCAGTTTGAGTGGAGCATCATCAAGTCAACTCAAAGCCAAGTCTCAAGTTGAAGTGACAGAAGAGTCATCCAATGATTAGAAGGTGACTCTAAGTCACCCGAGGAAAGCAAGGAAATGCGGTCAAGTCGAGATAAGCGTAAAGATCCGTTGAGCAAATCAAGAGAATTACTTAAACAAGTAATATCTCCATACCACCTTTCTCGAGTGCTCAGTCCCGAAGCGTGCAAAAGGAATGAACAATGGGAAGCACTACACCGTGTCGAACTCGAAAAGGTGAAAGAACAATTCATACGAGGAAATGGCAATTCCAAGAATCGCAACAAGACAAGCCTAACGATCGCAAGTGACTTTCAAAGATAAGCCTATCTCTTCAACGGGCAAATTTTTGAAAGTTCACTATAAAAGGCCGAGGAGTTTGTTTGAGAAAGAAGAGATACATAGATGACACATATGTGAGATATACAAGTATATTAGAAAATGAAATATTCTCAATCCTCAAGCCTACATTACGAAGAACATCAATCCAACACTCACCTGTGAAGGAAAGATAACTTCAATCAGTTGAAGAGGAAATTCGAAAACAAGGGGTCTACATTCCGGGAAGGATTGTAGGAAGGTTCAAGGTTGAGCAAGTCTTAAGCTTTTGGAGGGCTTCGTGATCAAATCCAAAGAGCTTGAGCAGCAACCGAAAGTAGTAGCAAGCGCAGTGCCTGTGAAGAAGAAGGCGAGTTGTACGAGAAGCTTGATTGAGTGATCAAGGCGTCTCGGATCGAGTCCCAAAGGATCAAGTGTTTGTGTGATCAAGACTTGTATCTGGATATTACCACTTTGTAAATCGATCATTACTTAGTGGATTCCTCCGGGAGTTGGAGAAGAGAGGAGTAGAAGAATTACCCCATCTTCGAACCTCTATAAAAATTTCATTGTGTCATTTACATTTCAAGACTTTAATTCTTGCAATTTTAATCGCTTATATCTCTTTGATAAATTTGCTATCCAATTGATAAATTATAAGTACTAAACCAAGCACTAAACTCTTACTTAATCAAACTTAAGGGTGTTAAGTCTTCCACTGAAAACAAAACCACATTGAGTTAATTTAGAGCTAAATTTGTGAGTTACTCCATCAACAAAGCTCGGTTGAGTTTGTTGAGTGATTAACTCTTGAGTGACTAAGTTGATCATCCATCAAGGACATGTTTGTGTAAGTATCAACTCGTAGATTTAAAAGGACTAAATCGAAAATTTGGTAAGGTTTATTCAACCCCCCTTCTAAACCTTACACTTACATCCCTTGGGACCTACAAGTGGTATCGGAGCGGTTGGTTCATTGAACCCTCCGCATGGGTTCTTCGAACTAGATCTCCAAACTTTTCAAAGTCCGCTTTAGTACTTAAACTTTCAAAACTCTTCTTTATCATTAAAAGTTATTATCATGGAAGCAAATTTGACACGCATCCCTATGTTCACTATTGAAGAATTTGATGATTGGAAAATTCGTATGCGGCTCATCTATCAAACATTACATGATGAGATGTGGATAGTGATAGAAGATGGGCCTCTACAAATCTTAAAGGTGAACACAAATTGCACGCGAAGAGTTGCGGTGAAGGAGAAGAAGATGTTGCTCTAGACCGGTCATGGTTGAAAAACCAAGAAGCGAGTGGACAAATGATGACGAGAAAAAGATATAACCTGGACAATATAGCCAAGGACATCCTCTACAAAACCTTGGACAAAGCCATGTTCAACAAAGTCAAATCATGCAAAACGGCTAAAGAAATGGGGACAAGCCGACATTGATTTGTGAAGGCTCGTGAGCAAATCAAAGAAAACAAATTATCGGTGGTCGTACGGTAAATTTGAGAACTTCAAAATGATCTCGGGAGAGAACCTGGATCAACTAGACGCTCGGTTCACGTAAATCACAAATGAGTTATCGCACTTGGAAAGGAATATACAGAAGAAAATGTGTATGAAGATCCTAAAAAGTCTTCCGGTGAATGGGAAATGAAGGTCATGCCGTGAGACATTCCATGGACCTATCAAAGACATCCAACCATGAGTTATTCTCGGACCTCAAAGCCTACGAGTTTGAATGAGAAGAAAAGACCAGGAAGAGACAAGTTTGTACCCAAAACAAATTCGCTCTAATTGTTAAAGATGGGAAGAGAGTCGAGGTCAAAGAGGTCATTGACCCGGAAGAAATAGCCCCGATGGTTAAAAGATTTAACAAGTTCTTTAATAAGAACTACAAGAGAGAAAGGGTGAATCTTCCGAGAAGACACTCGGCTCCCTCCAAATCAAGGGATGATAGGCCAACCAAGAGAAATGGATCATCAAAAAGTTGAGTATCAAAGGGTGACAATCCAAGAATGGAAAGAGTCGATCAAAAGGTTGAGTATCTATGTTGGAATGTGAGACAACAGGTCACTATGCCATTGATTGTCCATATCCTGTAGTCAACAAGACGAGGGATGAAGAAGAAAGGAAGATCTTGAGGAGAGAAAGAAGACAAGAAAAGAAAAAGGCAATGATGCTTTTGAGATCAAAAACAAAATGTAAAGTCAAGAGAGAGAGGTGATTGAGAGCGGTGAAGCCGACTACTCAAGTGACTCGAAGAAGAAGCCTGATCCGCTTGATGGCCAAAGAACAAGATCAAGAAGATGAGGTACAATCTAACTCAACAAACTCGGACACTAGTGATAGTGATCGTGACACACACACTTCATCACCCACCGATCTTTATGATTCATTAGGCAAAATGATGAAAGATTTTGAACACATTAAATCCTCACACACACTATTGAATGAGGAAAAAAATTGACCTACTCAAAAGTCAAAACTCAAAGTGACTAAGGAGCTAAGTACTCTAAGTCAAATAGCCGATGAGAATGAAAGTTTAAAAATTTGAAAATGCTAAATTAGTAGTAAATTGCCGCTATAGAAAAGAGGAGAATGACCTCAAGAATGTTATTGCCTCATTCACTAAGGCATCTAAATCATTGGATGATCTTATCATGAGTCAAAGAGAATGTGGAGACAAGACATGGCTTAGGATTTAATTCCTACGTGCTATGTCAAACCTCAAAAGTAATTTTGGAAAAAGGATCTTCAAGTCATGAAGAGTCCGAAAAATCCAAAACTCTAAATGTTGCACACACATTCACTCCAAAGCACAATAACAAGCAAAGCGCCTTGGTTACAAAGGAAAAGGAAAACAATTGAGTTGAGTGTCTTTGAAAGGCAGTGAGAAGAGATTCACCGAGTCCTCAAAGAAACTCCTAACGAAAAATACTCTATAAAAAGGAAGCAGAGCTACCAAAAATCCCAGAAAATCCATAAAAGAAATACATATGATGGGAATGGTAGAAAATATCCAAGCCAAGCCTGATTGGAATAATGTGAACTATCGGCATAAACTTATGGAATATAAGCCCAAATGGCAAAGGCCAAGATCTCAAAGAAAGGCCATTCCAAAAGTATAAGAGCTTTCATCAAAGACACCTATGCACCTAAGCATCACACTCAAAGTCACCACAATTACCCAAGGAAGGCAATTGCTAAAACACATATACAGCATACTGAGACAAAAGAGACAATTTGTATGAACCAAAGAATCCCCAAGCAATTTGCCAGGATTAATTATGATTATGGCATCGATAGATGGCAACCCCTTAGAGTCAAATCATTTGGCTATAAGTTGGTTGGATCATCTTACAATTCTAACCCCTCGGGACCCGGACAAGTATGGGTACCTAAAACTTAATTTCCTTGATTGCGAGTTCAAGGAAAGTGAGTGCAAGGAACCTGGTACATGGATAGTGGTACATTCCCGGACACATGACAGAAACAAGAAAAATCTGTCAAAATTCAAGGAAGTTAAAGGAGCAAAAGTCATATTTGGAGGAAATGAAGCTCCTGGTGAAATAAGAGGCATTGGAACCATCAAGAGGAATGGATTAGAAATCACGAGGCGTTGCATATGTTGAAGGACTCAACTTTAACCTGCTAAGCATCATCAACTCTGTGACAAAGGGTTACAACGTTGGATTCAACATGGGAATATGCCAAATCAAAGATATTGAATCAAATGAAGTTGTCTTTGCAAGGATGTAGACAGAAAAATATGTATGTAGTGGATTGGTCAATCGCAACACCTTTGATGCACTCTCTTAGCAAAAGAGCACTGTTGAATCAAGTTGGTTGTGGCACAAAAGCCGAGTCACCTGAATTTCAAAACAATTAACAAAGGGCAAGAAGTCATCTTGTGGAAGGATTACGACTCAATATACAAAAAGGAGAGTATATGTGACGCATGTCGAAGGAAAACAAATCAAGTCATCATTCAAAGAAAAGACATGCCCATCCTCAACAAGAATATTGCATCCGCTTCATATGGATCTATTTGGCCCAATGGAACCAAACAAAGATAAGTGGAAAGAAATACACCTTGGTGGTAGTAGATGACTATTCAAGATATACATGGACAATATTCATGTGAAGAAAGAAACTCTACAAAAACTACCCACGGTGATGAAGAGGATTCAAAACGAGAAGAGTCAAACCATTATCAAAATAAGATCGAGATAGAGGAACCGAGTTTGTCAATGGAATAATAACTCAAGATCAGATCTTGTATTGAGAATGGTATTGGTCATGAACTATCGGCAGCAAGGACTCCGCGTGAGAATGGAGTTGCGAGAAAGAAGGAATAGAACCCTCAAAGAAGCGTAAAAAAGGACCATGTTAGTTAAGCGGGGGTTACCAAAAAGATTTTTGGGTCAAGCAATCAACACATCTTGCTACACCCAAAACAGATGTATGATAAATAGACAGTGACAAAGACTCCTATGAGATCCGGATGGAAGAAAACCAAATGTTGCATATTTGAGAATATTTGGATGTAAATGCTTCATCCACAACAATGGCAAAGACAATCTAAAGGCTTTTGATGCTAAAGGCGATGAAGGTATCTTCTTAGGATACTCGGTGAAAGCAAAGCCGAAAAGAATACTCAACAAAAGAACTATGGTTACGAAGAATCCATTCATGTGGTATTCGATGAGCCAAATGTAAATGGAGAAGACATTGAAGAGTCGGTGATAAGTTGAATCATCCAACCATACTGTAAGAGTCCCTATCTTTCAAGCCGGGAAGTTGGGATTATCAATTCGGAAGAAGATGAGATTCTTGAATCTCAAAAACATTTGGAAAATTTGCGGCTAAGTGATAACGAGAGAGTGACCACACCAACACAAACCGCAAGTCAATCAATCACTAACTTACTCCAACTCGATGTAAGATGGTGAGAGACCATCCACGAACTTGTCATTGGAGATATAAGAGAAGGTGTCAAAACAAGATCGAACTCAACAAGCCATGTTCACATGCTTCATCTCTAAAAATAGAGCCCAAAGATGTGTCCAAGCATTGGACGACACACATTGGATTCAAGCTATGCAAGAAAGAGTCAATGGGTTTGAGAGAAATAAAGTATGGGAATTAGTGCAAAGACCCATACATCAAAATGTTATTGGAACCAAATGGGTGTTCGTAAATAAGATGAACGAGGAAGGTTCTATGGTAAGAAACAAAGCAAGACTAGTAGCCAAAGGATATTGCCAAGAAGAAGGGATAGATTTTGATGAAACATTTGCCCTGTAGCAAGATTGGAAGCTATAAGGATGTTTCTTGCCTATGCACTCACAAGAATTTCATTGTATATCGAGATGGATGTAAAAAGTGCATTCCTAAATGGTTTATTGGAAGAAGAAGTGTATGTTGAACAACCTCCAGGATTTGAACAGAAGACTCTTGGAGATAAGGTATACAAACTCAAGAAAGCTCTGTATGGATTGAAGCAGGCACCCGCAGCATGGTATGATACCTTGTCACAATTCCTAATCGAAAATTGATTCACAAAAGGAAAAGTAGATAGAACACTTTTCGTAATTCAAGACAAGAAGAGTATTCTACTTGTTCAAATATATGTTGATGACATCATCTTTGGATCCACAAACAAAGAGTCGTGTGAAAAGTTTTCAAACCTCATGCAAAGTAAATTTGAAATGAGCATGATGGGAGAGCCGACATTCTTCCTTGGACTCCAAGTGAAAGCGGTGAAGGATGGAACCTTCATAAGTCGACAAAATACACCGAGAGATTTAATGAAACAATTTGGTATGGAAGAGAAGTCTTCTCGTGAAAATCCCAATGAACACATCACCAAAATGGACATGGATGCGGATGGCAAGCACGTAGATCAAACAAGATACTGAGCACTTTTGGATCAACGCTCTATCTCACAAAGAAGAGGCGGACATCACCTTTCTTTGTAGGTGTATGTGCAAGATTTCAATCGCTCCAAAAGAAAGCCATATGATGCTGACTAAGAGAGTATTGAGATACTTGAAAGGAAGCCAAGAAGTAGGCCTATGGTATCCAAAGGAAGGTGGATTCAAGCTAATTGGCTATTGATTCGACTATCTTTGGATGCACGAGTTGATAGGAAGAGCACTTCGAGGCACATGTCAAATGCTAGGAAAAAGCTGATTTCTGGTTTAGCAAGAAGCAAAACTCAATAGCCACCTCTGTTTGAGGCGGAATACATAGGCTGGGCAAAATTGTTGCTGCCCAAGTCCTATGGATGAGACAAAGGTGAGAGACTATGAAATTGAGGAAAAAGAAATTCCAATCATGTGTGATAACACAAGTGCAATTGCAATTACTCAAAATCATGTGTTGCATTCAAGAACAAAGCATATTGATGTCGAGATATCACTTCATAAGAGATCATGTTGAAAAGAACGATATCATCCTGGAATATATTTCAACCGATAAACAACTAGCCGACATATTCACAAAACCATTATGTGAGTCAAGATTTGAAGAACTCAAACATGAGTTGGGATTAATTGGTGAAATGACACTCGAGGCACGAATCAAAGAAGAGAAATGGAGCGAGAAAAGGGGTGAAAAAGAGTCGAAAATGTAAATCAGCAAGAAATCATTTCGATTTCGGAAAGACACATTGTCGGAAAAACGATTACAAGTCGGTGATAGCCGAGTCACTAAGAGAATCGTGAGAAGTAGAGTTAAATCGACTAAGGGATGTTTGAATAACTTATGAGCAAAGTGACAAAAACGCTGTCGTTTTGACTAAGCGGGAATGTTTTAAGAAATACGTCAGCATAATGATGATGTGTACAGACATAAAGTTGCACACCAAGCTTATGATTGGATATAAATGCTGCCGCATTAAATACGAGACATGAAATGCTAAATAGGCGTGCAAAATCTAAGCCGTTGATTTCGATCACATTTCAAAAACCACCCGCACGCCCTTTCATAAACCATATTTAAACCATTTTCGTCCGTTTTTTCTCTCTCACACTTCTAAAAACTGTTCATTTCTTTCTCTCAAAAGCAAAGGCAAAATTCTCTCGAAACCCTATCTATCTTCAAATCAATTTCGAGTTTTTCCTTGATACAATCCCGAAAAATGGCACCAACTTATGACTTTACCAAGTTAGGGAAGCAAATCCACACCGCTCTACGGTGGATTTCGACGGAATGATGAAACAGGGTCCGACGACACCCTAGTGAAGAAAATCATGAAAAGTTAGAAACGTCCGATCGAAACCGTTTCGACGTTAGAATACCCGATGACATATGTGGAGGAAGTTGCACAATTCTACGTGAATGCCGAGATTCATGATGAAGGAATCAAGTCATCCGTACCACGGAAAGCGGTGACTATCTCTCGCCAAGGATTTGGCGAACATTGCTCACTACCGCCAGGAAGGAGCATCGAGATTAACGGTTTGATGTAAACCTGGTCAAGCTTGGAAAGAAATAGCCAAGCGACTTTCTTTGATAAAATAGTGTATACAAAGACAAACAAGAGCTGGCTGAAGGAGGATTACCACAAGTCGTTGGACATAGTTGCCAAATGTATCGACATCAAGTTTGGCGACTTTGACCAATCATCAAAGGCAAAGCGATTGTAATGGCCGCAATCATCGAAGCAAAAGAAGATAAATCAATTTGAGTTTGTCTACAGCAGACTCTGCCCGAGTAACGTGGGAACAAATCCTTCAAAGAAGATGGCACATTTGGAGGATCCCCAGGATATGGCCTAGTGATTGGCGGCTAATGGAGGTGAAAGGAGTCCTCTTAGACATGGGAAGGCATTCCATGTTAACAAGAGGATGTTGAGCAAACCTCTCTGCGCGCATGAGAAGAGAGCTTACGCCAAGAGAGGCGACACGGTGAGGGGAATCACCGACCCGAAGATACAAATGCTTTCCTCTCCTCCAAGAAGAAAGCTGCCCCTCTTGTTTGCTAAGAAGATCTGTTGCCCCCGCAAGCAAAGAAAACCAAACATGCTCCTCGCCCGCAGCTAGAGTCACCGCCCCTGCAGCTCGTGTCTCCCGCCCTGCTAGCCGGTCGAGAAGGACTCACAAATACCTTCTCCGATCGTCAAAAGAGGAGAACCGAGAAGCCACGACGGCCCGCTCCCCAGAAAGGACACCAAAGAGCCCCCGGCCGCTCAAGACTCAAAGGACACCGTCTCGAACGAGAAATTCCTCGGTACAAACTAGAGACGAAGAAGAATCATCAAGCGAATCGCTGGAGAAACCAGGTGAGTCGATTACTCGGCTAGAGAAGATACGGAGACTACCGGAGAAGTAGAGTCTCCGGATGTAGTTGATGAAACAGCCAAGTCTGTGAAGGCGATCGTGACAGAGGCAACCAAGACAGTGTAATTCACACCACATGGGGCTAATGAAAGAACCTCTGCTAGAGCGGATAGTGATGTAATGATCCTATCTCCACCTTACCCAGACATCCAAAATCGTCACGTGAGTGGAGGAAATGGAAGTTGAGTAAGTCGAGGGAACAGTTCCAACGGCCTGAGTTTATAGAAGAAGAGGAATCGCTAAATTTCCTTGGACTAAAAATCGTGCCCCAAAGACTTGATGAAGACAATCGCTTAGACATCCCGCAGATTTACAAGGAAAATGAGAGAGAAAAGCAAGGCGAGGAAGGCCGAGGCACGTGAGAAGGCAAGCATCCGCCCTATCTCCCGGCACCACGTAACACACACATCCTCTCCTTGATGTCTTCTCGGGCGGTGATGAGGATCAAGAGAATGCCCGCTACGTAAGAGTTGCAAATGCAGCAAGCATTGCACGAATCAAGAATCCTTCACGAGCAAAGATTGATGGAGGGACCAGGAGAGTCCTCCGAACACACCGAAATTGATCCAATGGGAGTGGTTCAAAGAAATCGCCAATGTTGTTGCTTCTACCACTTCCCCTCACTCGGAAGAAGGCAATAAGGAAATGGCGATGAACCGGGACAATGGGGACCCCAATCGAGCCAACCCCTATTGAAGGTGTGTTACCACCGCCCCAACTACCGAACAATCAATCGAAAGCAATAGGGAGCTTGGAGACGAGTGACCCCATTCCAAGTCACGCTCGGTGCGTGCACCGAGTGAGGGGAAACTTCCCTCCACCGCGGCAAGGTCGGAGGATCTGAGATGACTCCACAACGAATCAAGGAGGCGAAGTAGAGAAAATACAAACACAAGAAGAACATCAAGTTGCCATCAACGAAGCTCGAGGCGATTGAGACTGTCTCACCGAGGTGCCAACCGCTCGAAAGGCTAATGACGCTGCCGATGCAATCGAGGCACATGATGGAACAGCCCGGGAGTTAACACTGGCGATGAAAGTGCAATCCATGGGGTTGAGACTCCAATGGATGCCACCGCGAAAGACCCTAAGACAACGACTTCGTCGAAAGGGAGGACCAGTGCCTCATTGCAGTAGAGAGACCGGAGGTAATGAAGGCCACGGGAGGTTGAGACTTCCCGGGTAAAGAAAAGGTCAAGTAGAGAACATCCCTCCCGCTATAATCGACCCATCCGAGAAGGAGATAAGCGCACTTCATGATTCCCAGGATAATCCCGATGTATCCTTTCTCGGGATCGGAAGGCGAAGAAGAAGTTGAGTCATCCCGGTGCAAATCCAAAAGACTCGGTGCGGGTGTTCCAAGCACAAGTAAGTCCGATCCCAAGACTACTCGTCAAACCTTTAACTTTGATGATGAGCCACCAATGGAAATCTCATCATCGTCCGATGACGCCATACCGATAAGGCCGAGGACCGATCCACGCAATTGGAAAAATCATTTGAGACCAACGGTCGTTAAGAAAAAGCTGGTGCTCAAAGAACCGAGACCAATGAAGTATTGAGATAGTTGAGGCTCAAGAACCGGGACTACTTCACAACAAAACCCGGTGAACCAAAGATCCACCGAAAGTGCTCCTCAAGCTGCGGCAGATCGATTCCCAAAAGAACTTCACGCGCACCGCTCATCATCGAATGCAGATCCCGGTTGGCGGCGATGAATCTTTTGTAGAATCTTTCCCTTTTTCACTTTGGAGATACGAGAACTCACGAAGAGTCGAAACGAACAAGCACGCTATCACAAACCAGCTCCTGTTCTTCCATCGACACCATTGTTCGGTGATTATGATTTTGATGTGCATGGCCATCAACTTCAATGAAGAATCACCAAGTGACGAAGTGTTCAAGGCACTATTCACGAGGTTGAACGGATGGAGAGGCATCAGCCTCTTTGGATATGCGATCGACAACAGAGATGCCACCCTTACAACGGCCGACTTGAGAGGCATAACAAGTCCGAATCGGGAATGGTGGCAACAAAGAAGAAACAATGCGTGTGGAACAAGTGAGATACTTGAGGACATTGTTCAACAAGTCGCTAGTGTGGAGAGCCGAAAATGCCGATGCAAACGAACGGAGAGAACATATTGAGCACATGCATGAAGCTCATCTTTGCCGAGATAAAGCTACTGCGTGAGCGAAATACAAATGATCTACAAGCGTTTGGAAGAACACATGACTAGAAAATTCAGCCTTCTCATGCATTTGAGATGAAGCCGATTTCAACAGAGTCCAACGCTACTCGGTTCAATTCGTCCGCTTACAACGCAGCGAGACTTGAAGCAGAACTCGACTATCCGCAGCTCGACTTCATGCTTACCAACATGTTCTGGGTTCCTCTATCCTTTGATGATGCCAAAAAGGGAAGAGGAATACCTTAAAGCAAACAAAATCAAGTCGAAAAAGAAAGAAGCGGTGAGAAGGAAAATCACCGAGGAAATTTTGAAACAAAAGAAAGGAAAATCTTTGAGGGGGAAGGATCAAAAGATATGACCTTGATGATTGCACAAACCCCTCAACGAGGTCCCGTCACGATTGACATTATAAGCGCAAACTCCCGTGACTCGCCACTCCAACACTGTTGTATCTACGGGTGAAAAGAGAAAAACAATTGAAGCGGGGATGAAGGAAGTGGAAGGAAGAATGGATGCCGGGTCATGAACATCTTGAAAGAACACGGAGGCATTCCAAAGAAGAGAGACACTTATGCCATTTCGGATATCGGGACAGAGCCACAATCGGTTGACGAATTCAAAACACTCGAATCGAAGGATACTTTGCAAATATGTCTATGGCTCAAGCTTGGGACTTGTCTCGGGAAAAGGGTCTCACATTATGTGAAGAAGTTCGACAGCAGCAGACTAAACCGATCCTCCGCTGGTCACTCAGTTTGGAAAGAAGAAGACCCTAGTACAAGATACGCCCCAGGTAGAGGAAGAAGCGGAAGTGGAGGAAGAAGCTTGGACCAGGCCTCGCCCAAGAATATTGAATACGTAGATCAGGGGAAAGAAAGGAGGGATCTATCAAGCCGGGCTTGACCAAGTGGCAAATTTGAAAGTGGCTAAAACTAACGTTGAGTATGCAAAAAGAATAGAAGAAGAAAACAAGAGACAAACTCGGCTATGGCGGGAGAGACAGGAAAGAATAAGAAAAGATGAAGCTGCCAGGAAGGCATATGAAAAGAAAAAGAAGGCGGTGACGACGAGAAGAAGAGAAGAAGAGAGAAAGAAGATTGAACAAGATGAAAGAAGGAGACGAATGAAGGAGATGAAGTGTTCTTTGTCCAACCCTTCGTGTATTTTATTATGTAAATACATACAATGTAAGTCTTCTCGTAATAAAGCTATAAATTCTTTATTTTTTGAAGACAATTATATACTCGATACACCTTGTAAACAACAGGTTAAGTACAAGAATGATATGATCAATAAAAAGATTGATTCTGCGCATACATTCTATGTCAATACACTATCTCGTATGTATCTTTGTTATTTGCATTTTTGTATGGTTTAAGTTTTGGCATCATCAAAAAGGGGAAATTGTTAGGAATTTTATTGTTTAGATTTTGATGAATGCCATGTAAAACTTAGAATAGAAAGTTGGCACCCCAATTCTTGTTGTAAAATGCATTGTAATGAATAGAGCAAGCGGTGAGTTAAGTCGCCTACGCCCTAACATGCAAGAAGACAATCAAGACTTGAAGGAAGACTCATTGCGAAAAAAACAACTGAGTATGGCAAAGAAGAGTAGATGGGAACTCTATCGAAGAAGCGGTGAGATGCGGTGAGTGGAGCATCGTCAAGTCAACTCAAAGCCAAGTCTCAAGTTGAAGTGATGAGAAGAGTCATCCATGATTGGAAGTGACTCTAAGTCACCCGAGAAAGCAAGGAAATGCGGTCAAGTTGAGATAATCGTAAAAGATCCGTTGCAGAAATCAAGAGAATTACTTAAACAAGTAATATCTCCATACCACCTTTCTCGGAGTGCTCACCCGGTCGAAGCGTGCAAAAGGAACGAACAATGGGAAGCACTACACCGTGTCGAGAACTCGAAAAAGGTGAAAGAACAATTCATACGAGGAAATGGCAATTCCAAGAAGCGCAACAAGACAAGCCAACGATCGCAAGTGACTTTCAAAGATAAGCCTATCTCTTCAACGGGCAAATTTTTGAAAGTTCACTATAAAAGGCCGAGGAGTTTGTTTGAGAAAGAAGAGATACATAGATGACACATATGTGAGATATACAAGTATATTAGAAAAACTGAAATATTCTCAATCCTCAAGCCTACATTACGAAGAACATCAATCCAACACTCACCTGTGAAGGAAAGATAACTTCAATCGAGTTGAAGAGGAAATTGCGAAAACAAGGGGTCTACATTCCGGGAAGGATTGTAGGAAGGTTCAAGGTTGAGCAAGTCTTAAGCTTTTGGAGGGCTTCGTGATCAAATCCAAAGAGCTTGAGCAAGTGAGTGTAGTAGCAAGGCAAAGCCTTGCCTGTGAAGAAGGCTCGAGTTGTACGAGAAGCTTGATTGAGTGATCAAGGCGTCTCGCATCGAGTCCCAAAGGATCAAGTCACCTGTGTGTGATCAAGACTTGTATCCTGGACTGTTACCACTTTGTAAACCGATCATTACTTAGTGGATTCCTCCAGGAGTTGGAGAAGAGAGGAGTAGAAGAATTACCCCATCTTGAACCTCTATAAAAAATTTCATTGTGTCATTTACATTTCAAAGACTTTAATTCTTGCAATTTTAATCGCTTATATCTCACGATAAATTTGCTATCCAATTGATAAATTATAAGTACTAAACCAAGCACTAAACTCTTACTTAATCAAACTTAAGGGTGTTAAGTCTTCCAAAAAAACAAAACCACATTGAGTTAATTTAGAGCTAACGGTGAGTTACTCCATCAACGGCTCGTTGAGTTTGTTGAGTGATTAACTCTACCGAGTGACTAAGTTGATTGTCCATCAAGGACACAGTGTGTAGTATCAACTCAGTAGATTTAAAAGGACTAAATCGAAAATTTGGTAAGGTTTATTCAACCCCCTTCTAAACCTTACACTTACACCCTCTTGGGACCTACAATCTGTCAAAATCCTAAAATCAAATTTCTATCATCTTCCCTTAAATCAGCGGATACCGATGCTTTTTCCCAATCTTCGCTCAAATCAAACACAAAATCATCTCCGGAAGAGGCGGCGCCGCCACTAACCACTAGCAACGAACAAGTCGTCAAAATCGCGATAGAATTGAGAGAGATGAGAAGGATTAGTTGGAGCACTAAAATAGTATCCGCCGAAGCGCTTAGGCGCCGACGGCGCGGTGACGTGGTGCGGCGAAGACATGACGCTTCTGAAATCAAACTAAATTGTGGGAAGGTATGGAAACATAAGAAACATCAAGCACCCGTTTCATTTTCTGAGCATTCTCTGTAAAAACAGCATTTCTCCTTTCCATCCATGAATTTAGGAGCATGGGTCTCAAATAGTTTGCCAGAGGTGCGAGAATGGTCTCAGGATCATCCATACCTATATAACACGAGTCCTTGTCAATAATCGGATGAAAATGATTTGCAATAATCGAGAATCGGAAGAAAATTGACACATCGACCTTGCTCTTCTAGATCGGGGATCAATAACATTATTTTCTGAATTAAAGATTCCTCCGATAGAAAGCTAGGGTTGTCCAATCTGTCAGTATCTTTTTTAGCACCCGACTTTGAATGGAGGGTAAAAAACTGATAAGAAAAGTAATGGGGTGGGTATATTTGGGAAGTTTAGGACCGGATGGGGTAGATTAGTGATAGGGTGGTATTTTTGTCTTTTTTTTTTTTAAAAATCAGGGTATTTTGTGTAATTTCCTCTAAATATTAAAGGCACAAATTTCCAAATATAATAGAGTCCAATAAGAATTTTACTTATGAGCTTAATGCTTAATGGCCTATATGGTCCATGCACCATATACCACCAAGTAATAATTCGGGTTTCAGAATACTATAAATAACTCATCCAATTCCCTTTTTTTAGTAAGTTGGGAGTCGTGGTTGAAGGGAATGTAATAAATTCAAAGAATTGAAAGATACAAGGTTCGAACCCCAGTCAACATCCTTACAATGGGTGAACAATACCACTTGAACTACAAACTGATGGTATGTCATCCAATTCCATTTCCAAGGTATGAAATTCATACAATGTCTAGTCTTATGAATTCTGGTTATTCTTTGGTAGAGATGGCAATGGGTCGGGTCGGCCATAACCCAGACCCATCCTGTTGCCTAGAACGGGGTGGGCGGGTTGACCCACCACGGGCCCCGGACCCGGGGACCCATTCTGCCCCGTTTTGAATTAAAATGAAAAAAATATATTTATAAAATATTATTTACAAAATTTATTATTATTAATTTATAAATATTAGATATAATATAAGAATACATAAAATTATATTATAATATATATAATATATGCAAAATATATATTAAAATATATTTAAAAATAAAATACTAGGTGGGGCGAAGCGGAAGCAATACCCAGACCCACCCTGCCCGCCCCGGTCACAGGATGGGCGCGACCCAAACGGACAGCCGGAGGCGGATACTCATGGTCGGGTCAAAATTGTCATCCCTATTTGTTGCTCTCTAACTCGATTTGAGCGTGAGTGTTATTGTTGGGAAAAACCCCAACGCCCTAACGACTATTGTATTGCGGCGTGACCCAATTTTATTGTAAACTTCAATTCGGAGTCTTAAAGAATAAAATGATACCACACCGATTTCAAACACATGAATTTAGGGATGATTGAAAAGCGCATGAACTTCAAACCATGCCGCACGCCTCCTTTCATATTGGTTTACAATTAATACGGCAATTTAAAATATTAAAAGAAAATGTATCATCTTGTTGTTGATTTTGCGGTTTATGAATTAATAAAATCACCTATAATCACATCACCCTTTATAAATTTTTTTATCTTTTGTTAGTTGAATAATTAGTCAATGAAGTTAAGTCTCTCTAGTATGGAGTGGTAATTTTCTCTCTCTAGAGCTCTCTCTAAAGAGGAACCCTTGTTTTGTTGGTCAGGTTTCAAGGTATTGTGTTCCTTTTAGAGGTATTAGACAAAGGGACCCCATTTCCCTGTCTTTTTATCTTGATTTCTAAAGTGCTCTCTAATCTCATCAAACAAGCTCAACTCTATAACCTTTTTTCGGGCATTCAAATTAGTAGAGGTGGGCCAGTGTTAACACACATTTTCTTTGCGGGTGACTCCATTGTGTTTGGGGAAAGGTTAGGAATAGCCTATTTTTAATGCACATGTTCGAATTTAGCCTTACTTATTCAAAAGTTTCAAAAATAGCCCTCTTTAATGATAAAATCCCAAAAAATACCCCTTATATTGAATTAAAGGTAAACTAATGGTTTTTAAAGGTTTTAGGGGCCGTAAAAATGGTATCGATTCTAGGTTTATTTAGAACTTTTAGTTAAATTTATTATATTTGTGTAATTAACAATTGGTGAGGAGAAATTATCCGAGTATATGCACCTAGACAATTGTCCAAGATGTACACCTTACAGGGACATATCGTCAAATTTTGACGTTACGACAAGATCACTAAGACAAGATATCATATTGGCAAAACCAATATGATGAAAAGGAACGTCAAGGGCCGATAGGAAACCTTGTGACACTCGCAAAAGAAAGCGGCATATTATTTGAGTTTCTTAACAAGAAACTGGATAATATATATCGATCCGATGAATCGTCGAAGAAGTCCATGAAAATGCCCATCGAATCATGATTCCGATGGAGTACGAAATGGAACGAGATACTTCGTGATACATCTAAGATCTCAAAGGATATTAGAGAAGTAAAGAAGACGGTGCAGAATTATGGCAACCGCCATATTCATTTAAAGACAAGTTCATCGATCCAACTGCAGATGGAGACGATGGTGAAATATCGAAGAAACTCTTGAAATCCTTCATGATATTGTAAACGAAGTCAAGAACCACGGAGAGCATCGAGTTCATCCAGAGGAAAGAAACGTATTGATTTGGGACGCTTCCTATTTACACCAAAAAGGAAACCAACCGAAGTTATACGAAAAATGACAGATGATGAAAAGCTCATCGCTATCATCAAAGGAAAATCCGTCACACATTAAAAAGTGATGGATATGGAGAAAATGAATCTTAAAGATCTACATGACCTTGCGGAATCCTTCGCAGGATTAGAAATTGTAGACTTAAAGATGAACACAGGAGATGAAACATCATTGGTTACCTATGACGCAACAGGTAGACCAATTCCACCTCCACCACCACCAGTAAATCCCAATGTAGAAGAAAATGCGGGCTCAAATCATGGAACCCGGGATGAGAGGATGCATCACGTTGGAGATTTTACCACAGGAGATGAACCACTTTCAGGAACAGGAGCTCGACAACCTCTTGCAGGAACTCGACAACCTTCTAGAAGGCCAAATATTTATCAAACGCCTTATGGAAGATCGCATCTCGACCCAATACATCCATATGGGTTGATGTTAAATCTGGATATCCCAGATTTTAAAAATAGAGAAGTTCTCATTGATGAATGGGCTTGGCTATGATGATTGGCAGAACCCTCGAGCTTACAAAGGAATCATTCATTTTATTCCTTGAAATGAGTCTTGAAGGATCTATAAAGATCGCATGGGATATGACTGATGCAAGACGAAGAGCGTCACATCGGAGAATCACTAAAAGGAATTGTCGATGATATGACAAAATTATTCAAAATCCGGTTTATCAAGATGGGTTATTTTGTGGGATTAGAAGATGGAAAAAGAAGAAGATATAAACAAGCCCTCTATAGCCTTGAATTACATGATATTTGTCATATTGACGAATATATCAAGTTGTTCACCGAGAAATGCAGTGGAAGTCCAAGATTGGAGACAGAGAAGCTTCACAACTATTCTTTGCAAAAATTCCAAGTCCTTGGAGAGAAATGCTTATCGGGAATACAAGGATAGAGCAGGAATTAGATAATGTGGCTAGAAGAATGTCATTCTTAAAGACCAAGTTATCCGAATGGTGCTACCAAGCATCACTGTCACCGAAATTACAAGAGATTACGAGGAATTAATAAAGTAGTTCCTCTATGTTGCGTAGATGATGATATCCCAACAGGTTGTGGGAAGTCAACCAAGGCGGCACAAGAAGAAGAATGACGAAGCCATCCATACCGCCGAAGAAGCAAAGAAACTAAGCGAGTCCTCATGGAGACCTAGAAGGTTCTGGGTCAAAACAAAAGGCTCGGTTACAAATCGGGCAAAGACCGCACTGACAAGCGGGGAGTAGAGCCTCATCATCAATGTTCTAATCAAGCAAGTACCAAAGAACCCCAGAGAGATGAACTTTCAAAGCGAGCTCACACTAGAGCTAATGAAAGCTTTAAAGATCAGTAATTGCTTGGACATGCGGAGCAAGGGGCATATCTCAACGGATTGCCCGAGATAATAAAAAACGAGGAGTTAGACAGTTCAAGATACCCCAAATCAAAGAAGTCTGTCTATTATCGAGATTTAATACATGCATATCGGTTTGAGGATATTCCCTCGAGATGAAAGCATTTATGAAGAAGATATCTATTTCGATGATGGAAGTGAATACAATTTAGAATCGAGTGAAGAAGAAATTCTTCAAATGAAGGTTAGGGAGGATATGTCGATTCCTCTCTCACACTACAAATGTCTCATAAGACTCTTATGAGAATTATGAAGGAAGATCCAAAGCTTCAAATCTATGATGGATTTACAATTGGAGCGATGGAAAAGGCTTTGGATAAGATTGGTTTTCGTAATAGAAAACACCAAATTATCCACAGGGTAACAACCGGAGAATTTGCCATTCCGATGGAGTTTACCGGGAACCTGATCGAGATGCAGTTGGTCCCTATTAGAGAAATCCAGGAGATCAAAAGTAGAGTTAAAATAGAAGTTGCAAATACACTCTCATGGATTCATATCGGAGCCATAAGAGTCATTATTAAAGCAACATTCAAAGAAGGAATAGATTCGCCACTCAATCTGGCTATCTTTGATAAGCGAATCTCAAATCTCAAGGATTCATGCCTTGGAGCGATTCTGAGAAATTTGTATCTTTGGGAAATTGGCATTTAATGTCTATCCTAGAATTACATACAATTTGGGAGATCGGGATTTCAACAGAGTCCTAACCCTTCATCAAGATTTCAAAAGAGAAGATTTGATGAAAGAAGGAAACAGACCCTACTCGATCACATACAAGATATCCTATGCTCTCTCGAATACACATCATTCAGAAGTATTCTTGAGAAAAGAATTTATTGAAGTCCCAAGAATCTTTGAGGACTTTGCTAGGGTGGTTCTACCAGAAATCATAGAGTCTCCGACTATCAAGGAAATTGATATGAAAATACAAGATCAACCAGTCTTCAACAAAAGTCGAAGTCTCAGAGTTGAGCCCAGAAGGATGTCTTTCCAACAGGATAGAATGGTGAGCAGTAGCCGTTGGGAAGAAAAAAGACCAAGTACAGTTCAACGCATTCCAGATGTTTTCAAAACAGCAGGAGAGCTAAAATGTCCAGAAGGATGGCGAGAAGTTGAAGTAATATTCGACATCACTCAAAAGGATAATATTTTTCCTTGTGATGTTCTATATTATCTCCAACAACCAATAGTTGGAAGGTATCAAGGAAGCCTGAAGATAGGTGAAATTGAGCTTACTATCACAAGAGTTAGCAGGAAATTCCCGAACAATTCGGGAATTGAATTTCTCGAGGATCATTAGCCTTGGGAAAGATTACAAGAAGGAATGGAGTTCACAGTGGCTAATAAAAGATACGGTAATCAGATGACCATTAGTCCATTCTCCATATACATTTCTATCGGAATGTTATATCTTGAATACAAGGTCGAGTATTTACGCCTATATTGATTCAGTCTTAGGAATATGTCGCAAAGCGGATGTTTTTCCTAAAGAAATTGGAGAAGATTTACCACTATTGCGGAAGAGATTTCTCTAAAAGGATTCTTATCCTTAATGGGAATCAAACAAGCGTAAAATCATGATCGAGGCTCAGCGGTACCCATGGTACAAAGTGAAGACGCCACCAATCTATTTCCATGATACAGTGCAAATATTTTGCTAGGAAACAATTTCCTACAAACATTCAAGTGATTCACACAGAGAATGAGACAAGAAGACTTATTTTCACAACATTATGTGATCATAAGATCATTGTCCGAAGCTCATGGGAAGCATTTTGTAAAAACACCTTTTAATTTTCGCAGCAAACAAGCGTGGTGATGAAGCCAAACTCCGAAATCCAAAAATGGCGGATCGAAGGAAATTTGGTGAAGCTTTATTATCCTAAAGACAATTCGGTTCTCGAAAGGATAAGAAGCTTTGGGATTATAACTTGTATTCATTCAGAGTGCAAGGAGAAGAACAAGTTACTCCGAGTTATTGCAGAATTAATGTTGAGCCTAATGAAGAGTTTGCGAGAGTGACGTGACCCAGAGGAACAAATATCACTCGAGGATATCAAGAAAAAGATCCAAAGGAATTACAATGAAGATCCTTTGGCTTGGTGGGATAAAAACGAGCTTAAAGCTTCCTTAAAGGTTAAACCCGGAAAGGAGTACGAGTTCGTGAGATTTAAACCAATCCTTATGAACCAGGAGGATCGTGAGGATATGCAGAAGATACTTAAGGAACATCTTGACCTTAAGTTAATTTCACCAGAGTTTCTCCATACACAGTGATCCAGGATTCTTAGTCAGAAACCATGGAGAAATCAAAAGAGGAAAGCCAAGACTTGTTATTAATTACAAGGGGATTAATAACATTTTGGAGTTCGACGGATACTATATCCCAAGCAGAGAACATCTGGTTAACTGCATCAAAGGTGCCAAGATATTCTTAAAGTTCGATTGCAAATCTGGATTTTACCAGATTAAGATGGATGAAGAAAGCAAGAAGTTCACAACTTTCTCCACACCACAAGGACATTATATTTGGAACGTGATGCATATGGGATTGGCTAACGCACCCCAGATATATCAAAGGAAGATGGATAATCTCTTCAAAGATTATTTTAGTTTCATGTTCGTGTATATCGATGACATTCTGATAGCATCAAAGAACATGAAGTAGCATCTCAAATATTTGGAAATATTTTCAGATGTTTGTCACAAGGAAGGATTAGTGCTTTCGGAGAAGAAGGCGGTGATTGCAACAAGACAGATTGAATTCCTCGTAATTGAAATCGATGAATCTGGGATTATCCTACAAAGTCATATTGTAGAAAAGATACAAGGATTTCCAGATATGTTGAAAGACAAGAAGAAGCTTCAGAGTTTTCTTAGAGTTGTTAATTTTATTTGGAATGTTCATAAACAACGGCTCATTATAGGAAGGTGTTTAGCCCATTGCTCAAAAAAGATGCGAGATTCAAATGGGAAGATGGACATCAAGAAGGAATTAAGCGCCTTAAAGAAGTTTGCAAAAAGCTTCCAAAACTTACAATTCCACAGGACGAAGATGAACTGGTTCTCTCACGGATGCAGTGATTATTGGTGGCAACAGTTCTTACAAAAGCTACACCAAACGGTGAAGTGCCATGCAGATATCTGAGTGGTTTATTCACACCCAATGAATCGACTTCGTGTAGCATATCAATGAGAAAGAATTCTTTGCAATGAAAGGCTTTCAAAAAATGGCCTTTATTTCTATATTGGCTAAAAAAGTTTATCTTAAAAATTGATAATTCAAGTGTCAAAGCTTTTCCGAAAAATAAAATTGAATCAAAACCAGGAAAAGCCGACTACTACTTAGATGGCAAGTCGAATGTCAATATTATGATTATGATATTGTCATTATAAAATCTCATGAAAATGTTCTTGCAGATTTTCTAACAAGAGATGGAGAGAATTGAAGTCGATTCCATCCTCACAAACCTCAAGACATCTTGGAGACCATCTTGAAATGCTACTCCGAGAATTTGATACCCTGGTCATCAATGCTGATTTGGTCGGGAAATTACAAAGGAATGATCGGGACAAAGTAACCGATCATATACGAGCATGTGTTCGGTCTCACTCTCGATTGAGAACGGCATTTCAAGGCCACTCTCCGGGCCGCTAATAAGCAAACGAGCGTTTAGAGCGCAGGACTCCCAACCAGTAGCAGAGGATTCCGGACCTCTAGCACAAGTCCTAAGTCGCGAAATGTTGGCCTAAGGAAAACCGATACTCCTGAGTCAAATCCCGAGTTATCACATCAACCCAAAGACGTCGGGGTAAAGGACAAAAAGATCAATCTTAGGCCTATGATGGGCAATTCTAAGGTTGATACTAACGAGTTTAAAGTTTCTTCTTCTTGGCAAGAATACCAGGCATTTAATTGGGAGAAATCGATCACTGCATGGACAAGGGATATCTCCAGAAAAAACAAAGATCGATATTTCTGGAAAATACCAAGGGTTTGGATGCTACCAAATTCCAGCCCTCAAGAGGTGAAGAGGTGGTACGAGTTTGGGGCTTTGGCCTCGATCTATACTATTTCACCAGCCTTCCCGGAGATCAAGCAATTGCCAAAATGGATCCAGGAAGCAGTTTACGAGTGCTGGTCCAATAATGACAGCCTAAAACGAGGGGATACATTGGAGCTGTATTTCATAAGTGCGACAGAGCCCGTCGGAAAAGGTGGACATGAAGCCTTCCATTACATTAGGCTTCGACGACCAGATGAAAGAGCCTTCAAAAATATCAAGGTGGCAAATTCAAAAGAAGTACAATTGGCCATGACCTTCACCGAAGATCAGATTACAACGAGAAGGGCATGGGGATTGTGGGCCTGTCTCACTGAGATGGACAACGTCAAGTTTCCGTTCAAGTTTTATCAAAATTCGGTGAACGGATCATTCCTGTTGAATACTATGACAGGAAAAACTACAAGATTCGCAGAAGACCTATTCGAAAAGAAAATAAATCTTATGTGGGGAAACAAGCTACCGGGGAGTAAAGAAACTCGCCGAAAATATTGTAATATGGCTCACATAAGCCATTGGGAACTTCGGGTCTGTCCCGAATGTCAAAACCGAGGAATGAACCGAATTTGGCAAAGGATTCGGCCAAAAATCGATCGGAGAAGACCCGACGATGGAGAAGAAAAGTCATAGATGTATCCAAAGTTTCGGGACCACCAAAAAATAGATTCCCCAACAAAATTAGTGGAGACATGTGACTCAGACAGTAACAACCCACTTAGCAAAAATACGAAAGGTGGGTCCATGAAAGATGCCATCCAAGTTACTAAAAGACGAAGGACGAGTCGGCATGATTTGGAAGTTTTCATAAAAACTTTGGATGCAGACAAGAGGAGGCCCAACCCATGTGAAGATGAGTTGGATGCCAACTAATTCTTTGCCGCAAGTGGAGCAATAATTCAAGAATGAAAGAGACATCCTTTGAAGGGCAATAATAGAGAACATAGAGGTCTTCCACCTCTATAAATGTCAAGATCTCTGAAGGCTAAAGACATCGAACATTTCCTTAGTCTTCTAACAATAAACTTTCTTTGTAAAATTCATTTGTGAGTTTAGAATTTTCGAGTGTTTTGAGTTTTTCGATTTTAGTTTTTAATTTTATGTACAAGAGTGTGATAGCCTTTATGAGAGGTTAAACAGGTTTTATCCTCCCAAAAGGAGATTGCGATGTAATAAATTTTTCTTTAAGTTCTTAATAAAATAAAGGCTCTTGTTCAACATGTGTTCATAGTGTACTATTGATCTATCCCTTTGAAGATTACTTATACACCAGAGTAAGAAAAAAAACCAAGGTTGTCTTTGGCGATTCTTGAAGAGTCGGATAACTTGCGAGATCATCTTCCCCGAGGGTGAGGTTGAAGTGAGGAGCCGTTTCGTCAAACGATCCGGGGTAGTAATTTTCTCGACCGGGTGGTGTTGCGAGCCATCTCACCGTCTGCCGATTCGGTCAAAGAAGGTATGAATTTTAAGGGATTTATTAATTTTACGGAAGCATGTTGGGCCGATATGGTCGTAATGGACTATTTCCATTTTCACCGTAAACCTTAGTTTGGAACCGATAACATAGAATTGAACATCTTTTAATTCTATGACTGTTAAGTTTATCTACTGAAACCCGACATGATCTATTTAAAACCTCTGAATGGAGATTGGATCTAAGTAGGTGTAACAATGCCACGAATGAAACAAGTAATAGAAACTGAAAGTGTTTATATTTTTGTGATATCGGAACGAATTTAATCATATTTCCTTATTTGTTATAAAGGGTATAATGGGAACTTCAATGAATATTTGAACTCTTTTAAAATGGAAGGCTATAGTTGTAACTGAAACATCAAAAGTGGCCATTCTTGAACTTACCCCATTGTGTTTTGTGAGGATTCTCCTTTTCTTGCTTTGAGTGTTAGAACAATATTAGACTCGATTTTGTAAAGCTTTTGGTCAATAAATCAATTTAGAAAAATCGCTATTATGTTCAGTAGGAATGTTGAGGTGGGAGCCAAAACTGATATTTGTGCTCTTCTTAATGGAATCACTGAACAACACCAATCTGGATATCTGGGTTTACCTATGATTATTGGGAGGTCTAAGAAGGAAGTATTTCAGTTTGTGATTGATATTGTACAAAAAAGAGTCAATAGTTGGAGTACCATGTTTCTTTATAGTGCTGGTAAAGAGGTTCTTCTTAAAGCTGTTATTAATGACATGCCTAACTATGTTATGTCATGTTTCAAACTTTCTGTCCATATTTGCAAGAAAATCTACAAAATTTGGGGCTCTTCTAAAAATGGGGGGGAAGAAAATCTCTTGGGTGGCCTGGGATAAAATTACTTTACCTAAAACTGATGGTGGGATGTGCTTTCAAGACCTTAGCCTTTTAAATGAAGCTTTACTCACCAAACAATTGTGGAGATTAATCTCTCAACCTAATCTCCTCATTAGAAAGGTGCTTAATAGCTAAGTATTTCAATAAGGAGGTCTTTAGGCTATGTTCCTAGGAGTGGTGACTCTTGGGTGTGGAAAAGTTGTTAAAATCTAAAAAAGCTTTGGAGTTGGGCCTTAGATTGCAGGTGGGAAGTGGCAATGCTGTCAGAATTTGGGAATCTCCTTGGCTTCTCCAAACCCCTACCTTTAAGCTCTGTTGTAAAAATCCCCGCCTAGCCCCGATGAATCCCCGCCAGCGCTAGGCCCTCCTTGTCCGCCTATGATTTTTTTTTTTCCGATTAGGCCCGCCTAATCCCACCTGATCCCGTCTTACCCCGCCAGGCTCCGCTTCCAGCGCTAGCGCTAGGCCCCCCCGATCCCGCCTAGCGAGCGCTAGCGCTTTTACAATATTGCCTTTAAGATTAGAGGTATCAAACCCGATAATTGTGATGTTCTTTGGGCTAGAGACCTCATGACCGACAATGGCAAAGCATGGAACATAGATACTCTTGAGCAGCTGTTTTGTGTGGAAGATGTTAACAATATTTTGCAGGTGCCGATTAAGCAAGATGGGAGCAATGATAAATGGATTTGGCATTGGGATAGAAAGGGGCATTTTTTTTTATTAAATCGCTTATGGTCAATTCTTAAAGTAAGGAAAAATGATAAGGATCGACTGAATCAAGCTCGGAACTTCATCTGCTTTGGTTTGGCTTGAAAATGTTGTTGGAAGCTTAAGGTTAAAAATAAATTTAAGCACTTTTTGTGGAAAATTTTACATAATTGTTTGCCTATAGCTTTTTGTTGGTCAAGAGGGCATGGACATGGACCCGGATGCCCCATGTGTGGTGATGATGAAGAGACGTGAAAGCATCTGTTCTTTCGGCAAACATGCGGAGATTATCCGGAAATTAGCTTTGTTAGCTAGAATAATACCAATCATCCTAAATTCAACTTGTTGAACTGGTGGGAGAGTTGTTCCAATAACATGATTTCTTTTTCCATGATCGATTGCATCTTTCAGTTTTATGTACTTTGGTGGATTTGGAAAACGAGGAACATTTGGGTCTTTGACAGGTGTGAGTGAAATGAAAGAGATATCATTAAATTTGCAGTGCATGAGTGGCAAGAATTCAAGCAGCTGGATGGCAACAATTCTATTGGGATTAAACAACCTAAGGATCCTACCTTGAAGTAGGCTGAATCTGATTTGATCAATTCTACAGTAAGACATCATTTCTTGGTGATCAGTGTTGTGACCTTGTATGATCAGAGGTCTACCTTCGGTGGTTGGTTTGGTGATATGCAGGGGAACTTGTTGAAAGCTTGGGCATCTTCTAGGGATTTCATTCCAAATCCAGTGAAAGCTACCTTAACTAGAATTCGACTTACTCTTTGTGCAGCCTCAAATGTTGATGAGATTAGTTTAAATATATTGGTAGATGATAAGGATATTGCTTGCAACCTCAATAAACGTTACACATTTGATGGTGAAGATGCAAAAATAGCCGAAGACATCTCGCTCTTATGTTTTCTCTTTGAGCATGTAGTTTTTAAGGTGCAAGATGTTAAGTGTAATATGAAGTGTATTAGACTTGCTATGCTTGTGTTTGATGGAAAACCAATTTGAATTGGGTTGATCAATTCCCATGGCTTTTTTGTATTAGTCAAGTGGTCTTTTAGCATGTCGGTTACGTGTAGTTGTAATCCTTCAAGATGAGTATTTCGTATTAATGAAATTCTATTGTTCGAAAAACAAAAATTAGTCAATGAATGTATTAAATATTAATCCCAATGATTATGAGATACATAATTGAATATTTAGTCAATGAATATATTAGGTAGATATAGATTTGTATTGTGCATTTCAAACAGAATTGCTCAATTCATTATTTGTTTGAAGTTGCAAAAATTCATAATATTTTGCATTCAAAATTAAGTACCATTAAAATGCATTATGTTTTGAATACAATTGAATTAAAGGATAACGAAATGTGTATTTTATCTAGAAGTTGCATCTTGTTTCAAAGCAATATGCATTTTTCAAATTTTTACATTTTTTCAATATTGTTTTAAATATCTTAAAAGGATTTAAAAGGAATATATCAATCACATTTTATTTTCGCTTATCAAAACCACCCTTACACAAAAAAATCCAAAGATTTTTTGAAATTACAAAAACCCCATTTAAGTTTGATCCGTCTTACATTTTCTCTCTTATGCAAAAAAATATTTTAAAAGCTCCCTTTACGCTTATCAAAATATTATAATCACCCCCTTATATTTAAGACAAATTCAAACCTCAAATTTTTTTTTTTTATAATTTTAAAAAATCTCATGATTTTTTTTTAATTAGCCCAAACGTTAGGGGGCTTTTTGTGATTACTCTATGTTCTATGTTTAAGTTTGTTGAAAGAGTAAAAGTTGTCTATTTACCTTTTCGAAATACTTATTATTTTTCTTTCTAGTGGGAATTGCTTTGAAAAAGTCTTAAAGATGCATAAAGTAGCATAAAACTACCTCTTTTTTTTTTCAGAAACAAAGAAAAGAAAAGCAAATAATAATAGTTAGTTGTGAATTACAAAAAACAACCCATAAAATTTAGCCTAATTAAAAAAAAAAAAATCAATTGACTCTCAAAATTTTGAATACCCATTAAAGTGCTACAACCACCCCCTTAACTCATGAGGTTTGTATTTCTTTTACAAATAACCGAAAAATAGGTGCAATTTGTAAAGTATAAACAAATGTCAAGAGGTTGAGTTTTGTAACTTAAAAGATATTTAAGATTTTTTGTTATCAGATTAAACTTCAATTGTATTTTGCAAGGTGCATCATAGTATGCTGGATAAGAAAGTTGGGTTAGAGACAATATATTTAGCATGGAACCTAATTTCTTACACAGCCAATAAGCTTCATAGTATGTCACTTCATGCAAAATAGTTTTAAACCAGAGTATCCAGGAGAGTTCAAATCTGTTATATATGACCTGAAGAGATTACCAATTAACCAAGCTCATGTAAATACTGTGTATTTAACAAGCAACAAGACATTTAACATATATACACTTGGGGAGATTTTCTCACTGTACAGTAATATCTGAATTCGTATAAAAGTTATGTATAAAGGTGTTGTGCTTCACCTCTGCTCACTGCTTTACGAAGGTTTCTCAGACGCAAGACGAACCTTATTGAGCGACTCCTTGAACGCTTGCCAAGCAACCATATGATGATCTTGCGATGCCATCCCTTCTGTAACAACTTGCATGGCACGTCTGTACAAATGATCGTACCACTGAACAGGGTTGCTAATGTCTATATTGTTAGAACCAATGTCAGGATTGTAAAACGCGTTTCGTCCTTTCTCCACCGTGATAAAATGTAATGGCTGGGGATTTCTTCTATCCAGTTGTAATTGAGGACGTTTAATGCATGTCGGCATAAATATCCTCTGAAATTGAAGCAACTGCAAATACAGCGAACCTCTATCCCGACTTTATCATACACGACTTCAAAATTCTTTGCTTCAATTGAATCGCCATCAGCATCTCGTTCTTTGACCAAATACGTGACGATTGGACCGTTAGCATGAATTTGAGTTACGCTAAAACAACTAGACATCAGCACCACCTCTTCTTGAAACTTTGAGAATATTTCTTTAGTATATAGTTGAGAAACCTGCAATTCGTAATTGCACCGTGTTCTCAAGGCAGGTGTAGACTCTCTCGACTCAAAATTGTCGAGAGCTTCCTTCTGAGTCGTTTTTTGTTGAAGTAATTCGTAAGTGTGAAAAAATTAATCCCAAGTCATTTGATTATGTAAATACCCAAGAAAATATGGATTTGCGTATTCCCTGGTTGACAAGTGAATATTCGGCGAAAAAATTGTTTTTCAAGTAAACCGGGACCCACCTTTCTCGGTCTTCATACAAGCTCCGAAGCCATTCATGATCTCTTATAGCAAAATGTTGAACCATCTCCTCCCAGCCCATTTCAAATTCTTCGACTTTCATGGAGTTGTAAACTGTTCTGTTTAGTACTGTTCGAAATATTTCTGATTCACCCACTTCTCCTAATTTTTCACGAATGCTCTGCATAACGAGTGGTAGACAAAGACGATGATTAGCCCTGGGGAAAACCTCGGAGATTGCACCCTGCAATGCCTTGCACTGGTCTGTAATAATAGTTTGTGGAGGACGTCCCGACATACATGTAAGCCATGCTCTCATCAACCAAATATATGTCTCAATGGTTTCATCAACAAGAAAACCACAACCCAGCAACACAGATTGACAATGGTGATTCAATCCACTGAACGACAAAAGTGGAATGTCATGCTTATTTGACACGTTGTGCGTTGTGTCAACTACTACCACATCGCCAAAATAACCATAAGCGGCCCTTGACCTAGAATCACTCCAAAAGACATTCCTCAAATACCCTTCATCATTTAGATCCATAATATAAAAAAAGCTCGGGTCTGCAAGCTGTGCACGGCGAAAATAATTATGAAGAGCTACTACATCACCATTTCTAAATTTTAAGCGTTTCAATGAATCTACGTGGTTGCTGAGTTCTCCTTCGTTTGAGCTTCCATAACTCACTGCATCAACAGCTGGAGTTCGATACAACTTAATTGTTTGCACTTGTAGATCAACAACTGATTCCAACTTCCTTTTGGCCCCTGCTTCCATCTTCTTATGTGACCTCGAGTTTTGAGCCCTTTGATGATCAAATAAATGGTTATGTTCTAGTTTAACTTCATCCAACCTCCATCGACTAGACTCAACCAACCTCAACCTTATCATTGCTAGACACCCGGTCCTTGTTTCCTTTCTCCTAGTACTTGCTTCTTTCATTGTTTTAAAACCCTCACAATTGCAGCAAAGCACTGCCCCACGCTTCTCTTTGCTGTTACGCTTCGTCCATGAAGATTTGACCCTAATACCAAATCCAAGCTCCTTTGCATAGCAGTTGTAATAGCTATAGGCATCATCGTAAGATTCAAACTCCATTCCCTCGACAGGTGGCAGATAAGACTTCCCTTGCGTATGATCATTTTGAGCAATATCGGCATTATCATTGCCAGGAATATCAGGCATTTGTTCACCATTGTTCTCATGGCCATTGCTCTCAAATTTGAGCACATGCTCACTGTCATTTTCAAGGTCCACTCCATGAATCCCGAGTACTTGCTCACTGTCATTCTCAAGGTCAACACTTTCAATTCCTAGCACTTGCTGAATGGCATTCTCGAGATCATTGCCCTTGACTTGAAGCATTTGGTTGTTGTCCTCATTCCCAAGGTCATTGGTTTCGATCTCAAAGTCTTCCTCTCCTTCATCGTCCATCAGTTCTTCACTGTTGTCAGAACCTTCTTCCATCTAGCATGAAAATACAAGGCAGCAGAGCAAAAATGTAACTAAGTGCACAAAACATAGAAAGTGAACTAAACTGAACCCAACAATAACTATGGACAATTAATCAGACACTGCAATTTTCTCTCGGACAAGGATATGCACACCCCCTTATGAGCAAGAAGGAAATTGCTTTTTTGCTAATAATTCCATAGCTGACAAAGATTTCACAAATCTCACCTACTCTAATTGCAGTCCCACAGTATGATTTCTGAAAAATCTAATCCATTTCCAAACAACGCATTTTTTTCAATCAAAATTCTTAGTAATGTCTTCAACAGACAATGTCACACCAAATAAATGTCATTCGTGAAAATGAGAATCGAAACTTGACACTAACAAAAACAGAATGATTTGAATATTAAAATTCATATAGATTGATCACTTAAAACGCTAATATAGTTCAAATACAGTGAACATGACAGGCAATAAAGAGAATGTCCAAAAATTAAGCTAAATTCTGAATTTTCAAGTATGCCTAAGCGCGTACATTTGCAAGGTAACTAAAAGACTATGATTCAATCTTTATCACGATCGAATTTTAGTTTCTTGCCAATATTTATATGATCTATTCAACGTATAACTCCATAAACTGAGCTTCCTAACCATTTTTCAGTGCATATTCTTGAATTCGAGAAAAACGATTGCAAAAAAATACAAATAAATAGGGCTTCAGAAAATGGGTCGTAGGGCAGTGATATACTCATCAGGTGGTGAATAAATCGAAGTTAACGGTATGAAAAAAAATATGGAGAAGGCCTTACGGTGATTTCGATGCCGGAATTTGGCGAAAAGCCGTCATCGGCGGGAGAAAAGACGGCGTCGTCGGCCATATCTCGAGGAGAGGTTGACGTTGGTTGCGTCAAAGTCTGAGAGGTTAGTTTTTTACCCTAGCTGACTCCTGCTTTTTTACTTGTTGGTCCTCGTATTTCAACGTATTTGCAATTCTTCCGATGAACTTGCAGCACCTTTCTTGTTAAGTTTACCATACTATTTTCTTGAGGGTAATTATAATTTTCCCCCAAAATTATGTGATTTTTTCTACTTTGTTCACTTAATTTTAAATTGTTCTAATTTATTTCTGAATTTTGCAAATTGTTACACTTACCTATAATTTTCAAATTTATCCATTATTCCTCATTGTTATTTTATTTTGCAATCTCTGAAAATGGTATCATAGCGTATGTTTATTGCTGAAATTTATTATTACTTGATACTATTTGTATATTGACTAAAGATGGGGAGATTTTGAGAAAAAATGATCCATATAATTGATCGAGATGTAATAACTATAGACAATCCACTAACAGTGAGGGGTAAAATTGGAAATTATAGGGTAAGTGCAACAATTTGCAAAGTTCAGAGGGTAAAGTAGAACAACTCAAAGTTAAGTGGACAAAGTAAAAAATAACACATAGTTTAGGGCAAATTAAAATTATCTCTATTTTCTTAGAGTCCAAGTATAAAATTGAAGTTATGAATAAATCAAATGTATACGATTAAAATCATTTATTTATAAATTTATTTTTGTTGGACTCAACCACATTCAAACTATTTTCAGTCTGACTTTCAATTAGTCCAACTATATGATTTTAGAATGTAATGAAATAAATGATTTTTCATATGCCATGAAAAAAAGTGTTTTGTGTTTTTATATTAAGTCTATTCATAGTGATTTCATGACCTAAACTAATTTAAATATCATAAAGTTTTGATTGACCCATCCTAACGAACCTAGTATTATACTAGTATCTCTAGTCATTTCCGATTCGGCTCGAGCCCAAAGTACACTCGTATTTCCAAGAAATTAGATTAGTTTCCTAATTCCAAAATTGATTCCAAAAACAACTAACGGATTTTTTGAGTACATATCCTGGAAGGAAAGGGATTATATCTTGTTGAGAATCGAATCTCTAGATCCTAGTCCGAGTATGAAAATTTTAATTCTTTGGACTAATATCCGATTCCCAACCAACAAAAGTTTGAATATTCTCTAATTTTTTTTTTTGTTTTTTGATAAAGGGATACCATGATCACTACCTAATGGAGTGCACTTGATAAATCTTGAGCTTGATGTGATAGTCCGTAAACCACGTCGCCCAAGTAAACCGCACAAATAGGCTCAACAAGTAGTGCAAATGTGAAGATAAAATTCTGTTTTTTTTTTTTTTTGAAAATTTATATTCGACTTACGTCTAACTAATCTTAAAGGAGGATGACCTTCTCGTAGTTCGCTCTCCAAATAAACCCGTGGAGGATGCGGTTATAAAGAGGGTTTATATAAGGCAAATTGTCTTGACAAATAGTTCAAAATAACCTCGACTTATAAACTCAATAGTAGTCTAGCCAAATTTATTTAGTCAATTCCATATTATACCACACATTTTTCCCAACAAGATAGTGGGTTTCAAAAGACTATCGGTATGATTGGTATGAATGAATGAAATTAGGTTGAAATGGAATGAATTTAGGAATAGAATAACATTAGGAATGGAAAGATTTAGTATTACTATTCTTATGATTGGTACACACAAGGAATGAAGAAATGAATGGATGACGATTTTTTTACTTGATTTAAATATCTTGATTGGTAATTATAAATTAATGATAGTAATTGAGAAAAATAATTTTAAAGTATCAAATTCTCTTAAATAAGATTTTTAAATAAATTTATTAAATATGTTATTCGTAAATTGATATAAGATTATTTTAATGTGTGCTAAATAATATATATATATATATATAGATTTATATCTATGATATCAAAAATATGTTATATAATATTTTTTTAGGGATAATTACAAAAACACCCCGAGATTTGGGCTAATTCAAAAAAATCCGAGAGATGTTTTAAAATTACAAAAACACCATCAGGTTTGATTATGTGTTAAATTTAAGGGGGTAACTATAGTATTTTTATAAATATCAGGGGTTTTGATATTTTTTTTGCATTTATAAAGGAGAAAAATGTAAGACATTTAATCAAACCTCAGGGTTTTTTTGTAATTTTAAAAATCTCTCGGGTTTTTATGTAATTATCCCAAACCTTAGGGGTATTTTTGTAATTGTTTCTATTTTTGATAAGAAAATATAGAAAATCAACAAAATAATTATATATCAAAATTTTGATTTAACTATTGAATATTGATAGAAATTGACTATGATTTATTAAAATATTAAATATAACTTATATTTAAATTATAAATAATTTTTTATTTATAACACTACTTTTCAAAAATATAGATTATGTCCAACATTTTTAGTCATTTATAGAAACATAATTTTATTAAAAATAAAATTTGAGTCATTCTTGATGATTGGGAATAGCTAAATTAATGGGGAAGGAGAATGATCATTCTTACTTTTTTTTAATCAAGGGATTTATGATGGAATGAGTAAATTACTAAAGCATACCAAACATGTGAATGTGAATAAAACAAGGAATGCTCATTCCATTCCTGAAATTCCCACATACCAATCATCCGTAAGAGAAAGGAAGGATCAAGAAATCTAATGGTGTATTTGGATGGGGGAATTCGAGAAGGATTTGGGTTGAGGATTTGAAATCCTTCGCTAAATCGACTCCTTGATTGACATATAAATCCAAATCAATAGATTTTAAATCCATCTTTAAGTTTTAGTTCATTTTCAAAGGATTTTAAATCCCTCCCAAAACCTAGTCATTTTGAAATTCATTTTTTTCCTCCTTTATGCTCACTTGCATTACACACACTGCAAACTCACTACATACACTTTACACATTTACACACAGTGCACACACTGCACACAATTACACACATTGCACACTACACACACAGCTGCAATACACTTAGAGGTGTCAAATGGCGATATTTGGTCCGAGGCCAAACGAAAAAATTGGGTCGGGGGCGGGGCCAAACAGTGTTCGGGCCGCCATTTCTTGAGCCCAACCCAGCCCAGCCCGGCTCACGAAAATGCACTAAAAAAATCGGGCCACTCGGACCGGCCCGATTTTTTGGGCCTAATGGGTCGGGCCCAAAAGCCCGACTCATTTCGGGCCTCTAAAATTAGAGCCCAGTCATGTGCTTTTACGGGGCCTTTCGGGCCAGTCCACCGGGCCGGGCCAAAATTAACAACTTTACACACATTTACACACATTGCATACTTTTACACATACTACACACACTCACGCCCCCATGGCATAGCTCAATTGGTAAGGACTTGGGTGGCGTGATGTCAAAATTTGCACCCACCATGTAGTTGTTCGAATCCTCATCCAAACGGTAACGATTTAAACGAGGGTGGAGGAGAACATTCTTATGTGGTGACTCGAAATCTTCAAACCAATCCAAAGAACCCGATTATTAGTTGGCAAAACCCGATAACATTCTCCAGAAGTTATGAAACATTGGGGCCTCGGGGGATGGGGTTCATCGACAATACCATCCTTTTTTTTTTTTTAACACACACTCACACACACTTTCTCTCTCATATATTCACACCACACTATCTTTAATTTGATATTACACATAATAAAAGTTATATATTTCATATTTTTATTAGTTTATAAAATTATAATTATTTATAAAATAATAAGATTATATATTTTATTTTTATTTATTAAATATTAATTAAGAAAATGAATAGAATTTTTAAATTTTTTATCAAAATTGACGATGAATTTGAAAGACTCCTACACAAATTCACATCATCCAAACAAGAGATGTATTTCAAACTGAATTTTGAAATCCATTCATTTGAAATCCTTGAAATTTCAAATTCCTTCATCCAAATGGATTCAAAGAGTAGAATTTGAGGATAAACTTGAGAATATGAAACATTGCTACGGCAAAAATGAAGATTTGAACGACAATACCATCCATTAGTGTGATAATATTGAGTTTTATCTATGTTAAATTTATGGTAGGAATACTTAATTTGAATAACATCATAAATTTATTGTGGATATACACAAATTTGCACATAATATTCGTAGATTTATTATAGATATAAATAAATTCACGACGTATATTGTATTTTATACGGTAAATACAGTGTTGGACTTTGTTACGTTTTAAGGGCATTATGGTCTCTCCAAATTATTATATTTGGGACAAATGAAGTAAAGGGAAAATGAAAGGACCCAGCGGAAAATAAAAACAGAGAGATTCTCATTTCTCAGTATCAGTAGTTAGTGGTGGTCGTTAAATTCCAACTCCCTCCACTTGCTCATCATACATCCACCACCACCACCGCCGTCGCCTCCGCCTCAATGCCTTTATCTCTCCTTTCTCCACCTACTCCTCCGCCTCCTATCATCTCCCCAACCATTTCTTCTTTCTCTTCAAATAGATTTTTAGTTCAGAAAAGATTCACCCGTACAATCGCTAAGGCTAATTCTGAAGACGACGATGGCAAACCAGCTTTCAATCCATTCGGTTTTGTTACCGATAATCCGTCGAGTCGCAGCGCCATTCAGCTCCCTGAATCCCCCGCCGAGGACGGGAATGTCGGACAAATGCTCTACGTAATTACTGTCATTTGTTTCTTTTTTTTATTATGGTTTTTATTTTAGTTTTTAGTCACTTAGTTAGATTGTTTTTGTGCTTAAAAATACATCCTCTACTCACTATGGTTTGGGGAATTAATGGAGGTAAGAGTTTACTGAATTTTGCTGCCTTAATTAATTTGACAAGTTATTGATATTTTGGCTGATGTTTGACGTTCTTTATGTTACAATTTAGTAATATGGTTTTGATCTTTGTACAAGGTTCAATTAGCTAAAATTAATGGAGAATTTTGGTCTTTCAGTATCTTTTTATTTCTAATAATGCATTTTCAAGTCTTTAGGTAAATGACCCCAGTAGTTAATATTCAGGCTGCAGATTTTTCTTCGATATTGTTAATGTGATTTCAGAGGTATGAGACTGATATTTGTATGTTGTTTCCTATTTTTATTGAAGAGAATAGAAGACAAGGGCAAGGAGTATGGCTCTTACATTAAATCCGGAGGATTTCGATGGTTTGTAAGAGAAACAGGTAAATCATTGCATTAGTAAGTATTCTAGCTAGTTGAAATAGAAACTTAATTCCTTCCCTCGGCAGGTTCGCCTGAGAGCAGGCGTGGAACCATTGTGTTTCTCCATGGAGCTCCAACACAATCGTACAGCTATCGAGTTGTTATGTCTCAGGTCTAATTGGTGATCATAGAAATTAATGAACTTTTTGATTTTGCATGTGAATTATTTGAACTTCTTGCAACATCCTGTTTTCTTAGTTATGTTTTCTCCTTTGACCATGTTTATTCTGGCAATTACTATGGCTGCAAAAATGAATGTAATGTTAACATCAATTTCAGTGAAGATATTTATTACAAATTCCATTTGTCGTTATTGATTTCTTGGAGCTCTCTTTCTTTCATAGATGGCGGACGCAGGGTTCCACTGCTTTGCACCTGACTGGATAGGATTTGGTTTTAGTGACAAGCCGCAGGCTGGATATGGATTTGACTACACAGGTTTGTGACTTTTCATCATTTAGTTCAATTTGTGATCATATCACAGAGTTTGGTGTGTATTTATTGACAGACTAGTGAATTTTCGAAAAATTTCATTGACTGACAGAGAAAGAATTCCATGAAGTATTTGACAAATTACTGGATACTCTCGGGGTTACTTCTCCTTTTTTCCTAGTAGTTCAGGTTTGAACTTGTCAATTACTTTTTATGACTAATGAGCAGCCATTTCCTGAAGAGAAAATGTATTTTAGTTCCATATATTTTTCTTGATTTCTTAAAATGCTAAATACTTATACTTTCTGAAGTTCTGCTCTAAGGAATCAAAACCATATATACATTTGCAAATTTGAAACCAAGATTATACCTTAATTTGTACACAAATTCTTCGTTTCATTTGTAGGGATTTCTGGTGGGATCGTATGGGTTGACTTGGGCTTTGAAAAATCAAAGCAAAATTTCAAAGCTTGCAATCCTGAATACCCCATTGACAGTATCATCTCCACTTCCTGGACTATTTCAACAACTCAGGTTTCATTTTTACACTAATCAGTAATGCATCTAGTTTTTAAAATGATCATTTAATTTCTCGTAATTCACAATCATTTTAGAACTACTTTTATTTGTTCTCTGACTCGAGATGTTATATGTCTTTGCTGATGACCAGGATTCCGTTTTTGGGTGAATTTACTTGCCAGAATGCAGTTATGGCTGAGCGTTTTATTGAAGCAGGTAGCGCGTACGTATCAAGTTCTTCCATTTTAAGAAACCTTTACTATCTGCTCTTGATTTGAGATTTTCTTGTCTGAGTTTTGGTTGTGTGTGTTCGGCTATATTTTCTGGAGTTTTCAGTGAACATTTGAAACTTTTGCACCAAATTGCCCGCTCGCTAATTTTAATGGTTAGGCCCCTCAACTAAAGCATGCATCTGATACTTATTGCTGTTCCTTGAAGATTCACTAGTCCTGACATGAGGAACCACATAGTGACATGGTACTTTTACATGAGTGCACTGAGAAGTAACATACCAAAATCAATGTCGAATGGCATTATTAGTTATTCTTTTTGGAATCTCCACTTATTTTACTGTATGTTCTCTGATAAAGAAAATACTTTTCATGGCAGCTATGTCTTGAAGCTGGAAAAGGCAGATGTATATCGGTTACCGTATTTGTCCAGCAGTGGACCTGGATTCGGTTAGTGATGCTATCAGATATTGGAATTAAATCTTCTGCACATAATAATTATCATCGAGTTTTTGCAAGTTAATTTTTAGTTCTGGTATTCTCAAAAGATGCATGATTCATTCAGCGTGCCCCACTTGTACATTGAAATCGTTTAGTTTATCAGGAAAAAACCATGTCACCTAAACACTTATTCAAGTTAAAATACATTTTCTCGATCAGATTTAGTATCTCACCAAATAATGGTAACTTGGCAGTTATATTTGGCCATTTGAGAATGCCACGTTAAAAGTTTATGTTACGTAAATTGTTTTGCTTGAGTTCTAATACCGTGTTTGCCATGCTCCCTGTATAGATAGTGGCAATTCAATGGGCTTGTATGAAATACTTAGGATTTTCATAATTATGATATAAGAATGATTCAAGTGCCTCTATCTTTTTTGGTGTTTCAGCTCTGCTTGAGGCTGCAAAAAAAGCTAACTTCAAGGATATGAATAGCCAAATATCAGCTGGATTTGCATCTGGAAGGTACATTATCAAATATTTGAGAACATCATGAAGTTTACTAGTGTTATACATGTTTATGTTGTCTTGGAGCATTTATTCATGTTTCTAGATTATAGTTGTGCTTTGAGATGGAGCTAGCTATGAATAACGATTTGATCTGTCTGATGTATGCGTTGATACAGAGAGTTATTGTGCCTCAAAGTTATTGTTTACTTTGGGGATTTTCTGTTTTTGTATCTGGTTATTGAAACGTAACACTCAAAAGCATTAAAGATTTCAATAATGCTTGTACCAAAAGCTAACAACAGTGCCTTTTGAACAGAAGAAAAGGCAATGGAATCCTATTTCAAAACATGTTTTTTAGTTAATTATGGTAACACTCGGGAAATTAAATCTCAATTTTCAGACAAAACTGTCTTTGATGCTGCTATCACCATATCTTTATCTTCCCAAATGACGGAAATTTGTCCAATATATGGGTTTCAGTTGGGATAAACCGATACTGGTTGCCTGGGGAATATCAGACAAGTATCTTCCTCAGTCGGTGGCGGAAGAATTCCAGAAAGGGAATACCGACGTAATAAAGCTTAAGTTGATTGAAGGTGCAGGCCACATGCCACAGGAAGACTGGTAAAAAAAAAAATCTCACAATTGTTTTTCATGTGTCCATACGTACAGACATTGTCTTTACTAGCTCTCATCTGCATTTTGTATCAACAGGCCAGAGAAAGTTGTTGATGCCTTGAGAGTATTTTTCTGATGTGCAAAATGCTTCTTTCTGAAACACGGTAAAATTCAGACTCCCCCATTGTGCTTGTCTTTTGAAGTTAGATAATGGCTTCCAATACCAATATTGTATATCTGTTCAAATGTTGCAGAGGCAATTCTACAATTTGAACGTGTAAATATTTTGTGAAACTAAATATGTTAAATTTATAAATGTTTGTTATAGAAAAAAGAAAGAATAGAAATCGAGATTTCTTGGCTTTAATAGCCTTCTTCCCTTTCGCGACTTTAGGTTTCGTAGGCTCGTCCTCATTGCCTGACCCATCATCACTGCCGCCTATACCATAAGTGGTGCCTTTAGATGGTTTGGCTGCCTAGATATGAACTGAATCTTTAGGTAACAATACTGAGATAATATGCATAAATGAGATCCAAAGCCTTGAAGACAGATTATGTCATGCAGCAAAACAAATGAAGCATGCTTAATTAGGCTTATCAGTTGTGTTGATTACATACCTCATGTAGTTTGTCGTTTTCCCTCAGATAATAAAACAACTCACCTGAATTCATATACTCCATGACTACATAAACACGCGATGGTGTATCTATGACCTCAAACAGGCGAACTATGTGAGGATGAAAAAGTTCTCATTATGTTTATTTATCTTCTCACTGCAAACGTCAGTGTAAGAGGAAGTCAGATATCGTCGTGCAGAACAATTATGTGAAGTAACTTTAAAAAAAATCAATTTGTAACTCTAATAAAGCAGAACGAACTGAAAGAGTGGCTAATTACCGCACAATGTAAAATTGATTCAAAAGACGAATTAGACAATTTAATTCATCACATTGGTAAATCACACTAAGTCTTCCATTGCCTAGAATATGGAGATGAACATGAATGTATCTTTTTCTGCTTCAATATCATCTATTGGTTGGCGATCAAGTATCTTTTTTTGCAACTTTAAGCCATGTCAAGGTATGAACAGCTGATTTCACTTTACCAAATGATCCAATTCCGAGAGTCTTTCCAAACTTGTACCACGGTCGAACATTAAGAGAGGGCTAAAGAGGTTTTTGATGAAATTAAGAACAAGAGCTTGGTTTCTTGGAATGCAACGATAGGAGGTTCCAGTCAAACTGGGGACAGTGTGTCATGCATCGAACTTCTAGTGAGGATGATAGAAGAGAAAGTGAAACCGAGTTCAACCATAAGCAGCTTATTAGTGGCTTGTGCCAAATCAGCACAATTGCAACATGGAAGATTTATTCATGGTCATATTATAAGAAATAACTTATTCGGTGATATCTTCATTGAAAACTCACTACTCGACTTTCACTTTAAGTGTGAAAGTGTTGGTCTTCAGAATAATGTAGAAATCAGATATAGCTGTAAAGTTCTCCAGAATGTTATGATGAGATTCTTTCACCAAGCCAAGTGGGCCAAGTGTGGTGCCGTAAAAGAAGCTATCGTTGTATTCAATCAGTTGCGTTCAAGAGATTTAGTGTCGTGGACTTCGATAATCGTGGCTTATGGTTCTCACGGTCAAGCATTTGATGCGGTCTAGTAGATGCTACTCCTAGAGGAATTCATTAGGTGTAATAATTATCGTAGATTTGCACGTAATGCACACCTATTGTGTGTGAATATGTGTATATTTAGAATAGATCTACGGTAGTTATTCAAATAGATGTAGCATGGATAAACCATTTGATGCTTTAAAGCTGTTCGACGAAATGCTGCAAAGAGCAGATGTAAGGCCAGACAGGGTTACTTTCCTTGCAGTCATGATCAGCTTGTAGCCATGCAGGATTATTAGTTAATGAGGGGCAAAATTATTTTAATTTAATGGAACACGGCGGGTACAAAATCTGACCTATGACTGCAGAGTACTCGTGTCTTATACATCTCTTGTGTCGTGCTGGGAGATTACATGACATTCTCAAGAAAAAACACTTTGATTAAAAGGGATGCTGATTTGTTGCGTGCTATTTGCATGGGGATCTCAACTTAGGGGAGATAGTTGCGAATCTCCTTACTGACAAGGATCCGGATAATCCGTCAACATATATCGTTCTTGAAAAGATGTATGCAGCTACCGAGAAGTGGGATGAGGCGCACAAGATTAGATTCAAAATGAAACAACTAGGCTTGGAAAAAAGGCCCGGCTGTAGCTGGATTGAAGTTGATAAGAGAATACAGTCAGTCCTTTTTAGAGGATGATAAAGACATTCGCACAAGCATAATCTGTTTACGACTATTTATCCGTAATTTATGGCCACATGGAGAAGGACGAATGGTAGCACTGTACATTAAAACACGTAAAGGGAAGCATGCTTAACTGTCCATTGTGTGCAGAACTAACAAAATTCGACTAAAGCAACATGTTTCCATCAAATTCACATCGAACATACTTGTGAATACAAACAACAAAATCTCGGAACTCCCAGTTATAGTGCAAGGAAATGCATATACTGCAAATTAAAGACTAGTGACAAGAACACAACATCTAATGTAGCAACATCATTAAAGGCAATCAAGACGAAACAGCTTCTTGAAGCACACAGCTAAAACAAAACACATATTGCCCTGCAATTCATCTGCAAATATACTAATCCACACATATCCTATGGAATTTCTAATACCATGAACTCAGTACCCTTCCAATCTCAAACGAGAAATAGGCATCAAGACAAGCATAGCCGACCTGACGTCGGCTGAGCTCAAGATTATCCCACCGGCTCAACGTGATATCATTTGGTTTTTCCATTTCTGCCCCAATTACCTCTTTCACCAACGCTTTCAACCCGAATTTACGCAGCTCCTTCCTCTCTAACTCGACTGCTGCCCACGAGCGTAAGTCCCTCTTGTTTGCTACTTCCAAGCCATAATCATCCCAGAGCATTTCAACATCATTTTTAATTCCCACTCCAACAAATGTGTAATCAGGGTCTCCAAGAAACTCTCTCAGCCGACGAGGAATTCTTGTGGCATGAAGGATTTGGAAAATGAGGCATGAATATCCGACGGATAGTTGAAGGGTTGCGACCGGGTGATCACAACTGTCTGTGAAATTCGGACGCCATTCGACATCAAGACCCACGATTAGGCGGTGCAGCCGGCACTGGTGGGAGTACTCGACGTTACCGATCCAGGACTTGACCATAGAAGCATCATGAGTGACTAAAGTCTCGATCTCATCATCATCGTCCACTAAGACACTATAGAGTTTATGGGAATTAAAAGGTAACTTGTGGTCTTTGATCCTTATCTTCATTGTAGTTTAAAATAGATAAATTATTGACAGAAGATGTAAAGAAACCAGATTTCTGATGCTATACAACTTGAGGATACCACAGAAACTGGGCTTCAACTATACAGAAGAACAGAGAATGAACACAGATGTCAATATAATAATAAAAACAAGAGTATTAGGCAAAAAGGGTAACATGTGTTTGAATAACCAGTTATACAACTCCAATCAATCAAAAGGCAAAGAAAAAAGTTGACATGCTTTTAATTATTTGAAAATTTTCAATGATTTCAAAACTATTTATTACTTTGTACTCAATGCATAAACTACTTACTGATTTCTTATTATCATTTTAACTTATTAAAAATTTATATTTACACACATTTATATATTATATCATTTAACAACACACAAAAATACGCATTAAAGGGACTTTTTTGGGACCCGAAAGAAGTGTGGTTTTCATATACGAGATCACACAGAGTAGAATATAGCAGACGTGAATCAACTACAATTCTCAAAACTGATAGATTTTAAAACTTGAATCTGTTATCTTACCGTAGTTATAGTACGAACAAACTCGAACCTTTTGCTCAAATTTCTATGGCTACTTCATCTTCATCACAAAGATGTAAAAGCTAAAACCCTTATCGATAAATTAACAAAAAAAAAAAGAACATTTTTCGAAAGATAAAACAAAAAGATTAATGTGAAAACTGAAGATTTAGAATTCCCCGCTTTAATAACATGGTGGAGACGTGGAGTAGCACAACAGTGACCCCACTTGAATATGCAGCATTCAATTATCAAAGTTTTGGACTTTTCTGGGGTATAAGACTACAAGTATTAAGGTAATGTTGTAAAGGAAACTACGTTAAAAGCTTATCTAAAATTATAAGGTCGAGATATGTTGAAATAATATGTTTCATGTTGATCTCATGGATAGTAAGTCCTAAAGCCATTGGTTCAGATACTATCATACTATATGTAACTTTAGAGAGCAATTTGGATTAATTGTAAAATTGGTGCTGTAATAAAAATTCCGCACAGGGCAATTTTGACAGAAAAATTCAAACATTGGTCGGATTGCTGATGTGACTGTCACCCTACCACCCCAAATTAGAGATTCTCAATTCTCATACAAAATTGATGATTAAGTTATTTTTGAATTTAATAATTTAATTAATGAACAATTAAAAAATGCATATGACATATCATATGTGTCTCAGTCAACAACCAATCTCTAGATGAGCAATTTTGCCAGAAAATTGAAAATCATCAATTTGAAGTTGTGAGGTAGCAGCAACATCGGCAATTAGGCCAATATTTGAATTTTTGGCCAAATTGTCCTCAATGTGACAATTGTTTTCAGTTAAAGTCCTAAATTGCAAATTGAAAACATAAAACTCTTAAAATGCCACAACTCCAAAGTTAGAGGACCAGTTTTGCAATTAAGCCACAACAATTTAGAAAAGAGAAGTAATAAATATTAATGGATGTATAAGGAAAAATAACTCTTTATAGGGAAAGTATAGTAGGAATAATAAATATCTACAATTCTAATTTTGTCCCAAGTGCTATTTTAGTATTTCAATTATTTCCCAAATAGCCTTGATAGCCAAAATTATCAATATACCTAAAATTAAGTATAAAATGGTATCAGAGCCTATATTTTATTTATTTGAGTTGAATTTATTTATTATTTATAATATAAATTGTCTAATGAGTGAAAAATTTTAGATTTATAAATCCGTATCAAAACTTGATATAGGAATTTTACTTGTATAATTTTCTAATTATGACAATACAAATTAAAAACGTATACAAAATTGACAAAATTAGTTATTTTTGAGTAATAAGACCGAAATTACCACAACTAAAAAATAAAAGACTAATTGTCAAATCCCAAAAACTACATGATTAAATTTGTTATTTTTTATAAGGGGCAAAATTGTCATAGGACAAAAATTGCAAATTCAAAAGTTACAGGATTAATATTGCAATTAGAGCTGTCAATTCGGCCTGACCAGACTGTAATATCCCAGGCCCGAAAACAACAGTGCCTCAATGCTAGGCCTGTTAGGCCGAAAAATCGGGTCGGCCAGGTGTTTTTAGTGTATTTTCCATGGGTTGGGCCGGGTCGGGGCTATGAAATTAGCGGCCCAGCTCGGCCCATTCCCTCTTGGGTCGGCGACTGGCATCTGGCTGGACCGATCCGGTCCGTTTGACACATCTAATTGCAATGCCCCTATAGAAGATGACCAATTTTGTAATTTTCCCCTGTTTGCACCATCCGTTAATATTAATTTATTACAATTTAAAATCTAAAACAAAAATTGCTATGTTCCGACTGTAGGGCTTTTTGATAATATATTGTACTTTTGCAAACAAGTTGACAAAATATGGTAGTTTTTGGAGGCCTTGTAATTTTAAGTGTAGGCGCATGTAGTGGATGTGCCTTTAGAAAAGGCTCATTTAGTAGATGTGCCTTTAGAAAAGGCACATATACACCATGCGCTTCATACAATTTTTTTTTAATTCCGTTAAAATGAAGCGCATGAATAGGTTGTGCCTTTTGGAAAGGCTCAAACCTTTCATGCGCTTCATGCGATTTGTTATTTTTTTTGATTTTATGACAAATGAAGAACAACCTAGGATTTTTTGACAAAATATTGTCAATCTAGAAAACAATTGACAAAATGCAGTAAATTTTTTTCTTCTTGTCTATTTAAGCATAGGCGCATGAGCTTGTTGTGAATTTACAAAAGGCACATAAGCTTCATGCGCTTTATGCCTTTTTTTATTTTCCCGTTTTACAAATGATGCGCATGAGGAACTCGTGCTTTTAGAAAAGGCACAACAAGCCCATGCGCTTTACATCCTTTTTTTTTATTTCTGCAAAAATAAAGCGCAACTTGAGGTTGTGCTTCATTTGTGTTTTCCATTTTTTTTTCGAATTTTACCGATTAAACCTCTTCATATCCCGAAAAAAAAATGATATATAATAGCAATTTAAATGTAATTATGATGTTTTTAAACCGTATTAATTTAAAAAACAAAATAAACTACATTAATAGCATAATTCTAAATTAGATGTCCTCCGGTGCCGCATCTGGGTGGATATCTCACACGTGTGCTCCTCCTCCGGTCATGATCCTGATAATCATCATCATGCTGATCTGCTGCAGATGGTGAAACCGAATCTCCATCTCTGTGACCCCAGTCCTGTCCACTCGGAAATGGAACAGGTGACGTCTGAAAATGTGGACGCATGAAGTCGGATGGATACTGTTGTGCAGGTGGGTACGAGATGCCTATACCCGTGTCGAGCAATGAATGAAGTGAACTGAGGAGTGATAAAACTGTCATAACCTGCAGTAGGCTGAGGCACATATACGCCTGCAGTGTGGTCCATACCCTGAGATGTATGATACGCCGATGTGGAAGGCCCTGCCGAATATGCTGGAGGAGACAAAAATGTATGATACGTGAAGGTGGACGGACCTGCCGAATGTGTGGGGGGATCCCTAGTGGTATATGTCTTCCCTGTACTCGTCCTCCTCGGCTCGGTAGCTCTAGTAGGCTCTTGTGTAGGCTCCTCTGTGGATGGATCAGGTGGCTGCTCTGCAGGCAATCCAAGAAGACATCTCATGTTGGCCATCCCATCATGAAACTCATGTCGTAGGTGATCCACCGACTGAGGGTCATCGGCACTAACATCTCGAACACTGATCGATAATCGATCGAGCAAGGTACACTATAAAAATACATGTTTGACAGTATCATTACACTATGCAATAAGTATGTAAGAGAGAATAATACTAAAATCACAAACATCTTACCATAGCATCACGAGTTGATGTATCTGCTGGCTAGTATCCATCTGTCATATGCAGGTTTGGCGGCGATATAAGTCGTCGGGTAATGTTATTATACCATACATGGTATCCATGCTCTACGCTGGGGCCATCACCAATAAGTTCTGTTGTGACGATAGAGGTGGCGGCCATGGCCCAATACTGCACATAAGTAGCATGAAAAGTAGGCCAATGAAACCCTAGTCGGCCCCGACGAGTAATAGAATGTAGTGATGCATGTGTCTCTGATACAACATTAGGAATATGTTGCCGCATGCCGAATTGTCTCATCACTCGCTCTGGGTGGTGAATCTCCACAATAGCGTAGTTAATGAGAGGGGTTTGGGATCTCCAAAGATGAGTGATGCATCATGGTCCAAGTCCGCTAATATCTGGTGAAGCCATGTCATATGGCTCCCAACACCACTAACAATACAAACATTGAGAAATAATTTAGAATATGTATGTATTGAAATGTAGAAAAAAAATAACAATGCTTACATGTCTCTCTGACAGTCGGTCAAGCATATCCCTAATGATGCGCACAGAGTGGCTGGTTGTGTGTGTGTATCTGCAATATTGCATCCACCTCGCACCATACAGAGGTAGGGGCAACTCGTCTTCATCTTCCTTGTTTACATATAATCGGCCTGTAGGAACCCTAGAGCGTACTCGGCGAGGTACAATCAATGTGATTCGCGACCAAGCCCAAATCTGTATTACGTATGTATATGTTTAGTATGTATTTGTAGAAACCCATGAAAAGAATATAATGTCTAAATAAATAAATATACCTGTAAGAATATTGCCGCTCCACCCATCACTTGTTTCTTTGCCTCAGACGCAGAGCACAACTCCCGATACAAAAATGATAACACAAATACGCCTTCAATTGTATGCTCCAAAGAAATTTCTAACATCCTGTAATAACTGCAGGTATAACAATGACACACCATTACCAGATGAATCTGGCATCATCAAGCTACTCAACAATATGAGAGCACAACCCCTGGCGTACTGGTCTACTGCAACCTGAGGGGACCAATCAGTAATCTGAATATCTGCAAAGTGCTCCCTTAAAGCCTAAGAAAGAATGCGTGATCGTCCTCGCATCTGCCCGGATGTAGGAATAAAACCTAAGTACTCCCCACAATATTCCATCCACTCAAGCTTAGTCCTCTCGCACCCTTAATGACCGAGTTCATACATTCAGAAATATTAGTAGTCAGAATCCCACAACGTCTCCCGTCGTCATGTGACAATGTCCATTTGGTCCTGTCTGTGGCATCCAAGTAGGAATGTGCATCTTCATTATACTTTTTAATTTCCTCCATTATTTTTTCAAATGTTCTGATTCTCACCTCTGGCCCTGCTTGCCAACATAAATCCTTAAGTTTTACATTCTTAAACCGACTGTGAAAGTTGGATACAACATGCCTCAGACAAAAACGATGATGTCTACTTGGGGGTTGAAACTCAGCCATGCGTTCAACGGATCTTATAATTCCTAGATGACGATCAGCAATAAGACACACATCTTCTCTCCCTCGGATGACATGAGTCGACAACATTTGTAGGAACCAGTTCCAAGAATTAAAAGTCTCCTCATCCACGATTGCATAGGCCAAGGGCAACACACGTTGATTTGCATCAAATGTAACATCAATTAACATTTTGTGTCGATATTTTGTGTACAAATGTGTTCCATCGACACTAATCACCGAACGACAATGTGTAAATGCATCAATACATGGTTTGAAAGCCCAAAATACATATTTCAACGTCTTCATTCCAAGCACATTAGGGTCCTTGTGTAGCCACTCAACAACAGTACCCTGATTATACTTCTGCAAGGCCTCCATATATTTAGGTAAAAAACAACAAGAAGTTTCCCAAGTCCCATAAACTTACTCACGGGCACGTTTCAGCGCATGTCATGCCTTATCATATGAAATATCATAACCATATTTGTCCTTAACATTTTGTTGCACATACTTAATATCGTAGGACGGATCACATTGTACTATACCAATAAATTTTTTATCCAGATTGCCATGATCTTTAGATACAACATTCATCAAGCAAGAATGAGAACCCCCATATTTGGTGATTTGCCACATAGATATTTTTTTGCTAAAACAAGCTCTCAACCACCAATTGCACTGCTGAGAAGATAAACTGGACAATACAGACGACTCAGGATTGTGTTTGCATACAACTTTCCAAAGAGTTGGTGTGCTTTCAATAACTTTGAATTCCCGTTTTAACCCATCGCACAGAATAATCTTTAACTGCACTTTGCAAATATTTTTTGTCTTTAAACATCATGCCTTTTTTTAGGACACCATTCTCAAAGTCATAAAACTGAGTAGAATTAGACGCCCCAATAGAGTCAAATGGAGATTCTGTGTAGCTTGAGTCAAAGAATGGAATTCCAGAACTCATGCCATAATTACCCGTCATGTTGTGATTGACCATCGATGGCCGAGTGTTTTGTGCGTTATTACGATTATCATTACCACCCCCCAAATCAATATTACCATCATCGGTATCAGAATTATTGTCATGTTCAATTTCATCTGGTTCAGAAAAAAGAGGTTCATCCGACCTTAAATTATCTAAAATATTTGTATTCTCAAGTAAAACACTCTGATGTACATTACCATGACTAGAGCCAACAATGTTTGTGCAAAACTCTTGTGTACTTAAAGTTGATAAACCTTCTGTGATTCTAGGCAGGTCATTAGTCACACATCCATTTCTAATATAATCCACATATTGATCATATATGGAAGTGTCCACTGAATTATTGAGATCTATATTAGGCATTATTGATTCTGATTCTACAAATAGATCAACGTACTGATTCCCTACCTCTGGATCTAGAAAGCACCACAAATCTTGATCATTGGTTATAGAAACAATCCCACACATATTGTTATTGCAATATTTTGCTGAAACCCTCAAAATGTATTGATTTTCAGCAATGTCAGTCATTGCAAATAATGTATTATGCAGATCTGATAGATTCGTCCTACGCGATATTCTCCTACAACCAATTGCATTACGATCGTATCTCGCTTCATTACCATTTTGCACAATTTGTCCTCCAAAGTACACAACTATATTTATCATGTTTGAATTTGATATTACCTATAAATATAAATATATAGTTAAAGAAAATTTTTGAATCGTATTACAACATACACATTATCATAAGACACATATTATCATTATTGCTTAAACAAAAAAAGTGAGTTCTAACGTGGAAATCACGCGGAAAAATTGGCGCGGGTGCCTTGCCGGAATAATGTCGCCGGAAACTATCGTGTATGCCTCACCTGAAAACTGTGTTCGTGCCTCGCTGGAAAATTGTTGTTCGTCCCTCTCCGGAAAACTGCCATTCGTTCCTCACCGGAAAACTGCCGTTCGTGCCTTGCCGGAAGACTGATGTTTGCACCTCGCTGGAATAATGTTGTTCGTGCAAACACACTACCTCACCGGGTAATTCACACCTCCATCATCCACAACCGCTCCAATACCGCTGGATACTTCTCACAAGGTTGCATGTATTTTCTGTTATGTTTTCTCACAATTGGCCGCTGAATGCGTGGTTTAAATAGAGGGGAAAGGAGTGAATTATTTAAGGGGAATCTCCGACAGTCAAAGCGCATCTGCAAGATGAGCCTGCTTTTTCAGCTTTTCAGTGTCAGGCGCAACTGTCAGCTGCGCTTCTTCTTTTTTCTTGGATTTTAGTGCTGGGCGCATGAGCCTGATGCGCTTCATCCCATTTTTTTTTAAAAAAATAGAAATTAAAGGCACATAACACCGTTGCGCTTCATTTGTTGTCAGGCGAAAAAAAAAAAATAAAAACATTGAAAGGCGCATACCTTATATGTGCTTTATCTTAAAGGCACACATGCCTCATGCGCTTACACTTAAAACAACGAATGATTTCAAATCCACCGTATATTGTCAATTTTTTTTCAAATTGACAATAATCTGTCAAAAAGCCCCACAACCTACGTATGTGATTTAATGTTTTTCATTTTTTTAAGTTTTACCGATTTTCCTATTCATATCCCGAAAAAAATAAAACGACATATAATAGCAATTTAAAATTAATTATAATTTCATTAATCTACGATTAATTTAAAATGTATTAGTTTAATTAACAGCATAATCCTAAATCCGATGTCCTCTGGTGCCACATCTGGGTGAATATCTCACTCGTGTGCTCCTCCTCCGATCATGATCCTGATAATCATCATCATGCTGATCTGCTGCAGATGGTGAAGTCGACTCTCCATCTTTTTTACCCCAGTCATGTCCACTCGGAAATGGAACAAGTGACGTCAGAAAATGCGGACGCATGAAGTCTGATGGATATTGATGTCTAGGTGGGTACGAGGTGCCTACACCCGTGTCGAGCAATGATGTAAAAGAAGTGAATTGTGGAGTGATAAAATTGTCATAACCTGCAGCAGGCTCTGGCACATATACGCCTCCAGTGTGGTCCATACCCTGAGATGTATGATACGCAGATGTGGACGGCCCAACTAGATATGCTGGAGGAGACAAAAATGTATAATATGTCATGGTGGACGGACCTACCGAATATGTGGGGGGATCCCCAGTGGTATAGGTCCTCCCTGTACTCGTCCTCCTCGGCTCGGTAGCTCTAGTAGGCTCCTGCGTAGGCTCCTCTGTGGATGGATCAGGTGGCTGCTCTGCAGGCAATCCAAGAAGACGTCTCATGTTGGCCATCCCATCACGAAACTCGTGTCGTAGGTGATCCACTGATTGAGGGTTATCGACACTAACATCTCGAACACTGATCGTTAATTGATCGAGCAAGGTACACTATAAAAATACATGTTTGACCGTATCATTACACTATGCAATAAGTATTTAAGAGTGAATAATACTAAAATCACAAATATCTTACCATAGCATCACGAGATGCTGTGTCTGCTAGCTGGTATCCATCTGTCGTATGCAAGTTTGGCGGCGATATAAGTCGTCAGGTAATGTTATTATACCATACATGATAACCATGCTCTACGCTGGGGCCATCACCCAATAAGTTTTGTTGTGACGATAGAGGTCGCGACCATGGCCCAATACTGCACCCAATTAGCATGAAAAGTAGGCCAATCAAACCCTAGGCGCCGGAAAAATTCGCCAATCACCGGAAAATTTGCTGAAATCTGCTCTAACTTTGCTGGAGAGTTTCGTATGCATAATGCATGCATACTCACAACCTGGTTTTAAAGAGGAGAGGAAGAGGTTGTTGGGGTTCAATAATTGTTCAATTATTTCGGTCAAAGCACAACTATTGTGCGCATGACTTTTCTGCAGGCTTTTCAGGCCTAAGCGCAGACACAATTTGCGCTTCATTTCGTTTTTTTAAAAAAAAAATTTACTTTAAGCGCATACAGTTGATGCGCTTTATCGTCAGTGGGACAAAGATGGCAGTAAGCGCACAAATCTAATGCGCCTACACTTATTTTTACAAGGTGTTAAAATTTCACCATATTTTGTCAACTAAATTTTAAAACTACAATATATTGTAAAAAACAAACCCGACTGTACGGTAGCTTTTGTACATAGGTATGTATTTTGTTTTGTATATAGGTACGTAATTAAATTTATAAATCATTACATAATATTTTAAATTGTTTAACGGATAATTGACCAACCCCGATTATACCGATATCAGGACCGAAAGATCTCCGAACCGAAAATATCCGTTGACTTTTTGACTTTCTCCGAACCGTACCATACCGAAAATATTTATGGTACGGTTCTGGAGATTTTTCAAATACCCTATCGAGAACCGTACCGAACCACTCCGAACCGAGAACCCGAAGCTAGAACCGATTTTAAAGATTTTATATAAATACATATACATTATTTTTAGGTTGTTTTTATTTTGATATCTATATATATATATATATATAAAAGCAAAATGGTTTCTAAATATGTTTTCCCGCCTAAATGACACTTTCTAAAAAAAAATCCGAATATTTTTATTTTATTTTTTACGTTTTTTGGAATATAAATTAATGTGGTTGACTTTTTAATTTTGGTATACATACTAAACTTAAGGAGAAAACTTATAGGGAAGCTTAATTTTGGTATCCAATCAATAATATATCCTCTTCAATTTAGTTAAATATGGTCTAAATTAACCAAATAATTGTCAAAACAGACTTATGAACCGAAATTAAAGCTGAATCTTGATTGCAATCACAATAAATGCTGAATCTCTTTCTATAGAGCATGATATAAAATCGGAAACGTGTAAATAATTGGATAAATATGGATCGAATTTATAATATTACTATAAAAAATTATCAAATATTGCATTCACAATTTATAATATTACTATAAAAAATTATCAAAATAACAAATCCCTTTTTAAAAATGTGAGACACTTTTTAAAAATATTTTCGTATTTTTTATTTTCTCCTTATAATACAGTTGTAATTTATAAAGTTAATGGCTATTATTATGAGATAAATCAATTTTTAGAATCTAAATTAATATGGTTGACTTTTTAATTTTCGTAGATATACAAAAATTAAGGAGAAAACATGTAGGGAAGTTTAATTTGGATATATCTTATTCAATTTAGTTAAATATGGTTTGAATTGGTTATATGGCGACCATAAAAACTTATGGAAACCGAAAGTAAGGCCAAATCTTGATTGCAATCAAGAATAAATGCTTCATATTTTTCTATAAAGCATGATTCAAAATCAAAAATATTTAAATAATCAGATAAATATGGATCAAATTTATAATGTTACTATAAAAATATTATTAAAATATGTAATTACAATTTATAATATGTAGTTTTGCATAAATGTAGACTGTATTGATTTATTTATAGTAATTGCAATTAAATATTCAAACGATTCAAATTGGTATAAAATAAATCAGCAGTGTCATGTAGAATTGACCAAATCATATAAATTGATAACGTCTCTTTTTTTCTTGCATCAGTGAGAATATTCCAAAATAATTAAATTTTAAAACATCTAAACTATATATAACAATTCATGAACTATGAGGAAAACTATGTGACTATGAAACTTAGGTTGGTCCGCATATATGAAAGGTCATTATACAATCACAAATATCAAGTGTTGAATCTAGAATGTGTTTTTCACGATAGCGTGGTAAGATTTTATTTTTTTTTCTATATCATTTATATTTTTTATAACAATATATAAATGTGTTGTTACTAATACTTTTAATATATAATATCAACCTGGGTTACTTCATTATATCAAAGATAATGAACCCATTTTTCACATTATTCACATAACAATTTTAATTTTGCAGTTTATATACATATGTTATAAACTTCGAATTAAAAAATCATATGATTTTTTTTATTATATAAGCATTTTGATACTGCAACGAATATACTTTATATCTATTTGGAAGTAAACTGAGATTCAAGGTTATTATAGCCATTGTATTTATTTATTTTTATCTTATTTAATTCAAATATTTGCAGAAAATTTGAATCCCACGGAAATAACATGTCAGAAATTAGATGCAAAAAATGATTTGCAAGGCCCACAAAATAGAAAATTCCCAGATTACTCGACCGGTAATATCACAAATAGTTATTAATAATATCTCAAAAAATAATTTTTATGTACATCAAATTTCTATGGTTTGACACAACAAACCTAATATGGTCCAACACAACCCATTTCATATGATCCGACACAACATACCCCGTGCATCGCACGGGCAAAACACTAGTTGAATTAACTACAAACTATTTGAAATTAAATTGAATATAAAACATATTTATGATATTATGAATTTTAAAAAAACTTTGATATTAATAATAGACTAAATTAATTGAAATTGAAATTAGCTAAATGATTAATAAATTGCACTTAAAAGAGAAACACGTAATAGTATCATATTACAACAATATAAAAAAATCATATTTTAATATTTTTACCACATCATATAAATTATAAATATAGTTTTATTGATTATGTTAAGTTGTTAAGTATGAGACATTGAGATTATAAATTTATACAAGTTTTTATTTCATTTTAATTTATAAAAATTATTAGTTAATATATATGTTCTATGTCAATAGAAGGACAATTGCCCAAATAATATACTATTATTGTATTATAGAGGTTATTAAGTTTAGAATTTTGGATTGTGTTACCTATTATAGTTTTAGTTTTTATTTTAAGACTACGCTAAAAAGATACTAGAACTTTAGAAGTATATCTGTTTGGTGATTTTTATATTGATTTTTTTTTTTATTTTTTTTTCAAATTTTTATGCTTTATTTATGGGTAATCTCCGAATCTCCGTCCCGAACCGTACCGTCCCGTCCCATTAGAACCGAATCCCCGTCTCGAACCGTCCCAAACTTTCGGTACGGTTCGGGACGATGATTTTTTTTATGGTTCGGTTCTGGAGATTTATTTTCAGAATCTCCGAACTTCGGGACGGTTCGGAGATTTGTACCGTGCACACCCCTACTCCCTGTAGTCATCAATCCTTGTATTACCTATATTAATTATTATTTATAAAATTCTCATTTTATTATATACTACAATTTTGATTAAATATTGTAAATTTTGTAATTATGTAAATTACTTATTGTAATCATGTTTTGAAAACCCACCAAACAGCCAACGACCTTCCCAAACCGCACAATTAATTTTACATGGCAAAATTGCAAATTGAAATAAAATTTGAGTCTAATCGCACAAAGCAATTGTTTAAATGGGTAAATGGCCGATATAATTTGAAAAAAAATAACATACACTGTGAATAACAACCATCAGACATCAGTCCAAAACTGTAGATGATGAGCTTCAAGAAGTTCCCAAAATGAGTAACTATCATGGAAAATATACCAAGTTATATACTGTGTTAAATGTTTTATTGCAAAGAAAACCATCTTTTTGTCATCATTCAATTCAAATCTAACTTGATACAGTATGTAAATTTAAGCATCAATTAAAGATATTAAACAAAAACTGCACCATTTACATATCCAACAAAGGGATTAGAACAAAACCGAGCTAACGTCATTTACAAGTGAAAAATAAACCTTCAAAGAGACTGAAAAACAATAACCTTCTCTAGAAAGAAATTTCAGCAAATCTGTGAAAGGGCATTATAACTCTACAATGCTGTACTTCAGTATACAGAACCTATAGTTATATACAAAAAAATAAAAACAATTGATGCAACAGTGAATTGCTAAACATGTAACGGCAAAATTATATAATTATAATTATGGATACTTAAAAAAACCTCCCTGAGGTTTGGACAAATTACCAAAAAAACAAAAAAACAGTGATTTGTGGAAATTACAAAAAAACCCTTTAAAATTGATATGTCTTACATATTTTTTCCTTCATATGTAAAAAATATTTCAAAAAAGCACTATTTACATTTATCAAAATATCACAGTTAGCTCCATAAAATTAAGACACAATCAAACCTCAGGGTTTTTTTTTTAAATTTCAAAAATCTTTTTTTCTTTTGGTAATTAGCCCAAACCTTAGGGGGTTTTGTAATTATCCCTTATAATTACATGAACCATTCATCGACCACGCTTAAGCAAATTGAAAGTGAATGAACAAAATTGGTCTAAAGCAACAAGTTTCTAGAAAAATATTCACACCACAACACAAATGCGCACATATGAAAATTTTGGAAGTGAGAGATATAGGGCAATAAAATGCATATACTTTCTGCAAGAGAAAGACAAAACACAAATAACATCTAATTTAGCATCATACATGATTGACAAAGACAATCAAGATGAAAAGCTAAATCAACGTCATTATCTTAGACAAGTATCTAATACCAAGCACTCAAGCGCCTTCCAATCTCGAACGAAAAATAGGCATCGAGACAAGCATACGTAACCTGATCTCGAGTGAGCGAACGTTCATCCCACCTGCTCAACCTCACACTCTTTGGTTTTTCTATTTCCACTCCAAGAACCTCTTTCGACAACGCTTTCAATCCCACATTACGCAGCTCCTCCATGCCCAACTCGTCCGCTGCCCATGAACGTAAGTCCCTAGTGTTTGCTACCTCCAAATCATAACCAGTCCGAAGCTTTTTTACAGCACGCTCTATTCCTACTCCAACAAACGTGTAATCAGAGTTTGCAAGAAATTCTTTAAGTTCATCCGGAATTTCGTTCGCATGAAAGATTTGAAAAATGAGGCAAGATTTTCCGACAGATAGTTGAAGGGTTGCCACAGGGTGATTGATATAAATGGCGATATTTGGACACCATTCAACGTTGAGCCCTATGATGAGACGGTGCAGCCTGGGCCTTTGGATGTCCTCTGTCCAGTTGATCCAGGAACTGGCCATAATAGATTCATCGGTCACTAGTGTAACGATTTCGTCATCGTCCAAGAAGACACCATAGAGTTTCTGCGCACCACCACGCTCCGTGGACTCTCTGATCTCTATCTTCATTGTAATATATCTAATACAAAAGAAAAATAATGCTTGATAAGAGCATCACTAAGCTACTCTTGGAAACACGAGTCAAAAATGAAATGGAAAAAGACTAATAAGCAAGTTCCCATGTTAAAGAAAGGGAAAATATTTTTTTTAGTTAACTTGAACTATTTTGGAGATTTAGTTCTCTAAGTAGTCACATTTAAATTTTGATCCAATATTTTTTTCAAAATTCGGACATTTAGTCCAATTTTTACAATAATTGTGTAATTTTACCGGTATTGCCAACTAGGGCCAGTGGACCCCTAACATGTCTAAGAATTTTATGAAGTTCGGTGATTTGGTGCAAAATTTGATATATCAAATCACCAAAATTGGCACGTAAAATTTTGGGATTTCAATGCGTAGGTGGCACTTTTCCCAAGTTTAATTTTAGACATGTTTATACCTCACCGGTCATAGGTAGCAATTTTCGATAAAATTACACAATTTCGGTCAAAATCGGACTATTGGACCAAAAATTAAATGTAACTACTTAGAGGACTAAATCTCAAAGAAGGACAGGACCATACAAATTATTTTCCCTTAAAGAAACAATTATACAACTCTAATTGAAAAAATAAAGACAATACTAGTATTTGTTTCGAGTTATCAGTGTTCTAAAAAGCGCTAGACGCTAGTCAGGCGGCAGATTGGGGTCCCTAGGCGGGGTTACGCGGGACCTGGGTGGAGTTAGGCAAGACCTAATCGAAAGAATAACCAAAGATGACAAGGGAAGTCTAGCCCCTAGGCGGAACTAATCGGAGGTAGGCGGGGATTTTTAGAACAGTGCGAGTTATAAGCATTCCCTTATTGTAAAACATTAACCAATATGTGCTTTGGTCATATACAGAGTAATCAATATGCATTCTAGCTAAAATGGTACCAAAAAACTAGTTTAAAAGAGAAGAAAAAGAAAAAAGAAAACAAGACCCCAACTCCTCAGATATTAGCCTCATTACACTTTATAATTTTAAAAAATAAATGCTTTTTGAAGAAATAAAATCACATTATATTTCTCAAGTATTGAAAGATAATATGAGATTTTCAACCATCTATTTACAAATTTATACATATATGATGTTTTAATTTTTGAAAAATTAAAAAAGTGTAATTATCTTCTCCGAAATTAAAACCCCAAAACTCCACCTTGAGATTAGGGTTTGCTTTTTGAAAACCCATCGTCCTAGATGGAGCGGATCCTTGTGAATGTCATTCCCAGAAAAGAAATAACAAGTAAATTGACAGTAAAATACGTATAAGAAGACCTTTCTTGGACCCAAAAGAAGTGAGTTTTGTTTCCCATACATGGAGATCACAGAAAGTAAAATGTTGCAGACGCAAATCAATTACAGTTGTTAATCAAAACTGAAAGATTTTTAAGATGTTAATTAGTTCTCTTACCGTGTGTAGGATGAAATATTTCTCTCACTAAATAGAGAACCCTAGTTTTGGAAGTATTATGTCTCTTGGTATTCTGGCGCCGCATCTACGAGGTTTTCATTTCCTTGGTTTAATCCACCATGACAGAGATGATTAAGCTTCTGACATACATTTAAGCATCATTTGGTAATATTTGTCTACTTGTCTCTTTCTTACATCTTTATTCTTTGACTTTTCCTTCTCCTTCCTCTTTCCTTCCCTATTTCTTTTGTTGACTTGTTTTGCTGTCTTGCTGTCTTTTTGCTTGCACTTTTCCCCTGTTTTGTTCTGTTTTTTTCTGTTCTTCCTGTTTGGTTTGGTGTCTTCCATTTCTTTCAGGTGGCTAGGTCTGGGCATTAAGGGTGTAGAGACAATACGAGTCCCATCCATAGACTGTGCGCAAGATGGATAGAGAGATCTTGGAGAGGTTGAAGTCATTTTCCCTTTCAAAAGAAGAAACGGAGGATATTGCTCTAGAACCCACTGATATTGAGAGAAGTAAAGCAGAGTGTGAGAAGAGTTTACTGGGAAAAATTTTTGGAACCAAGAAATGTAATTTTGCTGGGCTCCAAAATACAATAACAAGTATTTGGCAAACCAAAGAACCTTTTTCGATCCGAGAGATTGGCCACAATTTTTTCCAGTTCGTCTTTTCATCGCAAGAGGATAAAATCAGAGTACGAAATGGGAAATCATGGAGTTTTGATAGCCAATACTTGATACTGAGAGATTGGTCAGAGCACTTAACGGAAAACTCAGATACATTTAACATCATCAAACCGTGGGTGCAGCTGTGGAATGTGCCCTCCCATTGGCTTAGCACTGAAACTGGTAGAAAAATTGGAAGCAAATTTGCTAAAATAAGTGATGTATTTATACCAGAATCAGGGAGTAGCAAAGGTCGACATATTAAAATCCTGGGGGAGGTAAATTTAGAGAAGCCTTTGATGAGAGGTACCAACCTTAAGCTTGGAGAGGAAATGTGCTGGATAGATTTCAGATATGAGAATCTTCAAGGGTTCTGCTTCTATTGTGGAGTGGTCGGTCATACAGAGAGGGGATGCTTGAAGAGGAAAGACGACTTGATGAGCAACAATCTGCTAGAGGGTCAATTTGGAGAATGGCTACGAGCTTCGGATATGGGGAATGGTCGAATAGGTACCAAAAATACAAGACCATTATCTCCGAATAAAAAAGGTACAGAGAGTGAGGAAGGAAAGACAGGAGAGAAGAGTAGCATTCCAGTGGAGATTGTGAGGAGTACGCGCACCTTATTGGATATGGATGTAGCTCAAGGCCAACATCAGAGCGTTGGTGATCAAAAAATGAACAGTGGTGAGCAGATTAGTCCTACAAGAGATGGTAAGGCGCCAGAACTCTCAGAAGAAGTGATTACTAAGAATTCCAACAAAGAGAATCGTCCTCCGCTCAAGGAAATTAAAATAACAGAGAAAGGCAATATCCAGGGAGGATTTAATACCAACACACAGGGGAAAAGGTATACGAGGAAGAGTAATGAGAATCCTCATGGATACAAACCTATGGAGATATCTGATGACATATGCCCAGGTAAGGTTGGAACTAAAAGACAGTTCCAGCTAGTGGATGAAGACACGGATGAGCTGATGGAAATTCACAAGAAATCGAAAGGAGTGGTGATTAAAACTGATGCGAATAATTGTACGGAAAAGGTGGAGGTGGCCAGCCTTGAATGGGCCCAAAGTTATCAATGAATATATGTGTGTGGAATTGTAGAGGTCTGGGAGGACCCTGTACAATTCCCCAACTCAAGGAGGCTATTCGGCTCCACCTTCCGGATTTTGTTTTCCTTTGCGAAACGAAAAAGAAAAAAGCTTTTGTAAATACGGTTTGCAAAAAATTAAAATTTGATAATCGCTGGTTTTGTGTAGATTCAGTAGGAAAAAGTGGAGGGTTGCTGGTTTTGTGGTCGAAAAGGATTAATATCAAAAACATCATCAACTCTCAATTTTGCATAGAAGTAATGTATACCTGGGAAGAATCCTCTGAAACACATTGGGCTATTTTTGTCTATGCGAGTACGGATAAGATGGTAAGGAGAGAACAATGGAAAGTCCTTGAATCGAAGAAACAGAAATGGGGTCTGCTTTGGATTATTGGGGGGGACTTTAATGACATCACCTGTGCAGAGGATAAGAAGGGTGGTCGAATTAGGAGTATGTCGAGCTACGAAGATTTTAATAATTTCATAAACGAAATTGGAATGGGAGAATTTCATTTCCTGGGACACCCGTACACCTGGGCAAATAATAGAGACGGTGAAGGCTTCGTGGATGAAAGAATTGATCGAATGTTCGGCTCTCCTACTTGGATGCTGAAATATCCAAATGCCAAAGTACACCATGTGGAAAAACAATCATCCGATCACAGCCTGTTATTTCTGGAAAATTCCCCTTCTAAAACCAAATTTCGACACCGGTTTATGTTCGATAAAAGATGGATTCATCGTGAGGGATGTGAAGATGTAGTGTCAGGCGCCTGGAAGAAGGAATTTGTTGGAACTCCTCTATATCAAATCCAGAGGAAAATAGCTAACTGCAGAATGGATCTACTTAATTGGAACAAAGATAGAAAGTCGAATACAGCCGAATCATTGATAAATGCAAGAGAAGGATGAATGAAATCAAAAATCAAGGCTCTGGTATGAATTGGGCTGAACGGAGTAACTTGAAACAGGTGTTGGAAAAGGCCTACAAGGAATAGGAAAGATTTTGGAGCCAAAAAACGAGAGTGCAGTGGTTACAGGAAGGCGATAAAAATACTAGATTCTTCCATGCAAACACGGTTCAACGGCGGAAAATTAACTGCATTGAGAATTTAGTGAGGGAGGACGACACGGTGTGCAACTCACCTGAGGAGATTGAAACTGAAGTGACTGATTTCTACAAAAAACTTCTCCACACCTCAAATCCGAATCATGATGATACAATCTTAGATGGGATAAGTAGAGTCATTACGCCCACAATGAACCAGATGCTTACTAGCCAAGTGGACGACTCCGAAATCAAACAGGCCCTGTTTCAGCTCCACCCTAATAAGACGCCAGGTATGGATGGTTTTAGTCCTATCTTCTTCCAACATTTCTGGTCTATCATCTCTGATAATCTGTGTGGTGCTATCAAAGATTTTTTCCATAATAATAAAATGCTTAAAAGTGTAAACCACACCCTCATTACCCTTATCCCGAAAATAAAAAACCCACGTCTATTGCTCATTTTCGACCTATAAGCTTGTGCAGTGTCATTTACAAAGTTATTTCCAAAATTATCGTGAATAGAATGAAACCATTCCTCCATTTTTGCATTAGTGAAAATCAATCAGCTTTTATTCCTAGGCGTCAAATCATTGATAATGTGGTCATTACACATGAATGTCTGCATTTTTTAAAGGGACATAGAAGAGGCAAAAAAGCCTATATGGCGCTTAAACTTGATATGTCAAAAGCTTATGATCGCGTGGAATGGAGATTTTTAGCCGCTGTCCTTATAAAGATGGGTTTTGATTTGAAATTTGTTAATTGGATCTATTCTTGTATTTGCACTGCCTCCTACTCTTTCAACATCAATGGGCAAGTGAAAGGTTATGTAAAACCTACTCGTGGTATTAGACAAGGTGACCCGTTGTCCCCTTACCTCTTTATCCTCCTCTCGGAAGTTCTTTCGAATCTCATTAGGCAAGCTCAATTTTGCACTCTTTTTAATGGCATCAAAATCAGCAAAAACGGTCCAATTCTTACCCACCTTTTTTTTGCGGACGACTCGATTATCTTTTGTGAAGCCTCAAACTTCCAAGCCTTAAGTATTGCTACTATCCTGGATAGATTTTGCAACGCATCCGGACATCAAGTCAATCTGGATAAATCCACAGTTTTGTTTAGCAAAAACACTCCACCCTCCATTAAATCAATATTTGTGCCATGTTAAATGGAATCTCTGAACAATCTCATTCTAAATATCTTGGGCTACCAATGATTATTGGTAGAACTAAAAGAGAGGTGTTCAATTTTGTTGTGGAGAGTGTTAAACAGAGAGTTAATTGTTGGAGTAATAGCTTTTTGTCTAATGCGGGTAAGGAAATTCTTTTGAAAGCCGTCATCAATGCTATGCCTAACTATGTCATGTCTTGTTTTCGTCTCCCTGTTCATATTTATAAAGATATTTGTAAGATTACTTCTAAATTCTGGTGGGGTCAATCGGATAACGGAGGGAAAAAAGTGTCGTGGGTAGCTTGGGATAAGATGGTTCTTCCTAAGAAGAAAGGGGGGCTAGGTTTCCAGGATCTCAGCGTTTTTAATAAAGCCCTGCTAACCAAACAATTGTGGAGGCTTATTACACAACCTAATCTACTCATGTGTAGAGTTCTTAAAGCAAAATATTTTCCTAAAGGGGGACTTTTGTCTTGTGAGCCTAAAAATGGGGATTCTTGGTTGTGGAAGAGCTGGATTAATTCTAAAAAAACGCTGATGATGGGGTTAAGATATAAAGTGGGGGATGGTAAGCGTATCAGAGTTTGGGACTCCCCTTGGTTACCTAAAACCCCAACTTTTAAACCTGATAGGAGTGATAATGTGGAGAGACAGGTTATCTGGGTGAAGGACTTGATGAATGAGGCAGGTACAGAATGGAACACAGAGCTAATAAGACAATGCTTCAACAGAGCTGATGCTGAATGTATAATGCAGATTCCAATATGCCCGGAGGGTGGTAAAGATCGATGGGTATGGCACTGGGAAAAAAAAGGTAATTTCACTGTGAATTCTACCTACAAGCATTTACTACAACTGAAACAATGGAGTAGAGATTCACCTGAAACTAGCAAAGGAGCAGCTGGGAATGAAGTATGTTGGCTGAAATGTTGGAAACTTAACATCAAGAATAAATTGAAACATTTCTTGTGGAGGGTTATCAATTCCAGCCTACCTATAAGCACAACACTGATTCGAAGAGGTATGAAAATGGATCCAATTTGCAGAGTTTGTGGTATTAATCAGGAAACCATTGAACATGTACTTTTCCAATGTGAACGGGCTCGTTTGGTTTGGAAATTATCACCTGTTCAATGGTTTAATACATGTCAGCCTAATTTCACAGTCAGAAAATGGTGGCAGCATATTTGTACCATTAAGGATAATACTTGTATTGAGGATAGAATACAATTGAGTGTTTATCTGTTATGGTGGTTGTGGAAAACTAGAAATATTTGGATTTTTCAAAATATCAAATGGGCTGAGGTTGATATAGTTAACCGGGCACAACAAGAGTGGAATGAGTTTCAGGCTATTGTGGAGGAAAAAAAGGCTGACAGATACAGGAACTCCCCCTCCAATGACAACAACAGAGGTTCAACTGGTTCGGCTAGAGTCATTTTGTAGGACATTATACTGATAGTGATCGGTGCGGCTAAAGTTGAGAATCGAGAAAATAGGATGGGGAGGCTGGCTTTGTGATGATAAAAATAAATTGGTTCGAGTATGGGCAACTTCTAGGGATAATATTCATAATCCGGTGAAGCCACCTTCTTTGGGGATCGACAAGCAATTGGTATTGCTGCAAAATCTAAAGCCATGTCTTTATTTATAGAGGTATATGACAAAGAAGTTATTAAAAAGCTAAAACATAAAGCTTCCTTTGGCATGCCACAAGATGAATTAGCTGAAGATATTCACTTGCTTTGTTTCCTCTTTGATGATGTTGTTTTTGTAAACCAGGACCATAAGAATTATTCATCTTGTAATAGATTAGTTTCTTTGGTCTTGGAGAATGAGTGTGATTTGGATTGGGTTGACCAATTCCCAAGTTGGATTTAGGTTAACCAACTTGATTTTTAGCCAGTTGGCTTTTTGTATCTGTAACTTTGGTTGAAGTTCAGCAATAAAATTACTATCGTTTGAAAAAAAAAACTTAAAAAAATATATTTTTATTTAATTTGACCAAAATACCATTTTTTGCCACTTTTTAGTTTGAGGATTTTAAAATTTGAAATTAATGCCATTATTTTCCTTAAAAATCGTGTACACTCCACCCCAAATATACATCCCTATGTACATATACATATACAAAGAAGGATACAATAAATATATACATATACATTCATGATATATATCGTGTCAATATCGCGCCAACCCCGATGTACATATACATATACATATCATGATATATATATCATGCCCCAATCGTGTCCATATCATGCCCATTTTGTGTCAATATCGTAATCATATCGTGTCAATTCCTTTGTATACATATATATATGTATATATATACAAAGAAGAAGACAATGATACATATACATAGAAGAAATTGCACTTTTGGTCCAAAAAATACATTTATCCAAAATCTAATTAAAAAACAATATAAAACAATTGATTGAAAACATTTGAAAAATTGTCTTAATTTTGAAATTTGTTTCAATAAAACTTAAAAGTATTTACAATTTATTAATAAACCTTAAAAAATCCACACAATTATTTTTAAATCTAAATATTAAAATATAAAAAACACGATAATTTGTTTAAAAAACAAAAAAAAAAGAATCAAAGTTATTTTAAAATAAACAAATTACAAAAAATTAAATATGAAAATTTGGAAGAAAAAAAAAACTATACACTTTTTTTTAAACATTTGTCATTTATTTAAAATATGAAAATTTGTTTAAAAATCCAAAAATTTGTTTAAAAATCTGAAAAATGGATTAAAAACTGAAAATTGTTGAAGACTTTCGAAAAATTTTACCAAAAATTCAGATTCTTCATAAAATCCAAAAAGGGTAAAAAGAACATAGAACATTTTTACTACAAAATTAAAGTTATTTAAGAAAAATCTAAAAATTAAAGAAAATATTGAAATTTGTTTTAGAAAAATCCAAAAACTTAGGGCGCGATTGGATGTACTTTCATTTTGAATTTTTTTATTTTGCTAGAGAATAGTGGTAAAAAATATTTTAGAAGAAAAAAGATGAATTTTGAGATTGTGATTGGATGTGATATGGAAAAGTAATGATGAAAGTTGATTTGATTTAAGAATAGTAAAATAATGATTGGTAGTTAGAAATGTGTGAGTGAATGAATAGTGAAATTTGTGGGAGAATGTGTAATAATGATTAGTTTTTTATGAAAAAATGTGTAGATGTGATTGATGATAGAAAAAATAAGAAAAAGTGAAAGTGAGAGAATAATATATTTTCTAAAATTTTTCATAAACAATCGTATGTTTGGTGTAAAAAAATTCTCTAGCGGAACGAAAATGGATTTTGTTTCTTATCCAATCGCGGCCTTAAAGTCTTAAAATCCTTGTTTGTGGTTCAACCAATCAACGGGTCCGTTCGTCCTTCGCGGTTCAATCAAAATGAGGCTTGTAGATGGCTTAATCACTGATCAAAAGGAGGCTTGTAGACGAGCTTAATCCTGGCTACGTGGATCGATAGTTCCACTGCAAATAGGTGTACTCGATCCACCTTATATGTGAAAATATGTGGTTTAAGTTTCGACACATGTTTTCTAACAAAAAAAAATTAAAAATTTTAAAAAGAATTTTGTGTTTTTTTATTTTATAGTTTTTGGATTTTAAAATATCGTGTCTGGTACGATTTTGTGTAGAAGATAGACCTCAAAATTCTTGTTATTTTGTGTAGATGAGAGGGGAGTAGAGAGAGAAAAAATAAAGAAAATATATTTTATGTGAGAGAGAAATAAGACTCCACCTACTTTTTGCTTTTGTATTCCAGTGACAAATGCATTTGGGTAAAAGAACCATAAAAATAGGTAGAAAGATAATTTTTATGTCACATGTTAGAAAAGTTTTTGTTCCATCCATAATGGGTACTTTTAACAATATGCTCTTATAAATATATATATTTAATAAAATATATTATATTAATATATATTTATAAAGTGTAATATGAGATATAATACGAGTGAAAATAAAAGATTTAAAAGGAAAATGGTACATGATCTTCTTTTCTTGCACTTCATATGCCATTGCTTGAGCCGCTAGTGGGCTGACCTAATTGACCCGATAAATATATTGGGTCGGGTTTTATTTTTGGAAGCCGAAATGAGTCGGCCTATTTAGTCTGGCTCATTCGACCCAAAATACCTCTGACCGACATTTCATGTGTATTATTATGTCCAATCATAATTTGGCCCAGTTCGTCCAGACCCAATTCTTCGCTTTGGCCCAACAGGTTGATGTGATCTATTTGACAGATCTAGTCATTTTTAATATGGGTAATATTTAATTTTAATTATCTCTTATTTATTTAATATATAAATTCATCTCCATTATTGTTTCTAGTTCTTGATTGGAATTACATAGACACATCTTCGATTATTCTTAAATTGTCAGCCCACAAGACCCGAACAATTATACAATGTCCTTGAGACCCAAGTTCCGTCTATAAAAACGTATCTCTTATCATTCATAAGGTACACAATCATTCTGTAAATACTAGTCCTTTCGGGTTTTATATTCATGATGACTTAATCATTTATAAGGTACGCAATCATTCTCCAAACACTAGTCATTTTGGATTATATATATACACACACATATATTTTAATAACTTAAGCATTGAAAGAGTTTCTCGAAGATAACTCAGGCGACTTCTAATGTTTGCTTGTATTGTAGGCCAGATCCTGCTCGAACTATTCTCACTATGGACTAGCTTTTTAGAGCTTTAGATGATCTGCTAATTTTAGCATCATCATAAGTGTATATAATGTAGGGACTGAAAAATGCCAAGAAATGGAAGGCCGTGTATGGTTGTGTTTTCAAAAGTGATTTTCCATTTTTCAACTATTTCGGAAAATGAATTTATCTTTGTTTAGGAAATTCTCAGTAGAGATAAAATCATTTTCAGTTTTCGCTTTTTATGGAAATATTCTTTTAAAAATACAACTAAAAATATTTGCTACGACAAATCAAATCTATGTAGAAATACACTTCAATAACGCAAATCTGTATTAAAAATACATTCAGAAAACTATAACCAAACATATTTTTATTTCTCAATTTTCACACAAAAATCAATAAAGTTTGAAAATCCATTTTAGAAATTGGACTTAGAGATATGTCCATACAAGGCCGAAAGTTTGTATGGTTATGATTCCATTGTAGTATATATTCTAGTTTTTATCTAGGGTTGAAAATGAAAATATGTTTGGTTGAGTATTTTATAATGTTCTTTTGTTAGGTAAAATTTGTGATAAATACAGAAATATCTGTGTAAATCTGAGCTAACAATTTAATATTTTGTTTATTAAAATATGTTGTTTTATGTTATATCTGAGCTGACAAGGAATTTTTATGTGGTTATCTGAATGTGTTTAGTGATTAGGGTGATTGTGGGAAGTTTTGAGGGAAGAGAGGTTTGATGGGATGTATTGGAAAATGTGTGTATTAGTATATAAATATATTGGAAAATGTGATGTATGTTTCGTTGGTGATAGGGTGAGATAGTTGTGGACTTGTGGGGGGAAAATAGTTAGGAATAAAATGCTTTTGGAGAATGACAAACAAACATATCATGAGTTTTTAAGAAAAGTCTTGCCGTTATTTGCTCAACCTTATGGACAATAAACTTAGGGGATTAATTTAATGACTTGAATGATGTGGAGTAGCATGGAGCTCCAAAAACTCTTAATAAGCATGAGTCTACCCAAAAGAGGGATATCCATGCGGACCATGCCCATCCTTGAATATTTATTCTGCATTTTGGATATAAGGTTAATTAAGGAATGAATATATGACTTTATTTGTACGCCCTTTATACAAAAGGGCACCAAGGAAATTAATGGGCAGGGGCTGATTGCAAAATTGAGTTAAAGTGGCAATCCTATTCATATTAACTCTCTGTTGGGTTAGGTTGCAGTCAACACTAAATCAGCTTTTGTTTTTATAAATAGCCATAGACTTCCCAATAGAAGTCCAAGAACTCCACAAGATGTTGTAGAGCAAGATCATCATCATTAGAAAACATGATATCATAAGATAGGCGAGACGTAATATATCTTTTTTCTTTTTTCCGAAACGATATAAATATATTCATAACTCAAAGCAAAATTATACTGCCAATTGGTATAAGAGCCACCTTAAATAGACTTAAATGTCAAGGGAATAACTCCGCACGAGAGGAAAACCAATCGATTTTTGAGGGAGCAAATCAAGACTCAACTAAAATAAAAATTAAAGACATAAAAGCAAGTGAACCCATAACACTCAACACCAAATAGGTCATCAAATTCAAAATTGCAATCCAGAAGATGTCATATATATTCCTTGGACAAATGACGCAAATTTGTCTAGAGAAAAATATTCACATCAAACATAATTGTGCAACAAAATGCATATAATGTAAAGATTAAAACTAGCCATGTTTTGTAGACACATCTTTTTTAGCCATTTTGGGGTGTAAAATGATATTTATACCATTCTAGCAAGTTAGTTTGATATTTGGGTTATTTCTCTATGTATCTTCTTACTCTTTTCTTAAGAAATCGAACCTGTAGTTTTCATTTTTAAATATGCAATATTGGTGTTAAATTATAGATATCGAAAAGATGATTAATTTGATATATTATACATGCAAAACGGATTTAAAACGAAAAAGTTATGTGAATTCAAAGTTTTTTGGAAAAAAAAATAACTGGGTATGATGTAACTCGAATTCGAGTCACTGTGACTCGAATTCGAGTTACAACATGACTCGATTTCGAGTCACTCAATGTGTGATATATAAAATAAAGTTCGTTATTATAACCAAAAGGTTTGTGTGGCATAGTGGTTTTTTCAATGTTTCCTTACTATTAGGTCATGGTATCAATACTCACTGACCCCAACTTTTTTTTAACATTGGACAAACCACTCAAACCTTTTGGTTATAATAACGAACTTTATGTTATATATCACACATTGAGTGACTCGAATTCGAGTCATAGTGACTCGATTTTTTTTTTAAAAAAAAATAATTTTTTTTTTGTTTTCGAGTCACACATGACTCGAATTCGAGTCATGTGTGACTCAATTTTTTTAAAAAGAAAATTATTTTTTTCGAGTCATGTCGTGTTACAGTATACCCAGTTATATATCACATATTTAGAGAAATAACCCAAATATCAAACAAACATGCTAGAAGGGTATGAATGTCATTTTACACCACAAAATGGCTAAAAAAGATGTGTTTGAAAAAAATAGCTAAAAAACATCTTGGTTTGTTGGGAATGACTAAAAAAGAAAAAAACACCTATAAACATCTAATGTAGCATGCAAAGTCAATCAAGATAAAAAGAAAAAATCTAAATAAACGAAACAATTGCCCCCAAAACTCATCTGAAAACATTCCAATCAACGATCTATCTCATACCAAGCGCTCAAACGCCTTCCAATCTCAAACGATAAATACGCATCAAGACACGCATACGTAACCTGAGCTTCCGTAAGAACATGATAATCCCACCGGCTCAACCTCACATTCTGCGGTTTTTCTATTTCCACTCCAACAACCTCTTTCGCCAACGCTTTCAATCCCACATAACGCAGATCCGCCCTGCCCAACTCGTCCCCTGCCCACGAACCTAGGTCCCTCGTTTTTGCTACCTCCAAACCATAATCATTCCGAAGCTTTCTTACATCACCCTCAATTCCCACTCCAACAAACGTGTAATCAGAGTTTCCAAGAAACTCTCTCAGTCGACGCGGAATTTTATCCGCACGAAGGATTTGGAAAATTAGGCAAGATTTTCCGACACATAGTTGAAGGGTCGCGACAGGGTGCTCGATATTATTGTTGAAATTCGGACGCCACTCGATGTCGAGCCCCACGATCAGACGGTGCAGCCTGCATCCGTGGTGGAGCTCGGTGTTATCGACCCAGGCCGTGGCCATATAAGAATCATAGGTCACTAGCGTCTCGATTTCGACATCGTCCAACAAGACATCGTACAGTTTTTGTGTACAGGGTACCAACATACACCTCGTACTCTTTGATCTCTATCTTCATTGAAATGTATCTAATACACAAGAAAATGAGAAATTAATGATTGATAAGCATCAAATAAGCTAATCAACATAATACTGAATGCAACTTGAGCATATTATAATAGAAATTGGGAGTACAACAAACAGGTGAACAAAGAAATTCTGGAAACAGAAGTCAAAATAATGGAAAAAGATTAATCAGCAATGTTGGGTTTGCTATACTGCGGGATTAACGCAGTTGAATTTAAAAAATTTACAAAACATGCATAAACATAAAGTTCTTGGATCTCGTAGTGATTTAACGATTGCTCATTTATTCAAGCCGTAAAAATCGTGAGTTTCAAACTTGTACCGACTTTAGCACTCCTTTTGAAGAAGATGTTGAGGCAATCGATTGTCCGACCACACGATCACCAAATTATTTATTTCGCTAACAGGTGAAAGTGAAAATAAGAATTGTTGTTATTGTAGTCAAAACTATTCTTGAAAGAACGAAAAAAAAAAATTCAGAAATTGTAGAGACAGGCTAGAGAGATGAAGAGGCGCGGCGGGCTAACACACGTGCAAAAGAGACTGAAGTCTAAAACCTTAATAATAAATATATCATATATAAATCTAGGTTCATTAGTAGAAGGATATGTTAGAATAATTATGGTGATCTCCTACAAACCAATAATTATATATTCTACAATAGCTTGACTTATCTAGACAAGATAGTCCATCAATAGGCAACTCTAGCGGGGTTAATTAAATATTGGGCTTGATCTTTTGAATCAGTTAATCTAAATTACATGATAAGCCCAAATTCAATTTAACTGATCAAATCAATTCCATGTAGCTCACTAAATAATCATATTATTTAATCAAGCAAACTAATATAATTATTAAATTAATTTAGTCTTTAATTAATCAATCAAATCAATTAGTTGATTTACTCCATATACTTTCTAATCTAATTAGGTCCAATTAAATAATTCAATTACTCAGTCGAATATTTAATTCAATTATTAAATTAATTCAAGTCACAAATAATTAATCTCTATTAACTAATTGCATCTAACAATTGGGCAATTTTTAGATTGAATAAATGAAGGGTGGCACTATTCACACCCCCAAAATTGATGAATACATCCACTATCATATAATTGCAAAAATGTCATTTACTTAAAAGACTATATTACCCTTACTTAAAGAAAAAGATCTAAAATACACTTGCATTCTTCTTCTTCTTGAACAAAACTGAAACATTTTTTCTATATACCATAGATTTTTCCGAACACCCAAAACATTACAAATATGGACAACGAACTATAAACCTGTGAATGTGCCTTTGGCTAGTCATTTTTTGTTGAGTAAAGAACAATGCCCTAAACCTGACCATGATGTGAATTCAACGAAGAATGTGCCATATTCCAATGATATAGGTTCTGTAATGTATCTTATGGTTAGCACTAGACCTGATATTGTTTATTCTGCAAGTTGCTTGAGTAGATACATGTCTAATCCTGGAATTATACATTGGAATGCTGTTAAATGACTTTTGCGATATTTGAAACATTCTTTGAATTATGGTCTGAAATTTGCTAAGTGCAAAAATGGGGTTAAATTGAAAGGTCATGTAGATTCTAATTATGCAAATGATAGGGATAACAGAAAATCAACAACATCTTATGTGTTCACTTTGTGTGGTTCATGTGTTAGTTGGAAATCACGATTCTGACACATTGTTGCAGGTAATCGTCTACAATCGAACGGGTATATTGCTTTAACTGAAGCATTTAAAGAAGCCATTTGGCTTAAAGGCTTGATTTCTGAACCTGGCTTTCTTGATGGTAATGTTGTATTTTCTGACAGTCAATCTGGTACTCAACTGTGTAAGAATCCTATTTTTCATGATAGAACTAAGCATATTGATGTTATGTTTCATTATATTCGTGATATTGTTGCCAAAGGCTTAGTTAATGTTGAAAAAATACCTTCTGAATTTAATCCTGCAGATATGGGAACTAAGTGTTTGCCTGTTTGTAAATTTCTGTCTTGTCTAAAAATTCTGAATTTTGATACAGGTGATTGATCGGATATCTGTACATGTTGGTTTTCTGTTTATAACTTGCTTTGTGCTTGTAATAAACTGTTTTGTGTCACTGTGTGTGCAATAAAAAAAGGCGATGATGATTGTGTGTGTATGTCCCGAGTCGTAGGAATCGGAATTGTGCCAAGGTGGAGAATGTTGGAATATGGCCCAATTCAATTGGTAGCCCATAAAATATTTGTCCAGGCCCTTTGTTGAACAAGCCCAAAGCAACCAACCCTTATGTTTGACCCGGATCGGTTTGACCCGACTGAGACACGCGGATCATTTTTGGTTTGAAATTGACCGTTGGATTGAGGGTTTCAATCCCAGTCGTCCATTTCCCTATTTATACCATTTACCCTTTGGAACCCTAGGTTTAATCCCAACAGTTTGAAATCTCTCTTCCTTTTTGTTTGCGCCACTGAACTCTCCTTCTCTCTCTAAGATCTCTGCTTCTTTCTCTCTTTGATTATTTGTGAATCTTTGTGAGTTTTTCAAGTGAGATTTTTGATTGAGTGCTCCGATTATCTTCTCGTTTGCTTGTTCGGTTCTTGGTTGGAGTTTTCAGTGGGTTTCCAAAAAGGTTTTGGGTATTTGAGGTTCGACCTTTGTGGTCTTCCTCCGGTGACTGTCCGTTCGTGTTTTTCTTCCAGTAGTCGTCTCCTTTGTGGTTTCTCGGGGGAAAACTTGGGGTTTGGATGACGTTGGGCTTCGGGTCTCTTTGTGGCCGATCCTTTGGTGCGTCTGGTTCGTAGTCCACGCTTGAAGGGGCCTCTACACACGAACTGAGCCTAAGTCCGAAGCTTCCATATCTTTGGTACGTGGTTTTACTTCGTGCACAAGGTCAGCCTTCGGTTCCCGGTTTGCCCATCCGTGTTGCTATCCGATTTGGTGTAATTGGTTTGAAAGGAGGCAGGTTGGAGCAACCTCATCCCGCTGCCATTTCGAACGGGCTGAATCGAGGAGTTTTATGTAAACCCCATTTGGTGATATCATTCTTTGCTCTTACTCTTTTTATTTCTGGTCCTTTATTTTATTTCCATCTTTTGCTTATTTTATTGTTTTGCTGTAGTGCAGACCCTTTGGATGGAGCAGGTGCCTCCTGCGTGGGTCTTGTTTGCTGTTGGAATAATTTTAGATTATTATTTAGACGAATTGTAATCCCTAATCCTTAATCCAGTAGACTTTATATTGTAATAGTTTATTCGTTAGATTATTGTAATATTCAGCTATGGCTTTCGTGGACGACAACAGGGTCGATACCTAACATTCTCGAATGACTTAGCAAATGTGGCATGAATGATGTAAAGTAACCCATTATGCTACTTTTATATTTTTTTTCTAAGGTGCATTATGTGGGCCTGCTTTAATATATTTGGATGACTTACCAAATGTGGCACGATGGTAAAATATCAATCGTGTCACATGTGGCACAATGACAAAAAATTCATCATGTCATCATGCCATCTAAGACTTTTTGTCTTATTTTTCGGTAATTATGGGAAAATAGTATAAGGGAAATTGAAAATTATGGAGTGTATATTTAGTAATATGTTATATTTTAAAAAGTAAGTGGGGTACTAGTAAGTGGCTCTTAACAATTAATGTTAATAGTAAGCTTACAACTTATATAACTTAAGAATAAAAATTTAATCGAATAATGAATCAAATTAATTGTTACATAAATGAACTCTTTAATTTCAAGAACCTACAAATCATGTGAATACCTAACAAGTAGCATAATTAACCAACATTAGGTAAAATAACAAGTGAATTTATTTTAAATACAAGTGCATACATGTGTAGTCCTTTTGACAACTAACTTTCAGATTAAATATTAGGCATGAATTATAAGCCAAAACCCAGTTTTATTCTTTTTTGATCGTTAAGCCAAAATCCAATTGATTCCATTTAAAGTTCTAGTAATAATTAATCAATATTTATCATATCGTAATGTCTTAATCAAGGTCTATGTTTCACGAATATAAAAACATAGGAGATTTTCATGTAAATAGGCGAGTGATGAATTCCGTATTGACCAATCACAAACCTCCCAGAATATCTCCTTTGTAATTTTTAGGTAATCAAAAGATAAATTAAAGTATTGCAAGATGTACACAAGGCTACCGTCGTGCCTTAATGACATTCTCATCCTACGAACATGCATCATATGCACAAGTCTTGGTGGGCAATTCAATATCAAATCTTGAAAAATTCATCGACTTAGAATCAACTTAAGACCAAAGTCATGGAGGCTTGTTTCATAGTCACCATTAAATGTGAAACGATGCTCCATATATAACTATATATGGTCGAATGACTTTATCAAATTTGCAAGTAATAGACATATATGCAAACCATATGGTAAAGAATACATATACACCAAAGCAAATATATGAAACATTTATAAAAAAACAGAAACTACATATTAATTTGGTACTATATAAATTTTTCTTATGAGAGTATTATATTTATGTTTTATGTATAAGTATATTTATAAAATACAAACGTATATATAATACACATCATATGATTACATACATAACAAAGCAAATATATGCAACATTTAACAGTTCGAGTTCGGGTCAAGGTCTGAAATCAAAACCCAAACCAGCATCTTGGAGCTAGAAGAGGGTTAATTTGGTTTTAAAACCCAAAAGAAGTGAGTTTGTTTTGATTGAACCATGTTTCTCATTATTGGTAGTACCAGATTAAGCTGCTCATCTATAAAGCTCATTTTGATTGAACGGCGTTTGTCTAAAACAACATGTTTCTAGAAAAATATTCACATCAAACATAATTGTGCATATGGATCTTAGAAGTAAGAGATATAGGGCAATAAAATGCATATACTTACGGCTCGTTTGGTTTAATGGATAACTTGTGATTAGATAACTAATCACTTGTAATTCTGTGTTTGGATCGTTGGATGAGGGACCATGATAATACGTCCAGCCCGTGAGTGTATCCACAATATGGCTGATAATTCATCCTATCCCCCCTGATAATTTTATCTAGATTTAAAGGTTGAGTTGCTTTTACTTTTGTGCCCCTGAAATTTGATTATCAATTACTTGGTTGTCCTCATGTATTCTCCAATTTACATATCATTCCCAAATAAATATGTTCATCTTTCTCTCTCCCAAAAAACCATATCCATTGCAAACAGATATCCCATGTACTATTTTTCCCTAATCCATATCTGCAATTTGTGTATTTCCTACCATGTCAGCATAATTTCCTATAATTTATGAAAGAAAAATTATTTAATTAAGTATTGAGTGAAGCTTTTAATCATTATTAACAACTCTTTTTCGTGAAATTATTTTCCAAGGTTTTGCAATTTCACTTGACGGCTACAAGTTATCCATTATACCAAACGAGACGTTGAAGGTATGTATTCACATAAACTTCCTTGTTTAATTTTTGGTTAACAAATTGGGTTTGAAATTTTTTAATTGTATGATGGCTTGGTCGAGATTGTTGGTTTATTTCTTTGTCTGTCTATAGTACTTGGACGTTCTTTTTTCGACATGCCTGAACTTTGTTTTTGAAATTTTATTTTTCTTCTATAAGAGAGAAGGTAAAGAAGGATGCAATAGACAATAACATATAAGGGCTTAATTTATTGAAATAAGTGTCATTTGGGTGATTTTTCTTTTGATAAATTGTTTCTGGTCAAGGCTGGTTGTTTTGGATACTTTTGTTAAGTGGGAAAATTCAAAATCACCCACATACACATCAATGTCTCTGTAAATACGTTTCGTTGTTACCTAGATTATTGTTGTAATTATTTAATCATGAGTTAGTAATCAGTTATTGTTTTTATTATATATTAAGACAATTAGTATTAAGTTTTAGTGGACATATTCCATATATGTGTAATGATGTTGACATAATGATTATGCATTGTTAATGAGTACCACCGTAATATAACCCAAAGGTTGTTTATCCCTGTATTGCCTCAATTATGCCAGGTTATCCTTTTTTAAAACTCAGTATTTTAATTGTAATCTCGTTGATAGTGTGGGTTATTGTCAACAGCCTGAATTGGTTAATTTGTGATGCTATTATAGATGCCTTTAGACAATGCTAACGTCGTCGTGATTGTAGAGGAGGTTATTACGTTAATGAAGTTCTTCTTCATGTTTGTATGGGCTTATCAAAGAATATTTCTTGGTAGGCGAAACCGTCCTCGACGTAGACCACAGTTAAATAGAGCAATCTACAGATTTGTTGATAGATTGCCTTCACAGATTAACCACATGCGTGATCTAACCGAAGTAAGTGACAAGGATTATCTTGAGCAACTCCGAATGGATTGAAATGCATTTGGTAGGCCATGTTTCCTTGTGGAGAATGTTGGTGGTCTAGTTCCAACAAAAAATGTGCAAATAAGTGAACAAGTAGCCATATTCTTGACAATTTTGGCTCATAAAAAAAATTCGGGTCGTCAAGTTTGATTTCAAAAGGTCTGGGTACACAATAAGCAAACACTTCAATGTAGTGCTTGAAGCTGTCCTTAGGCTCCACTCTTTTCTTTGTTGGTTGATCTTTGAACTGTTGATGAAAATTGCCTGATTTTCAATGGAAATGGTTCAAGGTAAACATAACAAGCTATCAATTTATACATGATCCAGTGACAGATTATTACTTCAAAATATAATCAACCAAAAACAAACATGTGTGACTTACAAACGTCTAATTTAATTTTTACTAGGGTTGTCTAGGCGCATTAGACGATACGTACATTGATGTTCGAGTCCCTTTAAGTGTGAAACCGTGATATAGAAATCGAAAAGGTGATGTCTCAGTAAATGCGCTTGCCGTTTGTGATCGAACAATGAATTATTCATTTGTGTTGAGTTGTTGGAAGGGTCTGCTGCTGATAGTCGTATCCTTAGAGATGCAGTTACAAGGCCAAACGGTTTCAAGGGGCCTACTGGTATGAAACCATCACAAGGCTTTTTAAAAATTAAAACCATTCATTATTAATTCAATATCATTCATACTGTTTGAGAAGTATATCATTCTAACTAAATGTTTACACCCAATCTTCGATTATATTTCTGGCAATTATTACTTGTGTGATTGTGGATACACCAATGGTCTAGGATTTTTTGCTCCATATAGAGGTGTTAGATATCATTTAGACGAATTCTCTTTCGGATCACAGCAACATGAGACTAAGGGAACTATTCAACTTAAGAAATGCTAAGGCTAGAAACATTATTGAGCGATCATTTGCTTTATTGAAGTATAGTTGTTGACCCCTTAGAGGATGAAGTTCCAAAATACTTGGTAAAGGTAGTGACGCACAACCCGGTCCTAATTATGTAGACCAAGTTAAAACATCACAAGTATGGACAAATTAGCGTGAAACGATGGCCACAGAAATGTTCAATGAATGGCGAGGAAACAATTAACTTCTCTGTGACATTGGGAATTCTTGACAACCACATCATCAATTGAGATAGAACTGATTTTAATGTTTCTAATTTGTAATTTGCCAAATGTTGTTGGCATAAGCACTGTTGTTGTAATTGACTGCTTCACAACTTCTATGTACTTTTCTGTAGTGTACTGTTTAACTTTCTGTTAAGTACTATGATTTAATGTAGTACTTTTGTGATTTTCCATTTATGTTGAGGTGTTTTATACCACTTTAATTTCAGATAATATGTAATGTGTAAATCCTGATATTGTTCATGATGTGTGAATGACAAAACTGACATAGTAAACGTGTGAAATATGGGAAACTAACTCAAATTGTATCATCACAACAATTAACCTTCTTTGAGGTTTTTTTGGCTTTGGTTGAATATGACACATGGAATCATCAACAAGTGTTGGTAAGTCCACGGGTGCACGTAGTTGCATGAGGTCTTGGACTCCATAAGAGGAACAAGTTTTATTAAATGCATTAAAGGAGCTGGTAGCCACGAGTTGGAAATGTGACAACGGATTTAATAATGGATACCAACATATTTTGGAAAAATCTGTGGTTAAGGCTTTTCCTGGAACTGATTTAAGGGCGAACCGCATATTGCCTCAAAGATACACGTGTGGAAAAAAAACTATGGTTCACTCGCTATGATGTTGCCGACATCTGGATTTGGTTGGAATGATATGACTAACACAATCATTGTGGATACCAATGAAGAATGGAATGATTATGTAAAGGTAATTATTAACTGCGATTTATTAACTCATACAAATGTTGTTTAGTTAAAATTTATGCATTTCATTGTGACCACTTTTTTTTTTAATTTAGACGGATCTAAATGCTAAGACCATGAGATACAAATCATGGCCTCTCTTTAAAGATTGGAGTGAGATATTCGACAAAGACCACGCAACTGGGGAGAATGCGCAGGTATTTGCAGATGTTGTCCATGAAGTTTTAAGTGGTGGAGGTGAGAACTCGGAGACATCTAATTCTGCATGTCGAGGTGAGAGTAGTGCGATCCAAAAGAATCGAAAGTCCAAAAAGAGAAGACATATTAATGTTGATGTGATGACATCATTTTGTGAGGAGACTAATAGTCGACTTGCCGAGCTTTCTCAGCAAATTGGGTTTGATCAAGATGAATCCAAAAAATGACAAGCTGCATTTGATGCCGTTAAAGAAATGAATTTCTTGGCAGTGGAGGACAAGCTTATTGTTGCAAAACAACTCTGCAACAACAACAAAGATTTGGACCTTTTTCTAAGCTTTGACGATGAGTTCAAATCTGTCATGGTCAAAATGATGATCGAATGAAGACTTTAATAAGTTGGTCGGTTTCATTGCAATTCAATTATTTCTTACTATGTATTTATGCTTTGCATGTGATTTGAAACAATAGTCACATGGATACTTTTATGAACTCAACAGTGTTTTTAAAAATTCCACCAACATTGTAATGTTATATGATTTTGGCAATACCACCGACAAATAGGTGATATGATTATGATTCCTATTTCTCTGTCGTCCGATTTTTTGGCTAGGATCCGAAATTCTCTGTAGATAATATATCATTTTTTATATGTGATTTGAATTCCATTTTGGTTTGCTTGTATGTTATGAAATTTATTTTGGTAACAATTCTCCTATGAAAAACTTTTTGATGACTTTTTATATTATTGACATAACAACGCAAAAATTCTTCTTCCCAGCTTTAAAAACTGAAGTTTTTAATAAAAGAAATTACCCAGGCTCTTCGTGAATATAATATGTAACCAACTACCACTTATTACTTATTAATTACCATATATTCATATATGATGGAAGTGGTCTTTTGGCAAACAAAATCGTCACGTCAATTTACACACACAAATCCATATTCAATGAGGTAGGTTGGTAAGTAACTGTTTATCAAGGAATAAATGTGAATTGTAATAGTCACGTAACACCAACCATCCAAGACAAGACTTTTCTATTTAGGTCCCAAAAGTTGAATCTGTTGACATGCCCAAACAAAGCCAAAAATCTGAAAAACCATCTTTACTAAAAGGTATGTGTTTTGTAGTTCTGTAGATACACTAAACTTTTTGTTTGCAACTGATGTTGGCTTTCTTTTTTTGGCAGACACGCTTTAATCATTTTTGAAATAAAAAACAAGATTTAATCGTAAAAAAATCCAAACCGTTTTAATAGATCATTTCATGCTCGTCAAAGAATATATAGTCATCTATTGTCATTATACGAAACCAATTACCATTCTTCATGTTTTTGCTCCATATAAGATTCACACATCTTCAGTAATGTCTTTGAATATGTGTCTGTTCGATATATTATGTTTTTGCTCTATATATGTTTTTGTTCCGTATAAGTTGAATATATTTTTTTTCACAGAAAAATGGTGAGGTCCAGAAACCAAATTGCAGCGAGTCATTTATGAGGTGTCGAGTGGACTGAACTGGAAAAAGAGCATTGCTATGACATATTCAAACAACTTTGTCGTGCCAAGAACAATCTCAATGATTTTCGTGTATTCAATGACATCTTCCTAGAACTAGCCCGGATGTTGTCTGCTAGGCTCCGTAAAGATTTCTCTGTTGACAATGTTAAAGCCAAAATACATAGGCTTTGCACACACTACCAGGCATTTGTCGAGTACACTAAAATTGCAGAAGTCGAGCTGAACGAAGATGACGGGACTGTAAACATTGCACCACTCTACTGGAATGTTGTTGAGAAGGTGGTTTGTTTGGATTTCATTGCTCGAACATGCAAATATTTGAAATCAGATTTTCTTGTAAACACCAAAGTCCTCTTTTTGGTTGCTTATATATAAATAGGAGACATGCAACGATTCTTCCGCGATAATTGGTTTCCAGATTTTCGAGAATTCAAAGAAATCTTCGAGATTAAACGTGCAACCCGTACTGACTTTGGTGAGGCTCGTGGTTATTACCCGGACAAACAACTTGTAGTTGAGGAGTTATATTTGGATGACTACGATGAAATATGGTCGAGCGATGAGGATGATGATGGAATATTCGAGAGGATACCCAACTGGGAGATAATTGGCATGCGTGGACCACCGACAAATGACGCGGAAGATGAACCCAAATTAGACGTTGATAGTAAATAAGAAGCTTGGCAGTAGGTGATGATGTTTTGGGGTCAGTTACTCGGTAAAAGTTTTTAAGTTTTATTTTCTATAATTGCATGTAGGTCTATCCATCGTACTTAGGTGGTTGTTTTTAATTTCCATATGTTTAAATATGTAGTGTGTAACAACCTGTCCAAATTTTCATTAACTTAAATATATATATATATATATATATATATATATATATATGGGCAGTTTGTGTTAACTTTATTGTCATATTGTTTAATTTAACAAATTTACAAGGCCACATTCTCATTAATGCAGTAGGACAATACTGATGGTGATGATTATAGATATTTATGCCACATCAATTTCTATGGTCTGTATGAAATACGTTACATATTTCCTAAAAAATGGTAAGCACCGTTTCCGTGCAAATAAGATAACTGAATGCATGTTGACATTAAATCGTTTAATTACTGTGTTTTTTTTTCATTTTTTTATGAACACTAATAAAAGAAAATTCTGATTCAAAAAAGATAATAATTAATGTAAATCTCACACAAATGTACGTACTTCATTTCATGGAAATATATAACAACTTAATTAGGATACTACTCGACAACATCAACATTGCATATACGTATGCAATACAAACTGATCAACAACCATAAAAATGGGTATTTGCCCAAATACTTTTAAAAACTAATCATACTACCACAATAACAAACCACTTAAAAAGGACAAAATAAAAACACAACCTTCCGTCGTAAGGTATTCCGTAAATTGGAAAATAGGCACACCTACAAGCTGAGATATCTGAAACCTTCCATCGCCTTGCCGTCACAGAGGAGCACAAGAACCACTTATGTCGACGCTATTTGTACCTTTACATGGTGACGGAAAGTAAGGTCGTCAAGGTTGATATGGTAGGGTTCGTTTGTTTTTTGAATCAGTTGGAGGTGGACCCTAAATTGGTGGTCTATATGGAGGTGGCTGATTAACAGAAGATTTTAATTGCGATTCATAATTTTCACAGTCAAATTGTTCCAAATACTTCCAAAATGAACGTGCCCCGCTTGACTGGGACAATGAAATGTTGATGATATTTCCTCGGGTTGGTGGTTTTGGCAAGAAATCCAGATTGCCGATATCCTTCGTCTCACTGTATGAAGAGATTTCAATTACCTCCGGCTGAACATTGGTGTTGTCATAGAGCAGTCCATCAAAAAGAACTTTCAAGTCATTCCATCTTGGCTCGCCGAATTCTTGATACGCAATGCTAAACTCGTTTTTCTGGAAAATCAAAACATGGTATTATTTCGCTTCAGTTAATAGTAATTAGAATACACACACTAAATGACAGAAAGATACAATCGAAGTATAAAAAATAAAATACCTGGAAAATGTCATCCCACACATTTTCAGGAGCCGTGAGTGATAAGGGTCTTTTTATGCATGTTTTATGTGTATATTTGAGTAGAATTCGAGTTATTTTATTGTTAGTTTTGTAAATTTTTGATTGTACATAGTTCATATTACTTCGAGGTGCTTTTATTGATGTAGATTGACCATTTGGGGCTAATTTTGGTGAATTTCGGACCATGGATTCATGTCAAAACATACCGGGAAGTTTAAGGATGCAAAAATGCTCGAAATTCCAAGCCAAACGCGTCATTTCGGGGCCTTTTTGGTCCAACATGGGCAGGGGGTGTCGGGCAACACGGCCGTGTTCCACCGGAGCTAAAAACTCGATTTTTCGCACAAAAACGACCTCTCCGACACGGCCAGGCCGTGTTCCCAACACGGCGTGTCGTGTCAGAGACACGGCCTGGCCGTGTTGGGAAGCACAACCATGTTTCCCGATTCCTGTATGATAAAACAAAGACGGCCCGGCCGTTCTGGGCGACACGGGCGTGTCCGGGACACTTTTCTGCAACTTTTCCATGCGAAAAATATGGAAAACTCACCTACCAAGCTTTTTGACCACTTTTATACACCTTTAACACCCAATTTTGCTGCAACATGTCCCCATATTCCCTCAATCATCAATTGAGTACAAGAATTCACCAACCAACAATGAAAGTGGAGGCAATTGTTTAACAAAAAGATAGCATTATTGATGTGTTCTTTCACAAAAATGATATCTATAAAAGCCAAGAGTTTGAGTTGGGAAGACATTCCATTCATTAATTCAAGATACATTGAATTCATTAGATACTGAGGAAATATTCATTGTATTCATTTCATTAAGTAGAATTGGGATCAAGGGGTCTTGGAGGAGTAAGCTTGTAGCAACATTGGAGAAGAAGGCTTGGAGCAACATCATCAATCAAGAAAAAAGTCAATTGAGATTTTGAGAAAGATAAGTACACCATGTCTACAATACTTAAATCTTCTTGTGTAATTTATTCTTTGGTCAAAATCATGTGTAGCTAAACTCCTAGTGTTTGAATGTAATGAACTCTAGAATGGATTTGTGATTAAGGTGTGTATGTTTTTAAGAAAATCTTCATTTTTTGTGTGATTCACTTATATTATGCTTCGTTCATTCGAATTGATATATGCGCAATATTGATTTGAAGTTTATTTTTCATTCGGGAAATCGAGAGATTCATGGTGAAATAGAACCTATATAAGTGAAAAGAGTTGCATGCAATCCTAGATATAGGACGACATAAATCTCCTAGATCAGGGTCAAACCTAATATGGGAATTCACAAATCGTTATAATGATGTCTTGGGGGTTTTAACTAGAAAGAGATTTCAGTTAATCAACTTGAGATTAGAATTTTTTCGCCTTGAGAAAGGGTTTAACTTAAATTGGGAATTTCTACAGTCCACAAGACATGAGGTTTTATTAAAAGAGATTGGTTTTTGCTTAAGGGCTTACGGTTGTATTTTTATCTTGTTGAATCACAAAAATATTCTAGAGGGATTTGCATTCAAACACATTTCTATTTCTTGATTTCTTATTTTACAAATCTTCCTTCATTTTTATAATTTATAATTTGTTTTCCTTTTTCATCAAACAAAAACTCTGAAAATTGTTAGATTAAATAACAAAAAGACGGTAATTATTAGTACTTACAATCCTCGTGGGAATGACACTCGGTACTCAATAATTTATACTATAAAACGATAGGTGCACTTGCCTACGTTTTTAAAGGTAGCTTTTGAGCCATCATGTTTTTGGCGCCGTTGCCGGGGATTGTAATATTAAAACGCTTTATTTTTGTTAATTTAATCATTTTTTTTTATTTTTTACTTTACCATTATCTTTCTTTTTATCTATCTTTGTAAGTCTTGTTTTATACTTATCCTCTTTGTTTCCCGCAGTGTATGCCTACTCGTCGTCGAATTTGGAAGCGCGACACCGCCGGTAGCAACACAGAGGAAAGCACTAATACAGACTACGAGGAGGATATTAACGAAGGCAAGGATCCTATCATGGCGGATGAACAACAAAGAACTATATACGATTACGCCAAGCCATCCATGGATGGCACGACGTCAAGCATTGTAAGGCCCGCTGTTGCCGCCAACAATTTTGAAATTAAACCCAACGTTATTCAAATGGTGCAACAGCTTGTCCAATTTGACGGTCTACCAGATGAAAATCCCAATAACCATATCGCGAATTTCCTCGAAATTTGTGATACCTTCAAAATAAATGGAGTCTCCGATGATGCCATCCGTTTACGCCTTTTCCCATTTACTCTTCGGGGACGGGCTAAACAATGGCTAAACACTTTACCAAAGGGAACAATCACAACATGGAGCATTATGGCAGAAAAGTTCCTTTTGAAATATTTTCCACCCGCCAAAACCGCACGATTGAGGAATGAAATCTCTTCATTCACTCAAGAGGACGACGAGACTTTGTACGACACTTGGGAGAGATTCAAAGAGTTGCTGCGAAAATGCCCACATCATGGCCTCCCCGTTTGGATGCAAGTCCAAACGTTTTACAATGGGCTACTCTCATCGACGAGGCAAATGATTGATGCGGCGGCGGGGGGAACGTTGAACAATAAAACACCCGAAGCCGCCCAAGATCTAATAGAGGGAATGGCCATGAATGGATAGCAATGGCAATCCGTGCGAGGTAAATCCAACATGACGGTGGGTGTATACAATGCAGACGCGGTAGTTACGCTAGCCGCGCAGGTCGAAGCTTTGACTCAGAAAATTGACGGGTTAGCAGTTCCAAAACAAGTCTTCTCATGTGAGACTTGTGGAGGATCGCACAACCACCAAGAGTGCCCCCCATGCGATACCACCGCATGAACAAGTGGATTATCCAAGTAGTCAATCTCGACCCTCTCAAAATAATCCTTTCAGTAACACCTATAATCCAGGTTGGCGTCAGCACCCGAACTTCAGTTGGAGTAATCAAGGTCAACCACGACATAATCCCAATCCTAATCTACACACGCCTCCCAGATTCCAGCCGACCCAAGGAAAGCATAACTTGGAGGAACTTATGGGAAAGTTTGTGCAATCAACAGATGCCCGATTCCAGGCGGTCGAAACATCCTTAAGAAATCAAGGGGCATCTATCCATAATTTGGAAAACCAAATAGGTCAGATTGCGAAAATGATTTCCGAAAGGCCACAAGGAAGTTTGCCGGGTAACACCGATCCAAACCCAAAGGAGTACGTAAAGGCAATCACCATTAGTTTTCCACATGAGCATGATTATGCCAACGCCACCATGCAGAAATATGTGGAGGACGACAAACACGAAGAAAAGCCCATGAAAAAGGTGGTCACCGAATACAAGCCCAAGATCCCTTACCGGAGTTTAACTAAAGAAGATAGAAGGGAGGACAAATTTGGTAAATACCTTGAGTCATTCAAGCAATTACATACTAATATTCCATTTGTTCAACGTCTTTCAAAGCATGCTAGGGATCTAAATGACATCATTTCTAATGAAAATAAGCTTAACGAACTATCAAATGTGCAATTGTATGATAAATGTTCTTCCAATAAACTACCAAAAAAATTTAATGATCCAGGAAGTTTTATTATCCCTTGTACAATTGATGGTTTACCTCTTGATAGAGCACTAGCTGACTTAGGAGCTAGTATCAATGTGATGTCTTATGAAACATTCAAGCATATGGGATTATGTGAACTGAAACCTACTAGGATGGACATACACTTAGCCGATAAATCGATTAAACATCCTAGAGGTATTATTAATGATGTGTTAGTCAAGATTGATAAATTCATATTCCCAGTTGATTTTGTTATTCTTGACATGCATGATGATATTGAGGTTCCTCTAATTCTTGGGCGTTCTTTCTTGGCTATGGCAAAATCAATCATTGATGTGCATGAGGGAAAATTAACTTTGAGAGTGGGAGATGAACAAGTAATTTTTAAAATTCATATTGATATTGAAAAGGATACTACTTGTTCTTTTGTCGATCCAATTTCTTTGCATGATGAGAAATCTAAAAATCTCTTGGAGAAAAGTGTTGTTCAAAGTCCATGTTGGAAGCTTATGCCCAAAAAGGGGACCGGAAAGGTTGAAAAACACATTTTGAAGCTTGAAGTCGGAGGTAGTTCTACTAAACACCAAAGGTATTTTCATAAGTTCGAGGCTCCGCCCGACTAATCTTCACATTTAGGTGAATTAGTCCAGCTATACGACTTTAAAGAAGCGCTACTTGGGAGGCAACCCGATGTTGTGTGCGTTTTATTTTTGTTATTTCCTTTCAAAATAATCACAAGTCCTTAGGGTCATTTTCAAATCATATTTTGATTGTTTCAAAAAAAAAAAACTCTTGAACATCTTCTTTGTTGTCTTAATTGAGAATATTTGAGATTTCACGGTATTCGAGTTGTGTGTTGCTTATCTTTGATTAGGTATGAAGATGCCGTTGAAGGTCCCATACCAAAACAACCCAATGATCGCCCAACACCGATTCCGCTATTGTAGTAAGGTCGTATTTTTTCACCTCTTTTATATCATTCTAATTTATTTGTTTTTTTTTTTGAGTGTGTTGTGTATGTTTGCCCATTTCTTTCTTTCACATTGAGGACAATGTGAATCTTAAAGTTGGAGGTGGGTACAATAACATTTTCGGAATGCTTGTGTGTTTGTTTTCAAAAGATGTGATTTTTTTTTAACAAATTAAATGTTTGCTAGTCAATAACTTGGCTCAGTTATACCTATATTAACTTGTTAATTTGTGTTTTCAGTGTGAAGCAATTGATTGTCTAGGATAGATTGACGTGGATGCGGGCTAAATTTTGATGAGATTTTCAACACCATAAATACTTGATGTGTTAAGGCATATACAACGATACTTAGTGCTATGAACTTCCGAGAACTCATGATTTAGTAGTGGTTAACTAGTTGTTAAACCAAGCTTGTGAATAAAAAAAAGAAAAAAAAACGAAAGAAAAAAAAAACGGACCAATCGAGGTTATACTCCTCTATTTGTTGTTGCTTAGTAACTAGGAGCATTCATGAGCCCCATGTTTGTCTTTTACGTAAAACGGCGACACGAATATGAGTATGGGAAACCACCCTAGGAGTGTTTGAACAGAAATTCAAAATATAAACCTAGTGGAAGCATGTCTCGAAAGGTCCCCAAAAAAAAAAGAACGAAAAAAAAGAGGAGAATGAATACTCTTTGACTTCTCATTCCAATAAAGTTCAAGAAGCTCGGTTATATGACTAGTAGGCTAACTACAATAATCTATTAAATTCTTGTATTTTCATGGCGTTATTGAATTGAAGTTGTTCATAACTATCAGTATTTGTGGAGTGATGATTTCAAGTCTGAATAATGTCTGCCGATATTACAGTCTTTCTTGATAGTCGATCGTTTTACAAAACTATGTTTTTACTTAATCCTTAATTCGGGTTGAGAAGGCCAAGAACTTGACTGCTTATGTTCAATATGTTGAAAAAAAAATCATCTTTGTATGTTGTGATTTATTAAATCCCTCTTTTTGATATAATATTTTGCTTGAGGACAAGCAAAGTTCAAAGTTGGAGGTGATTTGATAAGGGTCTTTTTATGCATGTTTTATGTGTATATTTGAGTAGAATTCGAGTTATTTTATTGTTAGTTTTGTAAATTTTTGATTGTACATAGTTCATATTACTCCGAGGTGCTTTTATTGATGTAGATTGACCATTCGGGGCTAATTTTGGTGAATTTCGGACCATGGATTCATGTCAAAACATACCGGGAAGTTTAAGGATGCAAAAATGCTCGAAATTCCAAGTCAAACGCATCATTTCGGGGCCTTTTTGGTCCAACACGGGCAGAGGGTGTCGGGCAACACGGTCGTGTTCCGCCGAGAGCTAAAAACTCGATTTGTTCGCACAAAACAGCCTCCGACACGGCCTGGCCGTGTTGGGAAGCATGACCATGTTTCCCTGATTCCCTGTATGATAAAACAGCACGGGCCGGCCGTTCTGGGCGACACGGGCGTGTCCGGGACACTTTTCTGCAACTTTTCCATGCGAAAAATATGGAAAACTCACCTACCAAGATTTTTGACCACTTTTATACACCTTTAACACCCAATTTTGCTGCAACATGTCCCCATATTCCCTCAATCATCAATTGAGTACAAGAATTCACCAACCAACAATGAAAGTGGAGGCAATTGTTTAACAAAAAGATAACATTATTGATGTGTTCTTTCACAAAAATGATATCTATAAAAGCCAAGAGTTTGAGTTGGGAATACATTCCATTCATTAATTTAAGATACATTGAATTTATTAGATACTGAGGAAATATTCATTGTATTTATTTCATTAAGTAGAATTGGGATCAAGGGGTCTTGGAGGAGTAAGCTTGTAGCAACATTGGAGAAGAAGGCTTGGAGCAACATCATCAATCAAGAAAAAAGTCAATTGAGATTTTGAGAAAAATAAGTACACCATGTCTACAATACTTAAATCTTCTTGTGTAATTTATTCTTTGGTCAAAATCATGTGTAGCTAAACTCCTAGTGTTTGAATGTAATGAACTCTAGAATGGATTTGTGATTAAGGTGTGTATGTTTTTAATAAAATCTTCATATTTTGTGTGATTCACTTATATTATGCTTCGTTCATTCGAATCGATATATGCGCAATATTGATTTGAAGTTTATTTTTCATCCGGGAAATCGAGAGATTCATGGTGAAATAGAACCTATATAAGTGAAAAGAGTTGCATGCAATCCTAGATATAGACGACATAAATCTTCTGGATTAAGGTCAAACCTAATATGGGAATTCACAAATCGTTATAATGCTGTCTTGGGGGTTTTAACTAGAAAGAGATTTCAGTTAATCAACTTGAGATTAGAAGTTTTTCGCCTTGAGAAAGGGTTTAACTTAAATCGGGAATTTCTACGGTCCACAAGACATGAGATTTTATTAAAAGAGATTGGTTTTTGCTTAAGGGCTTACGGTTGTATTTTTATCTTGTTGAATCACAAAAACATTCTAGAGGGATTTATATTCAAACACATTCCTATCTCTTGATTTCTTATTTTACAAATCTTCCTTCATTTTTACAATTTATAATTTGTTTTCCTTTTTCATCAAACAAAAACTCTGAAAATTGTTAGATTAAATAACAAAAAGACGGTAATTATTAGTACTTACAATCCTCGTGGGAATGACACTCTGTACTCAATAATCTATACTATAAAACGATAGGTGCACTTGCCTACGATTTTAAAGGTAGCTTTTGAGCGATCAGTGAGCGTGTTTTTTTACCTCGTCGTATCTCACGCCATGCTTTTGTTTAATCCAATAAAATACACGATGTCACTTCTCTAGCATGACAAGCCTACCAATGCAATATTGGTAACTGAAAGCCTTGTCAAATGTCTTGTTTACCACATGCATGCAAATATGTATTGCATTCTACTCATTAATTGCACCAAGAATGAAATTGCCAATTAGTTGTTGGTCAAGTAATACTTCAATGAATAATTTATCCATGGCCTCTGTCCAATACAAATCATAGAAAAAATCCCCCTGCCTGACTGGATACCTTGGGGCCATTTTGATCGAACAACCAAATAAAATGGCAGAGAGAATTTTATTTTGTCTTGTTTAAGGGTTATTTTATATTATTCTTTACCATTTATAGAGCAAAGATTGGTACACAACCCAACTTGCATCATATATCGTGACCCCACAATTAAATTAAGCAGTTGAATGATTTTAGTGGTTGAATAGGGCACATGCAGAATCCTTGAGTCAGATGAGTTGTATTGAATCGTCTTCATTTTAAGTAATATTGTCAAGATTCCATTTATGGCCTTCTTGAAATTGTATGATTTGACAATTCAAATATATATCTTAGATAAAACTTACCTGGAATGGTTGACAGCTATCTCCATCAAGAACAGCTTGGAACAAGCAGTCATATACAATATCATTATTTGGACACATCTGTTATCTTATATGGGAAATGTTGTAATTTTATGGTGATATGTAAAGCACATAGTCTGTGTGTGTGGAATTCTCAATAGTCCTTTCATGTACTAATAATTTAATCTTGAGAAATCGATTAGTGCTAAAATATATAAATATAACATCAATACCATTAAGTGTTATATAATTACAATATCAGTATTTAGTGGCATTTATAAAATGGCAAAAACACAAACACAAAGTAATAACTGCTCATTGGTTCAATGTAAACAAATCTACAAAATGTAAATTTCACGTCAGGTTAATGCATAATAAATTGCAAGACATGTGTTGCCTCAAACATATCCAACAATTACATGTTCCAACTATGAGATCTAAACTACAAGCCATATTTTACTTAAAATACACCAGACAATTGGAAATCAAATAACTACACCCAACTTTGTTCTTCTCAAAACATGCATATTGTGCCTGTCACAAAAGGTGATACATATAGTCGTAACCTTACTAATCATTGACAACATAATTCAACTAGTAATAATGAAATTATTGATACTACAGAGCTGTGGGAACTTTAGAGACAGAACATTTTGTGATGCATATATGCGGCAGCCAGGGTGACAACTAATACAATCCAAGATAGTAAGAACAAACTCATCAAATGCTGCTCTCGCACTTTGCCAGATGCCAATGCAAGTTTATATGTTTTCAGGTTATCGTACAACTCAGTCACAATATCTTTTGAACGATCGCATATTGGTGGAGAGCACCATCTAAAGAAGCCACACTTGTCTGCCTACAATAAGATTAATTCGGCCTCAAGTTTTGGGTTGTGCTTTTACTCGTTCAAAAAATATATTTGCATCTAATTAATCTTATTGCAGGCAGACAAGTGTGGTTCTTTAGATGGTGCTCTCCACTAATATGCTATCGTTCAAAAGACATTGTGGCTGAGTTGTACGATAACCTGAAAACATATAAACTTGCATTGGTATCTGGCAAAGTGCGGGAGCAACATTTAATGCGGTTGTGCTTACTATGGTGGATTGTATTAGTTGTCACCCTGGTTGCCGCATGCATCACAAATTGATGTCTCTAAAGTTCCTACAACTCTATAGTATCAATAGTTTCATTATTACTAGTTGAATTATGTTGTCAACGATTATTAAGGTTACGGCTATATGTATCAACTTTTGTGACAGGCATAATATGCATGTTTTGAGAAGAACATAGTTGTGTGTATTTATTTGATTTCCAATTGTCTGGTGTATTTTAAGTAAAAATATGGCTTGTAGTTTAGATCTCATAGCTGGAACATGTAATTGTTGGATATGTTTGAGGCAACACGTGTCTGGCTATTTATTATGCATTAACCTGAAGTGAAATTTACATTTGTAAATTTGTTTAATTGAACCAAGGAGCAGTTATTACTATGTGTTTTTGTTTTTGCCATTATATAAATGCCACTAAATACTGATATTGTAATTATATAACACTTAATGATATTGATGTTATATTTATATATTTTAGCACTAATCGATTTCTCAAGATTAAATTATTAGTACATGAAAGGACTATTGAGAATTCCACACACACAGACTATGTGCTTTACATATCACCATAAAATTACAACACTGCCCATATAAGATAACAGATGTGTCCAAATAATGATATTGTATATGGCTACTTGTTCCAGGCTGTTCTTGATGGAGATAGCTGCCAACCGTTCCAGGTAAGTTTTGTCTAAGATATATATTTGAATTGTCAAATCATACAATTTCAAGAAGGCCATAAATGGAATCTTGACAATATTACTTAAAATGAAGACGATTCAATACAACTCATCTGACTCAAAGATTCTGCATGTGCCCTATTCAACCACTAAAATCATTCAACTGCTTAATTTAATTGTGGGCTCACGATATATGATGCAAGTGGGGTTGTGTACCAATCTTTGCTCTATAAATGGTAAAGAATAATATAAAATAACCCTCAAACAAGACAAAATAAAATTCTCTCTGCCATTTTATTTGGTTGTTCAATCAAAATGGCCCCAAGGTATCCAGTCAGGCAGGGGGATTTTTTCTATGATTTGTATTGGACAAAGCCATGGATAAATTATTCATTGAAGTATTACTTGACCAACAACTAATTGGCAATTTCATTCTTGGTGCAATTAATGAGTAGAATGCAATACATATTTGCATGCATGTGGTAAACAAGACATTTGACAAGGCTTTCAGTTACCAGTATTGCATTGGTAGGCTTGTCATGCTAGAGAAGTGACATCGTGTATTTTATTGGATTAAACAAAAGCATGGCGTGAGATACGACGGGGTAACAAACACACGGCTCCTGAAAATGTGTGGGATGGCATTTTCCAGGTATTTTATTTTTTATACTTCGATTGTATCTTTCTATCATTTAGTGTGTTTATTCTAATTACTATTACATGAAGCGCCATAATACCATGTTTTGATTTTCCAGAAAAACGAGTTTAGCATTGCTTATCAAGAATTCGGCTAGCCAAGATGGAATGACTTGAAAGTTCTTTTTGATGGTCTGTGCTATGACAACTACAATGTTCAGTCAGAGGTAATTGAAATATCATCAGACAGTGAGACAAAGGATATCGGCAATCTGGAAGGTTTGCCAAACCACCAGCCCGAGGAAATATCATCAACGTTCCATCGTCACAGTCAGGTGGGGCACGTTCGTTTTGGAAGTATTTGGAACAATTTGACTGTGAAAATTATGTATCACAATTAGAGTCTTCTGTTAATCAACCACCTCCATCTAGGCCATAAATTTAGGGTCCGCCTCCAACTGATTCAAAAATCAAACGAACCCTACCACGTCAACCTCGATGACCTTACTTCCCGTCACCATGTAAAAGCACAAAAAGCATCGACACAAGTGGTTCTTGTGCTCCTCCGTGATGGAAAGGCGATGGAAGATTTCAGATATTTCGACTTGTATATGTGCATGTTTTCCAATTTACGGTATACCTTACGATGGAAGGTTGTGTTTTTATTTTGTTCTTTTTAAGTGGTTTGTTATTGTAGTAGTATGATTAGCTTTTAAAAGTATTTGGGTATATACTCGGTTTTATGTCTGTTGATCAGTTTGTTGCAACGTATACGTAATGTTGATGTTGTCGGAGTAGTATCCTAATTAAGTTATATATTTTCATGAAATGAAATACGTACATTTGTGTGAGATTTATTTTAATTATTATCTTTTTTGAATCCGAATTTTCTTTTATTAGTGTTCGTAAAAAAAATTAAAAAAATGCAATAATTATACGATTTAATGTCAACATGCCTTCAATTGTCTTATTTGCATGGAAACGGTGCTTACCATTTTTTAGGAAATATGTAATGTATTTCATACAGACCTTATAAGTTGATGTGGCCTAAATATCTATAATCATCATCATCAGTACTGTCCTACTGCCTAAATGAGAACGTGGCCTTGTAAATTCGTTAAACTTAAACTATATTACAATAAAGTTAACACAAACTGCCCATATATTTATATTTAAGTTAATGAAAACTTGGACAGGTTGTTACACACTACAAATTTAAACATATGGAAATTAAAAACAACAACCTAAGTACAACGGATAGACCTACATGCAATTATAGAAAATAAAACTTAAAAACTTTTGCCGAGTAACCGACCCCAAAACATCATCACCTACTGCCAAGCTTCTTATTTACTATCAACGTCTAATTTGGGTTCATCTTCCGCGTCATTTGCCGGTGGTCCACGCACGCCAATAATCTCGCAGTCGGGTATCCTCTCGAATATTCCATCATCATCCTCATCAACCAATCACATTTCATTGGAGTCGTAGTCATCCGAAGATAACTCCTCAACTACAAGTGGTTCGTCCGGGTAATAACCACGAGCCTCACCAAAGTCAATATGGGCTATACGTTTAATCTCGAAGATTTCTTTGAATACTCAAAAATCTGAAAACCCATTAGCGCGGAAGAACCGTTGCATATTGGTATCCTATTTATATATAAGCAACCAAAAAAACGACGTTAGTGTTTACAAGAAAATCTGATTCAAAATATTTGCATGTTCGAGCAATGAAATCCAAACAAACTACCTTCTCAACAACATTCCAGTAGAGTGGTGCAATGTTTTCAGTCCCGTCATCTTCGTTCAACTCGACTCCTGCAATTTCAATGTACTCGACAAATGCCTAGTAGTATATGCGAAACCTATGTATTTTGGATTTAACCTTGTAAACAGAGAAATCTGTACGGAGCCTCGCAGACAACATTCGGGCTAGTTCCAGGAAGATGTCATTGAAAACACGGAAATTGTCGAGATTGTTCTTGGCACGACAAAGATGTTTGAATATGCCATAGCAATGCTTTTCTTCCAGTTTAGTCCACTCGACACCTCGTAAATGACTCGCTGCAATTTGGTTTCTAGTCGTCACTATTTTTCTGTGAAAAAAAATATATTAAATTTATACGAAGTAAAAACAACATATATGGAACAAAAACATAATATATGGAATAGACACATATTCAAAGACATTACTGAAGATGTGTAGATCTTATATGGAGCAAAAACATGAAGAATGGTAATTGGTTTCGTATAATGACAATAGATGACTATATATTCTTTGACGAGCATGAAATAAACTATTAAAAATGTTTGGACTTTTCACGATTAAATCTTATTTTTTTTATTTCAAAAAGGATTAAAGCGTGTCTGCCAAAAAAAGAAAGCCAACATCAGTCGCAAACAAAAAGTTTAGTGTATCTACAGAACAACAAACACATACCTTTTTGTAGAGAGATGGTTTTTCTGATTTTTGGCTTTGTTTGGGCATGCCAACAGATTCATCTTTTGGGACTCAAATGGAAAGTCTTGGCTTGGATGGCTGGTGTTACCAATGTGACTATTACAATTCACATTTATTCCTTGATAGACAGTTACTTACCAACCTACGTCATTAAATATGGATTTGTGTGTGTAAATTGATGTGACGATTTGGTTTTGCCAAAAGACCACTTCCATCAGATATGAATATATGGTAATTATTAAGTAATAAGTGGTAGTTGGTTGCATATTATATTCACGAATAGCCTGGGTAATTTCTTTTATAAAAAACTCCACTTTTTAAAGCTGGAAAGAAGAATTTTTGCTCTGTTATGTCGATATTACAAAAAGTCATCAAAAAGTCTTTAGTAGGAGAATTGTTACCAAAATAAACTTCATAACATACAAGCAAACCAAAATGGAATTCAAATCACACATAAAGAATGACATATTATCTGCAGAGAATTTCAGTTCCTAGCCAAAAAATCGGACGACAGAGAAATAGGAATCATAATCATATCGCCTATTTGCCGATGGTATTGCCAAAATCATATAACATTATAATGTTGGTGGAATTTTTAAAAACACTGTTGAGTTCATAAAAGTATCCATGTGACTATTGTTTCAAATCACATGCAAAGCACAAATACATAACAATAAATAACTGAATTGCAATGAGACCGACCAACTGATTAAAGTCTTCCTTCGATCATCATTTTGACCATGACAGATTTCAAATCATCGTCAAGGCTTAGAAAAAGGTCCATTTCTTTGTTGTTGTTGAAAAGTTGTTTTGCAACAATAAGCTTGTCCTTCATTGCCAAGAAATTCATTTCTTTAACGGCATCAAATATAACTCGTCGTTTTTTGGATTCCTCTTGATCAAACCCAATTGGTTGAGCAAGCTCTCCAAGTCGACTGTTAGTCTCCTCACAAAATGTTGTCATCACATCAATAAACCTCCCTTCTAGCTCATTAACAGGTCCTCTCTTTTTGGACTTTCGATTCTTTTGGGCTACACTACTCTCACCTCGACATGCAGAATTAGTGTCTCCGAGTTCTAGCTAGGAGTTCGATGGTGGAGGAGCTTGCTCATGTGTGGATCTTTGCACGTTAGATGCTCCTCCAACGGACAATTCGCCACTTAAAACTTAATGGGCAACATCTGCAAATACATGTGCATTCTCCCCAGTTGTGCGGTCTTTGCCGAATATCTCACTCCAATCTTTAAAGATAGGCTATGATTTGTATCTCATGGTCTTAGCATTTGGATCCATCTAAATTAAAAAAAAAAGTAGTGGTCACAATGAAATGCATAAATTGTAACTAAACAACATTTGTATAAGTTAATAAATGCAATTAATAATTACCTTTACATAATCATTACATTGTTCATTGGTATCCACAATGATTGTGTTAGTCGTATCATTCCAACCAATTCCAGATGTCCGCAACATCATAGCGAGCGAACAATAGTTTTTTTTCACACGTGTATCTTTGAGGCAATATGCAGTTCGACCCTTAAATCAGTTATAGGAAAAGCCTTAACCACAGATTTTTCCAAAATATGTTGGTATCCATTTTTAAATCCGTTGTCACATTTCCAACCCGTGGCTACCAGCTTCTTTGATGCATTTAACAAAATTTGTTCCTCTTGTGGAGTCCAAGACCTCATACAACTACGTGAACCCGTGGATTTACCAACACTTGCAGATGATTCCATGTGTCTTATTAAACGAAAGCCAAAAAAGCCTCAAAGAAGGTTAATTGTTGTGATACAATTTGAGTTAGTTTCCCATATTTCACACATGTTTACTATGTCAGTTTTGTCATTTACACATCATGAACAATATCATGATTTACACATTACATATTATCTGAAATTAAAGTGATATAAAACACCTCAACATAAATGGAAAATCACAATAGTACTACATTAAATCATAGTACTGAACAGAAAATTAAACAATACACTACAGAAAAGTACATAGAAGTGGTGAAGTTGTCAATTACAACAACAGTGCTTATGCCAACAACATTTGGCAAACTAAAAATTAGAAACATTAAACGCTAATCAGTTCTATCTCAATTGATGATGCGGTTGTCAAGAATTCCCAATGTCACATGGAAGTTAATTGTTTCCCTGCCATTCATTGAACATTTCTATGGCTATCGTTTCACGCCACTATCGTTTCACGCCAATTTGTACATACTTGTGATGTTTGAACTTAGTCAACATAATTAGGATCGGGTTGTGCGTCACCACCTCCTACCAAGTATTCTGGAACTTCATCCTCTTAGGGGTCAACAACCATTGTAGTGCAAATGAAATTATGAAGTAGACAGCAAGCCATAATTATGCGATTTTCAGTCTTAATAGGAGAGAACGAATTATTCCTCAAAATCGCCCATCTTTCATTCAATAAAACAAATGACCGCTCAATAATGTTTCTAGCCTTAGCATGTCTTAAGTTGAACAGTTCCCTATAGTCTCATGGTCTTTGCCGTCTTTCTTTGATTCGGAAGAGAATTCGTCTAAATGATATCTAACACCTCTATATGGAGCAAGAAATCTTGGACCATTAGTGCATCCACAATCACACAAGTAATAATTACCAGAAATATACTCGTAGATAGAGTGTAAACATTTAGTTAGAATGATATACTTCTCAAACAATATGAATGATATTAAATTAATAATGAATGTTTTAAAATTTTAAAAAATCTTGTGATGGTTTCATACTAGTAGGCGCCCTCAAACCGTTTGGCCTTGCGCATCTCTAAGGACACGACTATCGCCATGCAGACCATCTTCCCAACCACTCAACACAAATGAATAATTCATTGTTCAATCACAAACGGCAAACACATTTACTGAGACATTACCTTTTCGATTTCTATATCGCGATTTCACACTTAAAGGACTCGAACATCAATGTACGTACTATCTAATGCGCCTAGACAACTCTAGTAAAAATTAAATTAGACGTTTGTAAGTCACACATGTTTGTTTTTGGTTGATTATATTCTGAAGTAATAATCTGTCACTGGATCATATATAAATTGATAGTTTGTTATGTTTACCTTGAACCATTTCCATTGGAAATCTGTGTAATTTACATCAACAGGTTCAGGATCAACCAACAGTAAAGAGTGGAGCCTAAGGACAGCTTCAAGCACTACATTGAAATGTTTGCTTATTGTGTACCTAGAGCTTTTGAAATCGAACTTGACAACCCGATTTTTTTGTGATGAGCCAAAATTGTCAAGAATATGGCTACTTGTTCAATTATTTGCACATTTCTTGTTGGAACTAGACCACCAACAATCTCCACAAGGAAACATAGCTTACCAAATGCATTTCTATCCATTCGGAGTTGCTCAACACAATCCATGTCACTTACTTCAATTAGATCACACATATGGTTAATTTGTGAAGACAATTTATCAACAAGTCTGTAGATTGCTCTATTTAACTGTAGTCTACGTCGACGATAATTTTGTCTACCAAGAAATATTCTTTGATAAGCCCATACAAAAATGAAGAAGAACTTCATTAACGTAATAACCTCCTCTACAATCACGACGACGTTAACATTGTTGGAAGGCATCTATAATAGCATCACAAATTAACCAATTCAGTCTGTTTACAATAACCCACATTATCAACGAGATTACAATTAAAATACTGAGCTATAAAAAAAGGATAACCAGGCACAATTGAGGCAATATAGGGATAAACAACCTTTGGGTTATGTTACAGTGGTACTCATTAACAATGCAGAATCATTATGTTAACATCATTACACATATATGGAATATGTCCACTAAAACTTAATACTCATTGTGTTAATATATAACAAAAACAATAACTGAGTACTAACTCATGATTAAATAATTACAACAGTAATCTAGGTAACAACGAAACTTATTTACAGAGAAACTGATGTGTATGTGGGTGATTTTGAATTTTATAAAACGGCCATAAGGCCCGCAATACTTTATGGAGCAGAATGTAGGGCAACTAAATATGAACACGAACAAAAAATGAGGGTAGCACATATGAGAATGCTAAGATGGATGTGCGAACACACTAGATTAGATAGAATAAGAAATGAACACATTAGAAACAAAGTGGGAGTAGCACCAATAGATGAGAAAATTAGAGAAACACGATTAAGATGGTTTGGACATGTTTATAGGAGACCTTTAGATGCACATGTGCGAAGTTTAGAATATAGAGAATCACTCACACAAATCAAAAGAGGCAGAGGTAGGCCTAAAAAGACTTGGAAAGAAGCTATTAAACAAGATATGTTATACCTAGAAATAAATAAAAATATGGCTTATGACCGTAAACAATGGTGCGATATGATCCGTATAGCCGACCCCACGTAGTGGGATTAAGGCGTAGTTTGTTGTTGTTGTAACAAAAGTATCTAAAACAGCCAGTCTTAACCAGAAACAATTTAACAAAAGAAAATTCAAACTCCTCCGTATCCCAAATGACTCTTAATTAAAAAAATTAAGCCCTTATATGTTATTGTCTATTGCATCCTTCTTTACCTTCTCTCTTCTAAAAGAAAAATAAAATCTCAAAAACAAAGTTCAGGCATGTCGGAAAAACTCCAAGTACTGTACACAGACAAAGAAATAAACCAACAATCTCGACCAAGCCATCATATAATTAAAAAATTTCAAACCCGATTCGTTAACCAAAAATTAAACAATGAAGTTCATGTGAATACATACCTTCAACAGCTCGTTTGCTTTAATGGATAACTTGTAGCCATCAACTGAAATTGCAGAACCCTGGAAAACAATTTCACAAAAAAGAGCTGTTAATAATGATTAAAAGCTTCGCTCCATACTTAATTACATAATTTTTCTTTCATAAATTATAGGAAATTATGCTGATATGGTAGGAAATACACAAATTGCAGACATGGATTAGGGGGAAACAGTACCTGGGATATCTGTTTGCGATGGATAGGGTTTCTTGGGAGAGAGAGATGAGCATATTATTTGGGAGTGATATTTAAATTGGAGAATACATGAGGACAACCAAGTAATTGATAATCAAATTTCAGGGGCACAAAAGTAAAAGCAACTCAACCTTTAAATCTGGATAAAATTATCACCGGGGGGGCTGAATTATCAGTCATATTGTGGATACACTCACGGGGCCGAACGTATTATCATGGGCCTTCATCCAATGATCCAAACACGGAATTACAAGTGATTAGTTATCTAATCATAAGTTATCCATTGAACCAAACGAGCCAAAAATAACATATCTTATGAATAGTACAATCATATCCTATCACGCAGACTTGTCTAATCCCATCAAGTTAACCAAACGAGCCGTTACTACAAGAGAAAGACAAATCATAAATAACATCTAATTTAGCATCATACATGATTGACAAAGACAATCAAGATGAAACGCTAATCAAAAGAAACAATTGCCCCCAAAATACATAAGATGCATCAAAATATGAAAACATTCTAATCAACGTCACTATCTTAGTCGTTAGATAAGTATCTAATACCAAGCACTCAAGCACCTTCCAATCTCGAACGAAATATATGCATCGAGACAAGCATAAGTAACCTGTTCTCGAGTGAGGGAACGTTCATCCCACATGAACCTCGCACTCTGTGGTTTTTCTATTTCCATTCCAAGAACCTCTTTCGCCAAAACTTTCAATCCCACATTATGCAGCTCTTCCTCATCCAACTCATCCGCTGCCCACGATCGTAGGTCTCTCGTGTTTGTTACCTCCAAACCATAGTCATTCCGAAGCTTTCTCACATCGTGCTCGATTCCAACTCCAACAAATGTGTACATAGAGTTCCCAAGAAACTCTCTTAGTCGATCCGGAATTTCATTGGTATGAAGGATTTGGAAAATGAGGCAAGATTTTCCGACAGATAGTTGAAGGGTTGCCACAGGGTGCTCGATATTATCGTCGGAATTTGGACGCCATTCAACGTCGAGCGCCACGATCAGGCGGTTCAACCTGCGTTGGTTCATGGTCTGTTTGTAGATGATCCAGCCCTTGGCCATAGTAGAATCATGGGTCACTAGCGTCTCGATTTCGTCATTGTCCAATAAGACACCATAGAGTTTATGGGAACTAACAAACACCCTATACTCTCTGATCTCTCTCTTCATTGTAATATATCTAATATAAAAGACAGTAATTCTTGAGAAGTATAAAAAATAAGCTAATTAAATTGGTGATGATTATATATATATATATATATATATATATATCAAGACTATTGATGCTATCTTGGTTGCTATAAAAAGTGATATGACAGCAAAGAAGATCATAGTACTCAACCAATTCTTCTTATACAAAAAAATATCTTGAATGCATATTATAGAAACCGGGGGTAAGCACAACAAAGCAGTTAACAAAGAAATTTTGGAAAGCAGAACTCAATACTACTATAAGCAACCAATTATATATATCATTCACTTAATGTAAAACAATAATCAATATGAGCTTTGGTCATATACAGAATAATCAAAATGCATTCTAGCTAAAATGGTACTTTTAGCCTCAGTAGTAAACAACAATGTACCAAAAACTAGTTTAAATGCCAAGAACAAACCAAGACTCCAACTCCTCTGAACAAAAATTAGTAGCAAAGAATAAGACCAAATGTGCCGGGTTTGGATTTGGGGAGAGGTTTCAAGAGAAAATTTCAAATGACCCCAAATAACATAGAAAATATTTACTTTATTTAACGGATCGAGTTGGGGTTTTGGCACGAAATTAAAAACCCACAACTCCACCTTGAGACTAGGGTTTGGTTTTGAAAACCCATCTAGATAGGACCTTTACTTTCTTGGACCCAAAAGAAGTGAGTTTTGTTTCGGATATATGGAGATCACGAGAAAGTAAAATGTTGCGACGCAAATGAGCTACTGATAATGGTCAAAAATGAAAGATTTTAAGATGGTAATCAGTTCTCTTACCGTGTGTGAGATGAACAATCTCGAAGCTTCTGCTCAAATGCCTATGGCTATGGCTACTTTCTCTTCATCACAGAGATAATAAAAGCTAAAAGCCTTTTTGAAGGAAAACCAAAAGACTAGCGGGAAGCTTTTATATATATATATATATATATATATATATAGGATTTAGATCAGGTGAGTCCACATATCTTAGGTGAGTACACGAGACCAAATCTGAGTCATTGATTCAATTTTTAAACGGTTAAGATTAATCAGGTTTTAATATTATTTAATATATAACTTAATTTAAATAAGGGCTTATTAGTAATTTTATTTTAAATCAATTTTTGGGAGGGAATTTATTTTTGTTAGTGGGCTAAATTTTAGGGGCCGGTTATGGACGTGTAAATCCAATATCTTCCATATCTTTTCAGTATTTGGTAACTGAAAAGTCAGTTCATCCAATCCACCGTCTTCCACACTCAAAGTCTCTGCAAGTCCGAAACCGTCTTCCTCCATTGACGAGTCTTCCACACAAGATTTCTCTCGCTCCGTCGTCCACCATATTTCCCTGCAATTCCGAACCCGTCTTCCACCGTCTTCCTTCGCGAAACAAAAATCACAACACCATCTCTTCAGTCGAAAAATTACCAAATCTCTAGTCGAGAATCAAAATCCGGCGAGGGCCCATTGGAACCCTTAGTTTTCGCTGAAGAACACAAAAAATTGTGTGAATTTCTATTGCATCCCCGCAACATTGTAGGTTAGGGCAACTTTTTTTTCTCATTTTATTTTCGTAATTTTTTTTATTTTTTTGCATTTCTTATGTAGTATTCTATTTTTATTGGTGGATTTGATTTTAATATTGCCTATATTTTGTCCCTGTAAATATGCTTAGGATTGTCCCTGTAAATATGCTTAGGAATGCTTATAATGGTGAATGGTGGAAATCAGAAAACAATATCGCTTATGGTTAGGACATTTGCTGTGTTGTTGGTTTAAATTGTCTTTATTATCTTGAAAAGTTGAAGTCTGGTAGAGTTGGTCTTATGGGATTTTTAAATACATTTTTGTTGCTGATAACTATGTATTCCCTACATTTTTTTCCAAGTCTGGTAGTTTTGAACGATGGTGACTTGTAATGCTTATTTGTGTTCAGAACTATGCTTACTCACATTATATATAATGCTTACTTAACTTATATATAATGCTTAAGTCTGTTAGGGTTAGCTCTTATGTGATTTTTACATACATTTTTGTTGCTGATAACTATTTATTCCCCACCTTTTTTTCCAAGTCTGGTAAGTTTTCCTGTTGATAATGTGTACTGCTTTTTGGTGTTGACAATTATGCTTGCTCACATTTTATATTATGCTTACCTATATTATGTAGTATGCTTTAAATTTGTTACCAGTTTTTATGAGACAGTTGAATGACTATTTGCTACCTTATTTTTTTTAGTGTTTCTTTTGGAGATGGCTAAGGAGAGCAAGAAGAGTAAGGGTACATTGGATAAAGGGAGCAAGAAAAGGAAGGCGACAGATATTGATGTTGTTGTAGAGCCGAGTAAGAAAAAGAAGGGAAAGGACAAAGGTAAAAAAGTGATAGACAGTAGCCAGAGTGACGAAGAATCCAAATATCCCAGACCGTGTATGAGATCAACGCTGAGGAGGTTCGCCAAAGTTATTAAGAAATTGAACCCTGCACAGACGGCTGACATTAACGAGATTGGGTTCGGTGGACTATTGCACATGAAGATCGTGGAAATACCGACATAGTTAACTTACTGGCTGGTTAAAATTTTCAACCCAGTTAGCTGTGAACTAGTGATATCAAAGCGGAAAAAATTCACGTAGACGCCACGGATGTGGAACGGGTTCTTGGAATCCCAAATGGTAGTGTGAATATTGAACGGAAGAACAAAACGGGGGGATGTGAACTTTATAAAGAATGGCTAGAGATTTTTAATAAGCCTAACAACCACATCACGGAAAAACACGTAGCTACGGAGATGTTAAAATTTGAGAACGGAGGTGACTGGTTTAAGAGGCACTTTGTTGCCCTGGTGGACTGCTTGATTATCGGGAATAACCCTATTGGTTATGTTAACCCCCTCATGATGGACAGCCTGGAGAATGTTCATAATATTCGCAACCTTGGCTGGCGCGAGTACACAATTAATACGCTGGTGACAAACCATGCACGTTGGGGAGAAGGGAAGCAAAAAATGTTCAATGGCCCCCTTTTGTTTTTATCGGTAAGCGGTAAATTATTATTGTTTTACATTTTTTGTATCACTACATTGCATACTTTTCTAATTTTTGTTGTTTGTGTAGGTTTTTTTATTTGGATAGGGTTGTTTTCTATACTAGGGACGTGACTAGAACTCTCCCCAGTATTAGAGGTTGGACTTCTCAGATCATCCGGAAAAGGGTACGCAAGGAGATGAAAGAAGGTGGATTTGGGCAGGGTCATTTGGCGGAACCGCTCCGCATGGCGGTTTTGAACGGCGGTCGGGAAGGCGACATTGGGCTGGTAGGAAGTCGGTCGGTGGCACGCACGTCGTCCGGGATTGTGAGCCACGAGGTAAAATTTTTAGTTCGGTTTGGTTGGTTGAATCCATTTTGATTAATGCTTGTGGTAGATAAAACATATGCTTATACATGTAGTTAATAATGCTTATTATGTTTCCCAAATGTGCTTATATATGTTGCTCAAATGCTTACAAATTGTTATTGTAATTTTTGGTTCCCTCAAATGTGCTGGAATATTTTTTATGACATATGACAGTTCATCTTATATGGTGTGCTAATATTGCTCACAGAATATTTTTTGTCTTGCTTATGAGTTTTGCCAATTCTGCTTATATGTGTTGCATATAATGCTTACATAACGATGAAGTATTTAATTATTTGCACTTTCCTATTTTTTTTTGTCTAATGTTTGGTTTGCTTATGATAGTTTCCAATTATGCTTATATGTGTTGCTAATAATGCTTACAGAATAATGAAGTATTAATTATTTTTATTTTTGGTATTATTGTCTAATGTCTTTGGACTGCTTATGGATTTGCAAATTATGCTTATATATGCTGCTTATTATGCTCACAAGTAATGATGAAGTGTAAATCATGATATGTAGTCATTTAAATATTTCTCCTGTAATTGGCATTTTTGGTTTGATAACTTTTGGAAAGAAGTATACATTGAGATTGCTGAAGAAGTTGTCAGGCCTTGCTACATATGTGGTCGACATAATCGCGTTGCTTGAAAATGTTCCAAAAGAGATGACAGGCGACGCAGACTTTTGAAAATTACAAGATTCGGCGATGATGCTTATATGCTCAGCTAGTAAGCACACATTGGACGCGGGCGGACCCCATGCTGACGATATGAGCGAGATGCAGCTGAATGAAGCTTTTTGGAATAATCCCGAGACGATAGCTGCAGTAAAAAAAGTTGAGATTGCACTTGGTCGTAGGGAAGAGTACGGAAAGGGTGGGGAAGATTTGCCAAGTTTCAGTCTGGGTGTTACCTAAGAGCCTGTTAAAATTGTGGGCAGGGATGTAAGATTTTTTGATCTTTTTTTTCTGTTATTTTTTTAACATCCAGTATACGCCGCTTACTATGAATAGAATATTGGTTTTCTGTATTGTACTGATGTGTGTTGTTGCTTTTTTTTTTGTTAACAGGGTGGGGTTAGCGGGGCACGTGATGTTGGCGAAGATGGTGTGAATCGAGACGGTGTCGGGGGACGGTGGGGCGAGGATGACGAGGAGGATGACAACGAGGATGACGAGGAGGATGAGGGTAAGAGTGACGAAAATGAGGATGAGGATAGTAGTAGTGACGATGATGAGGGGGATCCTGTTGACGCCGAGTTGGAACAAGACGGCGGTGATAAAAGTGGGGAACGAAGAAGATGAGGTTAACGATCTTGATGATGAGATGGAGGGAGGGCAAATTGAGAATGCATTCTGATTGACGTGTTGTCGAATGTTCAAAACTTGAAACGATGGTATCGAATGGATTTTTGAAAATCCGGCCGGTGAATCGTAAGTTTCTTTTTATTTTGTTTATTTTAAAAAATGACTTTTTTATGATGTTTTTAGTTTGAGCAATTGTATGAACATGCAGGGAGGAAGTCATATTTGGTAGTGGTGAATTTAATATAACAAGACAAGATATGGAGACTTTGAAGGGCGGATAGTACGTCAGCGGGGCTATTGTGGATACCTGGTCTTTTATCCTGAATCGCAAGGAATCGTTGAGGGCTGATAGTTCTCCGCGTAGATTCTTTGCCACGACATATCCATCGTATGTTTCACCCTCATTTCTTGGTAGATAATTTTGTGATGCATGAGTTTTTGTGGTTTATATGCTTTTTGTTAGTAGTATCCATTATTATGCTGTTTTTGTATATTATGCTTATGGATATATCAAAATATGCTTAGGATGCTTTCCATTGTGCTAGTGTTTCGTGAATTCATGGATTATAAATTTGCTTAAGTTGGGTTTGAGTTATGCTTATTAATGTTATGCATAATGCTTATTGTTATTAAGCCCCATTATGTCTTTATGTATAATAGATTGCTTGTGTATCATTATGAACAATGCTTATGTATGCATTAAATGTTGCTTGCCAAGTAGCTAATTACTTCTAATTTAATCATATTTTTATTGCGAGACATTCACAATTGCAATGCCCAGAATGCGCCCGATTTAGTGAAACGGTTAAGACATTCAAATAAAGCTTCGACGTCGAGTTTAGCGATTCAGTAGCGGCGGTGATGGAGGAGATCCAGTTGGTATGTATGATATGGTGAGGCTTTTTTTTTGTCCGTGAACCTAACATTTTTGTTACCCATTGTGTAGTTCTTCTTCCTAATATTCAAGAGTGAACATTTTTTCGTGGTATGCTTCGACGTTAAAAAAGTTACGCCACGTATTAGACAACTCTTCGGTTGGCGGCAACAAACCCTCAAATACGACGGCGTTCACGATAAATTGGTCGATTCGTCTCTATAGATGATTGAAAATATATTTTCATTCTTTATTGTTTTCTTGATTCAAATATATATTTTTTTAATGGACAGCGACAAGTATTTTCGTAATACCTATCGACTAAGGGTTTCCCGTCAATTGCTCGTGTGATCCAGCAAACGACTGCATCTCGTTTGTGCATGCCCTGGAGGGACAAGGATAACAAAGTTGATTGTGGTATCTTCGCAATGCGCCATATGGAGACCTATATGGGAGGTGGGATCAGAAATTGCGATAGCGGGTTCAGGAAGAACGACGAGGCGCAACTTTTGATGATGCGTAGAAAGTACGCAGCTGCAATATGCTTGGACTCATTGAATGATCTTAGGGAGGCGGTAATGGGACGAGTGAAGGTGTTTGCCAAAAAGAATTAAGATCAACCCGTAATATTTTATTTGTTTTGTACTTTTTATTGATATTTGAAGTACTCTTTAGCGATCTTCCAGACACGGTTAACCTGCTTGGTCTTTGAAGTACTTTTTAGTGGTGTTTTGAATGTTTTTTTGATTAGTGCCTATGTAAGCAGAATTCAAGTGGTTAATCAGCAGGGTTAACTCTATTTTGCAAGCAATCATTTTCATGATATGATAAAATGTTTCTAGCATTACTTCAAATATTTTTTAAGCAGTGTTCTTATTCATCGTAGCGTAAATCTTGTGACCGCAAGCAATATTCAAATGTTTTAACATCTTCAAGTATACAAATGTTTCATAAGCAAAATTCAAACGATGCACAAGCAGAAATCATTTGTCTTGTTAGCATTATTTCAAAAATTATAACTTATCAAGTATGTCATACTATATAGTTGTAATCAAATGTGTTTTAGCATGAGTTTAATGATGTCCAAGCAGATTTTAATGTTTTTGTAGGTACGTATATCATGTTATTTTATATTGTCAGAAAATAATCAAAGTGCAAGATAAAAAAATTAACTTAAAAAATAAGCGATAAAATATGAATAAATAAGCAGTACAAATGCTTTAATAAGCCATCTCAAACATGCAACGCAAAAAATAAAAAACATCAACTACTTGTCGCCACGTCCTGCTATTGTGCGAACCTATTTCTCCGCATTTCCCACAACGTCTCTTCATTTTTTGTCCAACCTTTATTGCCTTTTCCTTCTGACTCTGAAGTCGGCTTTTGACTCGACTGCCGCTCCCCTTATTTTTGGCCTGTGTTGGCGGCAACACTACGACGCCTAGATGGGTTTTGTCTCCAACAAATCCTTCGATCAATGTTTGTCTGTTCACCGCATGGGAATCAGTTTGTTGATCCTTCAGCAATTGTTCTTTATGTTCTTTTATGATGCTTGACATGTATTCAATCTTGGATTTGTCGTCATTTGATAGAATCAAACAATAGTGAATGTCAGACCAAATCTGTTGGATCGTTGTATCACACTGCAAATCTGATCCGAAATTGTTCAACGAATCATTGTTTGGACACCGTAGCATGGATGCATTTTTCGTCCATCTTTTGTGAATATATTTCGGGATTTTATCGGCCTCTTTTAGTAGCGAGAAAATATGACGACATACAAGCCCGATACGCTGAAACATTTTGCAACTGCATTCCATCGCATCTTCATTTATATATGAAACCACTGTAAAGACTCCTATTTCCACGTCCTTGATTTTATAAGTGCAGGTGTCTGCCCCGTTTATGATTTCCATCGTCACGCACTTGTAACAAGATGATTCGATTTCGGCGCTCACAGCAGAAAACACTGTTCCCGTATACACAACTGATGCATGTTTCTCAATTTCTAATTGTGTTTTGCATTTGGGCAAGCTGGATTCCATCTCGTTGTTCAGTTTGTCTACGGCATGTCGCTGAGCTTCTATAGCGCTATCGTAGTGCATGAAAAATTCCACTAGACTAGCCTGTGGGTTGGTGAAACTCCCGAACCAGCTGTTAGCACATTCCGATCTTGATGTGGTTCTGAGCAATCCGCTCAATTGCACATTTTTAAAATAAGCGGGTATCCACGATTTTCTGATTTCAAACATATGTTTGAACCATGAATGCGAAGTCAGCTGGTAATCATTCATCAACTGTGCCCATCTCTCCTCAAATTCTGGAGGTTCAATGTAGTTACTCCAAACAATGCGATTCAATCTTTCCATGATTCCTCGTCCTTAAGCAAAGTATGCCCCACTTTCGCACCAACCTTTTCCATGATATGCCACATACATAGTCGGTGAATCTTGTTCTTGAAAACCCTTTCAATAGCATTTTTCATTGCGGGATCTTAATCGTAACTATGTATGTTGGCTCATGCCCCATTGCCTTTAAGAAATTTTGAATAGCGGACATACGATTCTTCATCTTCCTTTAGAAGTAACCCAGACGCGAACGTAACACATCTTCGATGATTGTCCACACCAAGAAACGGCGAAAACCATTTTGTACCTAGGTTTGTTGTGACAAGTCAGTCTCATTTTTCACAAGATAAGAAATTTCATTCAAGTTGAGACGCATGCAATTTTTCTATAATACATAAGCAACATTGTAATAATATATAAGCATATTATGTTAAATTCGTATGCATATCCACACATCAATACATCTTTGTAATGAAATGGTCATTTCCTTTAAAAATTATATATTTTCGTATGCGTATGAAAGCAACTCGTAAGCACTCTTTTCCTTTTTGTTATGCATTCCTTTGTGGACTATTTAAAAAAAGATGAATGATCATGAATTTGGATGCGATTGCACCCCATACCGTTAGTGTTGTATGTTGCATCGAAAGATATAACATCCCCGAACATTTCGTAGTTTTGCTTGCACATTGGATCAGCCCAAAATAATCGTGTAAGTTGGTCGTTTTCATCAACGTCATAGTTGAATCTTTGTATTTGGACAAACTTCAATCTTTTTCAAAAACTTATCAATAATAAGCTGTGCATCGGCTCCACAGACATAAGCTTTCAGCTTTCTCTTGAAATACCCTCCAACCATCTCCTTATACAGTCGATAAGTTTTCGCTGGCCCAATGTTTGCTTTTATACAGCTTAGTATGAATTTTTGGTGAGCCAAATTTAAATTCTATTTGCCTTTAGAAAGTGTCTGTACACCCCGTCAATGAATGCGTGTCCGAATTTCAAAACTCTTTCTTGTGTAAGAAGCATTCGGTGGCTTGGAACACACAACGCGCCTTGCATCCCACCCTTATCGGTTTCCTGTGTCTCACTTGTGAGACTTCGTCATCATTTAGCTCCGCTTCTCCAGGAGATGCAGATGAGTTGCCAACCTTTTTGAACGCTTCGCGGTTGCAAACAACGTATTGCATGCGTATTATATCAACGCGGGAAGGCGTTTGGTTGTACTAATTCTCACATCAAATCCGGTGGCACACCCATAATCCTTGTAGAATTGTATTCCGCTCTTGACACTATAAAAAATCATCTCTTCTTTTGGAGTCAGATGTTCATCACATTCTGGTATCCAATTCACAGACGAATCCGTTGTTATTTCAATCCGTTGCTGCGGAGCACTTGCAATTACAACTGTCTCAACAAAAGAAATAAATAAGCAAGATTTTGAAACTACGTTAGCATAATGGTCACTTTTTATAAGCAATAATAAACTGACATATAAGCAAAGAACATGACCGAGAACAACAAGGCGTTGTAATCAAATAATTTGATTCATACAACCTAAATAATGATCAATTAACTGATCGGTTATTGTGCAACATGGTTTATTATGCAACATGTTTTCTATCATATCATATACGTTTTTTAAAGAAAAAAATTGGGACGAATAATTAAATTTCATGCCTCAGATATATGTTCATACTTATAAGCATATTAGAATTAATGTATAAGCATTATTATGGATACTAATAAGCATATTATCTGGTTAATATGAAGAAAAAGAACGTGGACGGGGAACTAAATTTTAGGTGTTCGGAAGTATGGTGGTAATCATAAGAACATTTATAGGCAACTGAAAGCAAATTTATCATAACGAACAAGCAACTCAATGGGTAAACATACACACACAAAACAAATGGCATGAAGATATGCCCTTTTATGGACTACTAAGAAGTTCACATTTGTAAGCACACTATTCTCAAGGAATAAGCAAAGTAGCAGGCCCGCATAAGCATATTTCTGGGTAATAATTACAAGTAAAAATGAAAATGATTGATCAAATCATTGATCTTAGGAAAAATTACGAATCAAATATTAAGAAGAATCAGTAATAAAAGGAATAATCAATACAATTTCGTAGTCAAGGAAAAGTGCACTACTAAGAAGTTCACATTTGTAAGCATAATATTCTCAAGGCATACGCAGTAGTTCAGGCCCGTATAAGCATATTTCTGGGTAATAATTACAAGCAAAAATGAAAATGATTGATCGAATCATTGATTTTAGGAAACATTACGAATCAAATATTAAGGAGAATCAGTAACAAAATGAACAATCAATACAATTTCGTAGTCAAGGAAAAGTGTTACCTTGTTCTTCATTAGTATTGAAATTTTCTTCATATGTGTCGTCCATTCCCTCCTTCCTTGTTTCAGCGCTGCAAATGGTGAATTTTCAGTGAGTTGGGAGACTATCTACGTTAGAGAAGAATGGTGGACAAGGTGAAATAAAGTGGACGATTTTAATTCAGTAACAGATATGGTGGAGTTTGATTGTAACTAATTCTATTTTTGTGGGATTTACTAGATTTAGCTACCATAATTTATTATGGTATGGACTAATGTACCCTCCATATGGCTGATTCAAATTATTTACCAACAATTAGAAAGGATTAATCTCAGCCATCTACATCAATTTATCTACGGTTTGGATCTGGTCCTACGTACTCACATAATAGGGGGGTTCTATATAACCCATCCCATATATATATATATATATATATATATGTGTGTGTGTGTGTGTGTGTGTGTGTGTGGGGATTGGATCAAATGAGACTGCATTCCATAGGTAAGACAGAATGAACTAATTCTGTTCACAATTTTGAAATTTTAGATGGTTGAAATTTACATGATTTAATGACCTTTTTATTTTATTTTAAATCAATAAAGGGTTAGATGGTAATTTTATTATTAGCAGTTTTATTCTCATTTGGTAACTGCTCCAGATTGATTCATCTCCCCCCAAATCACTCGTCAGTTCCTTTTTGAATTTTTAGACCAGCCATCTTCTTCATCTCTGAATCTCGGTAAAGATTTTTTTCCAAAATTTTCGATTTTAATTGTGAAACTCTACGGTTTATTTAATTTTATTTTTTATTGCGATTTGTTGTGTTTTGGGGAGAATGCGATTGCGAGTTGAAATCGTTATCTAAGGTTTAGTTTGTTTTGGTCATGTATTTTTTCAGTGATGGTGGTCAAGCTTTTATTAATGGAGGTTTTAGGTTTTTTTCTAGTCGAAGAAGACGGATTATGGTTTATATGTTTGATGTATATTTATATTTTAGCATAGGTTACCGTATACTTATATGTTTTTCGATGTATACTTATATGTGTTTTGTTGTATAAGTAGTTAATAGTATGTATTTATGCTACTGTATACTTATATGTGTTTTGTTGTATACTTATGTGTGTTTTGTTGTATGCCTATATTTGTTAAAGAAGATGGTTTATGGTTTTTGAAAAGATTAGGAGATTGTTGATGTATAATTATATGTGTTTTGGTGCTTATTTGGTTAACGTATACCATATATTTTTTTATATATTCTGTATTGACACTTTATTTTTGGTTTTTTGTGCTAGGACTGGTGTTTTGTTAATCATGACTAAAAGAGGTAGAAAAAGTGAACAGCGCGTCGAGGGCGACTGTATACATTGTCTGATTTTATTGTATAGTTAGACATAGTTTAGTGTATAGATAGTCCGATTTTATTATATAGTTAGACATAGTTTATTGTATAGATAGTCTGAATTTATTGTATAGTTAGATATAGTTTACTGTATATATAGCCTGATTTTATTGTATAGTTAGACATAGTTTACTGTACAATAATATAGTTAATTCATTTGTGTCTATTAGTTGTTGATTTTTTAATTATTGTTATTTGGTATACCGTAATAAAGTGTAATTATTGGTCTTCCCAGAATAATCTTGTTAATTGATTCTTTAATTCACGGTCCCCACATATTTTTATTTGACAATTTTAATATGCAGTAAATTTATGTTAAACATACAATATAATAGTGTTAAGTGTACAGTACATATATGTTAAATATACAGTATACTGCATCACAGAGCACATGCGTGATTCTCTCTCTCCCCAGCGTGATTTCTCTCTCCCCATAACTGATTCCATATTTGGACGGTCTCCACATGTTTGTTTGACAATTTTACCCTTTCTGGGATTTAATTAAATGGTTAATGTATTATTATCCCAATTATTCCTTGCCTTTGATGTAAATAGGGGAGGGTTTAGATTAGTCCACACTGTCTCACCATAAAATATGGTCTCATTAGATCTTCCCCCTATATATATATATATATATATATAATAAAATATCTTAGATAATTAATATATATTTATAAAAGTGTAATATCTATATATCTATATATATAAAAGCAAAATAGTTTCTAAATATGTTTTCCCGCCTAAATGACACTTTCTAAAAAAAAATTGTGAAATTATTATATTTGTTTTAATTATACATCTATATTATATCAAGTAATTGGTCATTAATATGACAATTAATCTGATATAATCAATTTTGGATTTTGAGTAATCAATTTTGACTTTATATTTTTGATAGGAATATTTTTTGATTCTATGATGGTATTTTTAATTTGGTAAACAAATCAATGATAACCAATTTAAATTAGTAAAGAATCTTTTATTTGTTAATTAAATAAATGCATGATTGATATATATCAATAATCCTTTATTCATATATATTGATTTTGGGCAATATCTATCTTGATATATTGATTTCAAAAGTCAAACTTATCAATTTCGAATAATTTCCGTCCAAATAGGCAATTTCCAAATTTAATAAAAGTTATAGAGAAATATACAAAGAAATATAACAATTAATGAGATTACGTCTATTAATTTTGTACTCAATTTACGCTCAATAATGGAATTTTGAAACTGATATAATATTGTACCGAAATATATATGAGATATAACAAGAAATTATTGTGAATAATAATATTACCTTGTGTTAAAACATGTGTGTGCATATTATTCATATTGATTATTTCCTAAATAAAAATATCTTCTGTATAAATATTTGATGACCGACACTTTTTTTTTACATTCAAAAAATCTGCAAATATATCAAATACATACATTCTTTATTCTGCAGTTCATCCTCGAGAAAAATTACTATTGCCCATTTCTTTACTCTTATTGCAATTTGAATATTTTTGTTTGTGCCGTTGAAATCACAGGTGAGGAGTGCGGCGTTGGTAAAGGGAGAGAAATAAGGTAGTCTTTTACCAACCCTAAATTCTAAAATGGATAAATATGTTGCAATTTGTGTTTTTTTTTTATATATATTTATCATTGCCGTTAATAGTGCACACGGGTCTCCATCTTCCTCAACCTCAAAATGCATATGATATGCTGGCTAACATGTGTCCCTCACCAAATTTTAATGGGCTTGGTTCAAATAGTGGATTTAAAGCTATTAATATTGACTGTTTTATTTTCAAGAATGAGCTTTTCTTTTACAAGATCTAAATGTATCAAAATTCATTATTTTAATATTTGGAGCACAATTTCATACAATTGGTCTGTGTTTTAAGTTTTGCTGATTAAAACTTTAGAATGACACATTGTATATATTAACTTTCATTCATTGTAATTGTATTTGATAACATTAAGAAAATGCTAAAAAATGGGTAGTGATTAAATTATTAAAAAATACTGGAAATGTATAGAAATTAAATTATTAAGCAATAATAATGTATATCATTTTTTCAAAAATGTATAAAATATTATTCAAAGTATACTAATTAGGCATTTTAAAATATCTATCTATAAATTCGAATTGTGTTGTAATATTGAATATTAAATTCTAATCTTCTAACTATATATAGATATTTTTAGTTCCTTTTTAAAATATTTAAAAATACTGAAAATCCATTAGCAATTATACAAGTATTATTTGTACAGGTAAAAGTAATAAACATATATTTGCAAATATGATTGATTATCTTATTGTATGTCACTTTTATAATAACAAAAAGAAATATATGAAAAATAAGTTCATCAAGTAATAAAGTATTGCTCTCTTTTATTATTTATTTTTTAAATTAAAAACAATAAAATAATTGTATAATCCCTATTATCTTTTTTGCCAATAAAACTATGTAATATGACGAAAATAATCTTTATATTAAATATAGTATAAATGTGAATTTTATTATTAAAATTGACTCTTTATTTAGTCATGGCTAATTGTACGTATTTGTTTATCGAGTTACCAATCATAAGGATTTGAAAATATTAGTTTGTGGCGACGACGACCAAAAAAATAAACAAACGGCGAATGTGGTGTACAAAATAGTTTTCCAAAATTTGTAATTGTTAAAATATATTATTTTATTATTTTGTTTGTTGTAATTTTAATTATTTTAATTTGACTAATTAATTTGTTTGAGATGTGTTTTTATATTTTCTATTTTTATTAAAATCATAATTATAATTTTTATATATGGTTCGACACAAAAAACCCATATAGTCCGACACAACACATGTTATATCATCCGACAAAATGCACTCCGTACATCGCACGGGCAAAATACTAGTGAAATATAATACGGAATCAACATTGTGTTCAAGTGGTAGAAATTTCAGATTTGTATTATCAGGGATATTGACCCAAGTTCAATTCCACCAGAGTTGACGACGGGTCGGGTCAACCCGTTTCGAACCAACTGGGCTTTTGAAAAAATTCGAGACGATTGGGTCGGCCTAATTTTGGTCGGGCCTCTTAAATGATTGGCCCAACAACGCATATATGTATTTGTGTACAAAATTATCAGGCGAGCTAAAAAGTTGGGCCAACCCCCACCCATCTGGCCATTCTGATCGAACCAAATAGACCAAACTATTTTGGGTCTAAAATATATGGCCAATCTGGCTCAAACCTCGGGTCAGTCGGGTCGGCCCACGGGACGGGTTTGATTTACCACCTCTAGCTTTAGAAGATCTTTCAATTTTAGCATCTTCACAAGTGTATATAATATAGAGAATTGAAAATTGCCAAAAAAGGTCAAAATTTGTATGGTTGTTGTTTCCATTGCCGTGACTTGTGCCTGTATATATTCTATTTATTAGCTAGGGCTGAAAACAAAAATATGTTTGGTTGAGTATTTTATAATGCCTTTTTACATGAAATTTGTGAAAGCTATAGAAACTTGTTTGTATGTGTTTTAAAATTGTTCTTTTTGGTTACTATATTTTCAGTTTACAAATATTTTTTTGAGCATGGATGTGGACCATTTTGAATAATAAATCTCGTTAATTTGTTCATTTTCTTTTCTTTCATAAACTTTATTTTGATTTAATCTGATTGATAAAAAGGTTTCTGAACGAGTTATTACTGTAGTTTGGCGTGTGAGAGAACAATTGCAGCATGAATAATTTAATTTACTCAACCACCCTCCACTTTTATTCCCATTTAATTTTCTGACACCACAATATACGATGGATGGGATTTTTTTTATAACTCAGCTTCCAGGCTTACGCCTGACTATGCCCGAGGACAACAGCTCCGGCTCCTCATTGTTGCCGCCAAGGTAAACCGCGGGATGTGCACGACGGCCGATGTTGTTGACGGTCTCATCGACGTACAACCAGATCCTCCCTGGTAAAGAGAACAATTATGTTCGACCCCCCAATCTACTAATAACGATCTCTCCCCGAATCGAACCCACACGGATGCTATTCAGTATGAGTTCCCACCAAATCTTCACCAGCTCGCATATGCCCCGGGGAGCAATTTGATGGAGCAGGGATATGAACCCCTGACCTCCACCCCACAAACAATTTGATGGAGCAGAGATTTGAACCCCTGACCTCCACCCCGCAATTGTTTGTGGTGGCCAGGTGGGCTAAGCCACCTGGTTCTATACGATGGATGGGATTGATCAAGGAAACTAGGGTGTAACCTGCCAGACTACTGGTGAAAAGTCTGCAAAATGTGAATAGTCTGCCAAAAAAATGATGAAACAAAACAACGTCCCACTTTTATTAAAAAAAAAAAAAAAGTGTTGCACTTTTATTTAAAAAAAAAGGCCTAATTGCAAAAGATGCCCTGTAACTTTAAGTGAGTGGTGTTTTAGAACTATAATTATTAAGTTTGCAAAATATGCCCTGTAAGTTTATAAAGTGTTGCAAGATTGGTCCTAAAAGTTTGTACTTAAGCAAATTATGTCCAATAAGTTTTGAATTATTGCAAAATTGGTCCAATGGGATAATTGAATATTTCCATAATACCAACTATACCCTTATTCATACATATTGCTAATTTGACTAAGTGTCTTGCGTAAAATGGTATCAGAGCCCAGGTTTATTAAGAACTTTTTGGTTATATTTATTATATTTATGTAATTAACAATTGGTGAGGAGAATTACTCCGAGATTACGGATCCGGACCGATGTCCGAGATGTACCCCTTACAGGACATATCGTCAAATATTGACGATGTATGCACAAGATCACCTTGACCAGGTTTCATATTGGGAATACCAACATGAAGAACATGCAGGAGCCGATGGGGAAACCTTAAGGCAATGCAAAATGCGAGCAGAATATTATAAGCGATTCTCCGGATGCTTAACTGCACCCTATATGTTCACTTGATGAACCTTCAAGAAACGGTTCATGAAAATTCTCATCGAACAATGATTCCCGATGGAGTACCCGAGTGGAACGAGATACTTCCAGACAAATCTAAGTTCTCCGAAGATCTTAGAGAAGTCCAGAAGACGGTGCAGAATTATGGCAACCGCCATATTCATCTACCAAGACAAGTTCATCAGATCCAGAACCAGATGGAGACGATGGTGAAATATCAGAAGGAAACTCTTGAACTCCTTCATGATATTCAGAAACGATTTAAGAACCTGGAGGACAGACCGAGTTCTTCCGGAGGAAAGAAGCCTATAGATTTTGGGACAGTACCGTATTTACAGCAAAAAGAGAAACCAACCGAAGTTATACGAAAAATGACAGATGAGGAGAAGCTCATTTCTCTAATCAAAGGAAAATCCATAAAAAATTAAAAAGGATGGATATGGAAAAGATGAATCTTAAAGATCTACATGACCTTGTAGAATCCTTTGTAGGATTAGGAATCGTAGATTTAAAGATGAACACAAGAGATGGAACATTGGTCACCTATGATCCAGCAGGAAGACCAATTCCACCACCACTACCAGTTAATCCTAACGTCGAAGAAAGTACGGGTTGGAATCATGGAACCTAGGATGAGAGGATGCCACACGCTGGGGATTTCACGACCGGGAGTGATCCACTTTCAGGGACAGGAGGTCGAAATCCTCTTGCGGGAACCAGGCAACCTACTGGAAGGCCGAATGTTTATCAGACACCTTATGGAAGATCACACCTCGACCCAATACATCCATATGGGTTGATGTTAAACTGACATCCCGCATTTTAAAAATAGAGAAGTTCTCATTGATGAATGGGCTTGACTATGAGAATTTCAAAGCAGAACCCTCGATCTTACAAATGATTCATTCATTTTACTCCTTGAAATGAGTCTTGAAGGATCGGTGAAGATTGTCTGGGATATGACCGATGCTAGTACAAAAGGTTCGGCCACATCAGGAGAATCACTTAAAGGAATTGTCGATGGTATGGCAAAACTATTCAAAATACAGTTCATCGGCACAGGTTATTTCGAGGGATTAGAGGATGAAAAAAGAAAGCGATATAAACAAGTCATTTATAGTCTTGAATTATATGATTTTTGTCATATTGACGAATATATCAAGTTGTTCACCGAATACCGGTGGAAATCCAAGATTGAAGAAAAGGAAGCTGCACAACTATTCTTTGCCAAAATTCCGAGTCCCTCGAGAGAAATGCTTATCGGGGAATACAAGGATGGAGCGTAAGAGAAAGCGTGGCGTAGGAAAAATGTCTTTCCTAAAGGCAAGTTATCTGAATGGTGTTACCAAGCAGCTTTGTACATGAATTACAAGAGATTTAGAGGAATTAACAAAGCAGTTCCTCTATGTTGTGTGGATAATGACATCCCAACAACTGTGGGAGGTCAACCAAGGCAGCACAGAAAGAAGAAGGAGCGAAGCCATCCATACCACCGAGGAAGCAACAGCAAAAGAAGCAGGTCTTTATGGAGACCTAGAAGGTTTTTGGTCAAAACAAAAAGCCCGAAGTTACAAAACGGGGCAAAGACCAGCACCAAGCAGGAGTAGAGCCTCTTCATCAGGGTCTAATCAAGCAAGTACCAGCAGAACACCAGGAAGGAGAACTTTCAGGCGTGCTCACACCAGAGCAAATGAAAGTTTCAAAGACTGTAATTGCTGGACATGCGGAGCAAGAGGGCATATCTCAACAAATTGCCCAGACAATCAAAAACGAGGAGTCAGACAGTTCGAGGCCACACCAGAAATTGAGGAAGCTTTCTATTATCAAGATCTTATATAGGTGTATCAATTTGAGGATATACCCTCAGATGAAAGCATCTATGAAGAAGAGATCTATTCTGACGATGGAAGTGACTACAACTCAGAATCAGAGTGAAGAAGAAATTCTTCAGCAGACAGTCAGGGAGGATATGTCAGGATTCCTCTCTCAAACTATGGTTTCTCATAAAACTCTTATGAGAATCATGATGGAAGACCCAAAGCTTCAAGTTTATGATGGATTTACAATTGGAGCTATGGAAAAAGCATTGGATAAGATGGGGTTTCGTAATAGAAAACACCAAATTATTCACAGGGTAACAACAGGAGAATTTGCCATTCCGATGGAGTTTACCAGTAACCTGATCGAGATGCAGTTGATCCATATTAGAGAAATACAGGAGATCAAAAGCAGAGTTAAAAGATAAATTGCAAATACACTCTCATGGATTCACATCGGAGCCATAAGAGTCATTATTAAGGCAACATTCAAAGAAGGAATAGATTCGCCACTTAATCTTGCTATTTTGGCAAGCAAATCTCACATCTCAAGGATTCATGCCTTGGAGCGGTTACAGGAAATTTGTATGCAGGAAAATTAGCATTTAATGTCTATCCAAGAATTGCATACAATTTGGGAGATCGAGATTTTAATAGAGTCCTAACCCTTCATCAAGATTTCAAAAGAGTCGATTTGATGAAAGAAGGAAACACGCCTTACTCGATTACATACAAGATTTCCTATGCTCTCTCGAATCCACATCATTCTGAAGTATTTTTGAGAAAGGAATTTATTGAAGTCCCAAGAATCTTTGAGGACTTTGCCAGGGTGGTTTTACCAGAAATCATTGAGTCTCCAACTATAAAGGAGACTGATATGATAATTCAAGACCAACCAGTCTTCAACAAAAGTCGAAGTCTTAGAGTTGAGCCCAGAAGGATGTCTTCCAGCAGGACATAATGGTGAGTAGTAGCCGTTGGGAGGAAAAGAAACTAAGTACAGTTCAGTGCATCCCCGATGTTTTCAAAACAGTAGGAGAGCTGAAATGTCCAGAAGGATGGCGAGAAGTTGAAGTAATATTCGACATCACTCGAAAGGATAATATTTTTCCTTGTGATGTTCTATATTATCTCCAACAACCAATAGTTGGGAGGTATCAAGGAAGCCTGAAGATAGGAGAAATTGAGCTTACTATCACAGGAGTTGCGGGAAAAATCCCAGAACAATTATTACTGGGAATTGAATTTCTCGAAGATCATAAACCTTCGGAAAGATTACAAGAAGGAATGGAGTTCACAGTGGTTGATAAATAATACAGAATCAGATGACCACTAGTCCATTCTCCATATACATTTCTATCGGAATGTTATACGTTGAATACAAGGTCGAGTATTTCGCCGCCTATATTGATTCAGGTGCCGGAATATGTACTGTAAAGCCGGATGTTTTTCCTAAAAAAAATCGGAGAAGATTTACCAGCTATTGCAGGAAGAAATTTCTCTAAAAGGACTCTTATCCTTAACAGGGGAATTAAAAAAGCAGAAATCATGATCGGAGATGCGGGCGGTACCCCATGGTACAAAGTGAAGACGCCACCAATATATTCCATGATACAGGTGCATATATTTTGCTAGGAAATTTTCCTACAAATATTCAAGCGATTCACACAGGAGAATGAGACACAAAGATTTATTTTCACAACATTATGTGATCATAAGATCATTGTCCAGAGACTGCGGGAAGCATTTTACAGAAAAATGCCTATTAGTTTTCGCAGCAAGCGTGGTGATGAAGCCAAACTCCGAAATCCAAAATTGGCGGATTGAAGAAAATTTGGTGAAGCTTTATTATCCTATAGACAATTCGGTTCTCGAAAGGATAAGAAGCTTTGGGATTATAACTTCTATTCATTCAGAGTGCAAGGAGAAGAACGAGTTACTCCAGGGGTTATTGCAGAATTAATGTTGAGCCTAATAGAGAGTCCGCAGAGTAACGTAACCCTAGAGGAACAAATATCACTCGAGGATATCAAGAAGAAGATCCAAAGGAATTACAATGAAAATCCTTTGGCATGGTGGGACAAGAATGAGCTCAAAGCATCCTTAAAGGTTAAACCTGGAAAGGAGTACGAGTTCGTAAGATTCAAACCAATCCTTATGAACCAGGAGGATCGTGAGGATATGCAGAAGATAATTAAGGAACATCTTGACCTTAAGTTAATTTCACCAGGAGTTTCTCCATATAGCAGCCCAGGATTCTTAGTCAGAAACCATGGAGAAATCAAAAGAGGAAAGCCAAGACTTGTTATTAATTACAAAGGGATTAATAACATTTTGGAATTCGATGGATACTACATCCCGAGCAGAGAACATCTGGTTAACTGTATCAAAGGTGCCAAGATCTTCTCAAAGTCTGATTGCAAGTCTGGATTCTACCAGATTAAGATGGAGGAAGAAAATAAGAAGTTTACTGCTTTCTCTACACCACAGGGATACTATATTTGGAACGTGATGCCTATGGGATTGGCTAACGCACCCCAGATATATCAAAGGAAGATGGATAATCTCTTCAAGGAGTATTTCAATTTCATGTTCATGTATATCGATGACATTTTGATAGCATCAAAGAATATGAAGGAGCATCTCAAACATTTGGAAATATTTTCAGATGTTTGTCACAAAGAAGGATTAGTGCTTTCGGAAAAGAAGGCGGTAATCGCAACAAGACAGATTGAATTCCTCGGAATTGAGATCGATGAATCTGGAATTATTCTACAAAATCATATTGTAGAAAAGATACAGGGATTTCCAGATACACTGAAAGACAAGAAACAACTTCAGAGTTTTCTTGGAGTTGTTAATTTTGCTGGGATGTTCATTAACAATCTGGCATATTACATGAAGGTGTTTAGCCCATTGCTTAAGAAAGATGCAGTATTCAAATGGGAACATGAACATAAAAAAGGAATTAAGCAACTTAATGAAATTTGTAAAAAGCTTCCAAAGCTTGTGATTCCCCAAGACAAAGACGAACTGGTTCTTTATACAGATGCCAATGATGATTGGTGGGCATCAGTTCTTACTAAGGCCACACCAAATGAAGAAGTGCCATGCAGATATTGCAGCGGTTTATTCACACCCAGTGAAGCAACCAGATGGCATATCAATGAGAAAGAATTCTTTGCAGTCAGAAAGGCTTTTAAAAAATGGCCGCTATTTTTACTGGCTAAAAAGTTTGCTTTAAAAATTGATAATTCAAGTGTCAAGGCTTTTCTGAAAAACAAAATTGAACGAAAACCAGAAAAGGCTAGATTACTTAGATGGCAAGCTGAATGTCAATATTATGATTATAATATTGTCATTATAAAATCTCATGAAAACATTTTTGCAGATTTTTTGACACGAGATGGAAGGACGCGTTGCTGACGAGGTCCTTAAACGAGTAAGACATCTCAGGGAAAACCTGGAGAGTCTAGAATGAGATTTTGGGACGTTATGTCTCAATGCAGAAGTTGCAGGGCGACTTCAACAGGCGACCGTAAATCCGTTTCTAGTCAAATACGAGCATGCCAGTTCGCTCAAGGACAATTGTTCTTAGCGCTGCAAGGGCCTCTCCTCCAGGCTGCATCTCCTACGATGCAAAAAATGGCGAATAGAGAATGGGGCTCTAACCCGGAGGTTATGAATTCAAGTACCATAATCACAAGTGTTGCAGGCGATGCATCCCCTGAGGGTGTACAAACTATAACGAATGTTGAAGCTCCGGTGTCACAACCCGAGTCTTCAAGTCAACCCAAAGACGGGGTCAAAGAGGGAGAGTTGGATCTTAGGCCACGCATGGCAAATCTAAGGTCCAAACTGACGAGATTAAGATTTCTCCAATGCAGATATATCAAAGAGAATGGGAGAAATTGGTTACAAAAAGAGGTATCAACCCAGAAAAAACAATAGTTGATATCTCGGGCAAATATCCCAGAGTTCGGATGAAACCAGGAAGTCATCCAATTGAAGTACAGGAATGGTATACTTTTGGAGCTCTAGCTTCAATCTATACTGTATCACTAGGATTCCCAGAAATTTCAAAATTACCGAAATGGATTGGGGAAGCAGTTTACGAGACTTGGGCCAATAATCCACATTTGGCTAGAGGAGATATTTTGGAACTGTATTTTATCAGTGCAGCTCCCAAACCAGCAAAGAAAGGCTTTAATGAAGCTTTTCATTTCATCAAGCTAAGAAGACCAGATGGAAATGCTTTAAAATATATCAAGGCAGCTTCACCGGAAGAAGTACCCGTGTTAGTAGGAGCAATTTCTGAAGATGAAGCTTCTACACGACGAGCATGGGGTCTTTGGGTTTGTCTAACAGAAATGAACAAAGTCAAATATCCGTTTTAGTTTTTCCAGAATTCAGCAAATGGATCTTTCCTACTGAATTCAATGACTGGATCAACAACATGATTCACATAGGAGCTTTTCGAGACGAAGAGAAGAATTCTATGGGAGAACAAGATTCCGGCAAGCAAAGAAACTTACCGGAAATTCTGTAACATGGCGCATGTGGGCCGTTGGATTGATCGTATCTGTCAAGCATGCCCCGAACAGAAGGAACCCGAGTTTGGAAAAGGTTTCCGACCCAAACCCGACCGACAGGACCATGCAGTTGAAAAGGACAAGGGCCCAGCTCACAAGACGCGTTATCCCCGGGGATCACGCAAACCAAATTTTTAAAAGATTCCCCGACAAACACTAAATGGGCTGAGTCACGCGGAAGAAAAAGAAAGGTAGCTGGCGAGGCAATAATGCAGGATATGACATAAGCAGTGACGTCATAAATATCAACAAGATTTGGAGTCCGCATTTCAAGTCCGGATTCACATCTATAAGAAGCAAGGTTTGAAGGAAGCTGGGGACATCGAACATTTTTCTTAGTTTTCTTACAATAAAATCTGAGTGGAAAATTTGTAATATTTTGAGTGTTTTAGTTTTAAGTTTTATATGAGATATAAAATATATAGGGTATAATTATAAACTACGTACATGAAAAACAATTAAGGTGTGTATGTTTTTAATAAAATCTTCATATTTTTTGTGATTCACTTATATTATGCTTCGTTCATTTGAATCGATATATGCGCAATATTGATTTGAAGTTTATTTTTCATCCGGGAAATCGAGAGATTCATGGTGAAATAGAACCTATATAAGTGAAAAGAGTTGCATGCAATCCTAGATATAGGACGACATAAATCTTCTGGATTAAGGTCAAACCTAATATGGGAATTCACAAATCGTTATAATGCTGTCTTGGGGGTTTTAACTAGAAAGAGATTTCAGTTAATCAACTTGAGATTAGAAGTTTTTCGCCTTGAGAAAGGGTTTAACTTAAATTGGGAATTTCTACGGTCCACAAGACATGAGATTTTATTAAAAGAGATTGGTTTTTGCTTAAGGGCTTACGGTTGTATTTTTATCTTGTTGAATCACAAAAACATTCTAGAGGGATTTACATTCAAACACATTTCTATCTCTTGATTTCTTATTTTACAAAACTTCCTTCATTTTTACAATTTATAATTTGTTTTCCATTTTCATCAAACAAAAACTCTGAAAATTGTTAGATTAAATAACAAAAAGACGGTAATTATTAGTACTTACAATCCTCGTGGGAATGACACTCGGTACTCAATAATCTATACTATAAAACGATAGGTGCACTTGCCTACGGTTTTAAAGGTAGCTTTTGAGCCATCAGTGAGCGTGTTTTTTACCTCGTCGTATCTCACGCCATGTTTTTGTTTAATCCAATAAAATACACGATGTAATACTGGTAACTGAAAGCCTTGTCAAATGTCTTGTTTACCACATGCATGCAAATATGTATTGCATTCTACTCATTAATTGCACCAAGAATGAAATTGCCAATTAGTTGTTGGTCAAGTAATACTTCAATGAATAATTTATCCATGGCCTCTGTCCAATACAAATCATAGAAAAAATCCCCCTGCCTGACTGGATACCTTGGGGCCATTTTGATCGAACAACTAAATAAAATGGCAGAGAGAATTTTATTTTGTCTTGTTTAAGGGTTATTTTATATTATTCTTTACCATTTATAGAGCAAAGATTGGTACACAACCCCACTTGCATCATATATCGTGACCCCACAATTAAATTAAGCAGTTGAATGATTTTAGTGGTTGAATAAGGCACATGTAGAATCTTTGAGTCAGATGAGTTGCATTGAATCGTCTTCATTTTAAGTAATATTGTCAAGATTCCATTTTTGGCCTTCTTGAAAATGTATGATTTGACAATTCAAATATATATCTTAGATAAAACTTACCTGGAATGGTTGACAGCTATCTCCATCAAGAACAGCTTGGAACAAGCAGTCATATATAATATCATTATTTGGACACATCTGTTATCTTATATGGGCAATGTTGTAATTTTATGGTGATATGTAAAGCACATAGTCTGTGTGTGTGGAACTCTCAATAGTCCTTTCATGTACTAATAATTTAATCTTGAGAAATCGATTAGTGCTAAAATATATAAATATAACATCAATATCATTAAGTGTTATATAATTACAATATCAGTATTTAGTGGCATTTATAAAATGGCAAAAACATAAACACAAAGTAATAACTGCTCATTGGTTCAATGTAAACAAATTTACAAAATGTAAATTTCACGTCAGGTTAATGCATAATAAATTGCAAGACATGTGTTGCCTCAAACATATCCAACAATTACATGTTCCAACTATGAGATCTAAACTACAAGCCATATTTTACTTAAAATACACCAAACAATTGGAAATCAAATAACTACACCCAACTTTGTTCTTCTCAAAACATGCATATTGTGCCTGTCACAAAAGGTGATACATATAGTCGTAACCTTAATAATCGTTGACAACATAATTCAACTAGTAATAATGAAATTGTTGATACTACAGAGCTGTGGGAACTTTAGAGACAAAACATTTTGTGATGCATATATGCGGCAGCCAGGGTGACAACTAATACAATCCAAGATAGTAAGAACAAACGCATCAAATGCTGCTCTCGCACTTTGCCAGATGCCAATGCAAGTTTATATGTTTTCAGGTTGTCGTACAACTCAGTCACAATGTCTTTTGAACGATCTCATATTGGTGGAGAGCACCATCTAAAGAAGCCATACTTGTCTGCCTACAATAAGATTAATTCGGCCTCCAGTTTTGGGTTGTGCTTTTACTCGTTCAAAAAATATATTTGCATCTAATTAATCTTATTGCAGGCAGACAAGTGTGGCTTCTTTAGATGGTGCTCTCCACTAATATGATATCGTTCAAAAGACATTGTGGCTGAGTTGTACGATAACCTGAAAACATATAAACTTGCATTGGCATCTGGCAAAGTGCGGGAGCAACATTTAATGCGGTTGTGCTTACTATGGTGGATTGTATTAGTTGTCAACCTGGTTGCCGCATGCATCACAAATTGATGTCTCTAAAGTTCCTACAGCTCTATAGTATCAATAGTTTCATTATTACTAGTTGAATTATGTTGTCAACGATTATTAAGGTTACGGCTATATGTATCAACTTTTGTGACAGGCATAATATGCATGTTTTGAGAAGAACATAGTTGTGTGTATTTATTTGATTTCCAATTGCCTGGTGTATTTTAAGTAAAAATATGGCTTGTAGTTTAGATCTCATAGCTGGAACGTGTAATTGTTGGATATGTTTGAGGCAACACGTGTCTGGCTATTTATTATGCATTAACCTGAAGTGAAATTTACATTTGTAAATTTGTTTAATTGAACCAAGGAGCAGTTATTACTATGTGTTTTTGTTTTTGCCATTATATAAATGCCACTAAATACTGATATTATAATTATATAACACTTAATGATATTGATGTTATATTTATATATTTTAGCACTAATTGATTTCTCAAGATTAAATTATTAGTACATGAAAGGACTATTGAGAATTCCACACACACAGACTATGTGCTTTACATATCACCATAAAATTACAACACTGCCCATATAAGATAACAGATGTGACCAAATAATGATATTGTATATGGCTACTTGTTCCATGCTGTTCTTGATGGAGATAGCTGCCAACCGTTCCAGGTAAGTTTTGTCTAAGATATATATTTGAATTGTCAAATCATACAATTTCAAGAAGGCCATAAATGGAATCTTGACAATATTACTTAAAATGAAGACGATTCAATGCAACTCATCTGACTCAAAGATTCTACATGTGCCTTATTCAACCACTAAAATCATTCAACTGCTTAATTTAATTGTGGGGTCACGATATATGATGCAAGTGGGGTTGTGTACCAATCTTTGCTCTATAAATGGTAAAGAATAATATAAAATAACCCTTAAACAAGACAAAATAAAATTCTCTCTGCCATTTTATTTAGTTGTTCGATCAAAATGGCCCCAAGGTATCCAAATCGGCAGGGGATTTTTCTATGATTTGTATTGGACAGAGGCCATGGATAAATTATTCATTGAAGTATTACTTGACCAACAACTAATTGGCAATTTCATTCTTGGTGCAATTAATGAGTAGAATGCAATACATATTTGCATGCATGTGGTAAACAAGACATTTGACAAGGCTTTCAGTTACCAGTATTGCATTGGTAGGCTTGTCATGCTAGAGAAGTGACATCGTGTATTTTATTGGATTAAACAAAAGCATGGCGTGAGATACGACGGGGTAACAAACACACGGCTCCTGAAAATGTGTGGGATGGCATTTTCCAGGTATTTTATTTTTTATACTTCGATTGTATCTTTCTATCATTTAGTGTGTTTATTCTAATTACTATTACCTAAAGCGCCATAATACCATGTTTTGATTTTCCAGAAAAACGAGTTTAGCATTGCTTATCAAGAATTCGGCTAGCCAAGATGGAATGACTTGAAAGTTCTTTTTGATGGGCTGCTCTATGACAACTACAATGTTCAGTCAGAGGTAATTGAAATATCATCAGACAGTGAGACGAAGGATATCGGCAATCTGGAAGGTTTGCCAAACCACCAGCCCGAGGAAATATCATCAACGTTTCATCGTCACAGTCAGGTGGGGCACGTTCGTTTTGGAAGTATTTGAACAATTTGACTGTGAAAATTATGAATCACAATTAGAGTCTTCTGTTAATCAACCACCTCCATCTAGGCCATCAATTCAGGGTCCGCCTCCAACTGATTCAAAAATCAAACGAACCCTACCACGTCAACCTCGATGACCTTACTTCCCTTCACCATGTAAAAGCACAAAAAGCATCGACACAAGTGGTTCTTGTGCTCCTCCGTGATGGAAAGGCGATGGAAGATTTCAGATATTTCAGCTTGTAAATGTGCAGGTTTTCCAATTTACGGTATACCTTACGATGGAAGGTTGTGTTTTTATTTTGTTCTTTTTAAGTGGTTTGTTATTGTAGTAGTATGATTAGTTTTTAAAAGTATTTGGGTATATACTCGGTTTTATGTCTGTTGATCAGTTTGTTGCAACGTATACGCAATGTTGATGTTGTCGGAGTAGTATCCTAATTAAGTTGTTATATATTTTCATGAAATGAAATACGTACATTTGTGTGAGATTTATTTTAATTATTATCTTTTTTGAATCCAAATTTTCTTTTATTAGTGTTCATAAAAAAAATTAAAACAACACAATAATTATACGATTTAATGTCAACATGCCTTCAATTGTCTTATTTGCATGGAAACGGTGCTTACCATTTTTTAGGAAATATGTAATGTATTTCATACAGACCTTATAAGTTGATGTGGCCTAAATATCTATAATCATCATCATCAGTATTGTCCTACTGCCTAAATGAGAATGTGGCCTTGTAAATTCGTTAAATTAAACTATATTACAATAAAGTTAACACAAACTGCCCATATATTTATATTTAAGTTAATGAAAATTTGGACAGGTTGTTACACACTACAGATTTAAACATATGGAAATTAAAAACAACAACCTAAGTACAACGGATAGACCTACATGCAATTATAGAAAATAAAACTTAAAAACTTTTGCCGAGTAACCGACCCCAAAACATCATCACCTACTGCCAAGCTTCTTATTTACTATCAACGTCTAATTTGGGTTCATCTTCCGCATCATTTGCTTGTGGTCCACGCACGCCAATAATCTCGCAGTCGGGTATCCTCTCGAATATTCCATCATCATCCTCATCAATCGATCACATTTCATTGGAGTCGTAGTCATCCGAAGATAACTCCTCAACTACAAGTGGTTCGTTCGGGTAATAACCACGAGCCTCACCAAAGTCAATATGGGCTATACGTTTAATCTCGAAGATTTCTTTGAATACTCAAAAATCTGAAAACCCATTAGCGCGGAATAATCGTTGCATATTGGTATCCTATTTATATATAAGCAACCAAAAAAACGACGTTAGTGTTTACAAGAAAATCTGATTCAAAATATTTGCATGTTCGATCAATGAAATCCAAACAAACTACCTTCTCAACAACATTCCATTAGAGTGGTGCAATGCTTTCAGTCCCGTCATCTTCGTTCAACTCGACTCCTGCAATTTCAATGTACTCGACAAATGCCTAGTAGTATATGCGAAACCTATGTATTTTGGCTTTAACCTTGTCAACAGAGAAATCTGTACGGAGCCTCGCAGACAACATTCGGGCTAGTTCCAGGAAGATGTCATTGAAAACACGGAAATTGTCAAGATTGTTCTTGGCACGACAAAGATGTTTGAATATGTCATAGCAATGCTTTTCTTCCAGTTTAGTCCACTCGACACCTCGTAAATGACTTGCTGCAATTTGGTTTCTAGTCGTCACTATTTTTCTGTGAAAAAAAATATATTAAATTTATACGAAGTAAAAACAACATATATGGAACAAAAACATAATATATGGAATAGACACATATTCAAAGACATTACTGAAGATGTGTAGATCTTATATGGAGCAAAAACATGGAGAATGGTAATTGGTTTCGTATAATGACAATAGATGACTATATATTCTTTGACGAGCATGAAATAAACTATTAAAAATGTTTAGACTTTTCACGATTAAATCTTATTTTTTTTATTTCAAAAACGATTAAAGCGTGTCTGCCAAAAAAAGAAAGCCAACATCAGTCGCAAACAAAAAGTTTAGTGTATCTACAGAACAACAAACACATACCTTTTTGTAGAGAGATGGTTTTTCTGATTTTTGGCTTTGTTTGGGCATGTCAACAGATTCATCTTTTGGGACTCAAATGGAAAGTCTTGGCTTAGATGGCTGGTGTTACCAATGTGACTATTACAATTCACATTTATTCCTTGATAGACAGTTACTTACCAACCTACCTCATTAAATATGGATTTGTGTGTGTAAATTGATGTGACGATTTGGTTTTGCCAAAAGACCACTTCCATCAGATATGAATATATGGTTATTATTAAGTAATAAGTGGTAGTTGGTTGCATATTATATTCACGAATAGCCTGGGTAATTTCTTTTATAAAAAACTCCAGTTTTTAAAGCTGGAAAGAAGAATTTTTGCTCTGTTATGTCGATATTACAAAAAGTCATCAAAAAGTTTTTAGTAGGAGAATTGTTACCAAAATAAACTTCATAACATACAAGCAAACCAAAATGGAATTCAAATCACACATAAAGAATGACATATTATCTGCACAGAATTTCAGTTCCTAGCCAAAAAATCGGACGACAGAGAAATAGGAATCATAATCATATCGCCTATTTGCCGATGGTATTGCCAAAATCAAATAACATTATAATGTTGGTGGGATTTTTAAAAACACTGTTGAGTTCATAAAAGTATCTATGTGACTATTGTTTCAAATCACATGCAAAGCATAAATACATAGCAATAAATAACTGAATTGCAATGAGACCGACCAACTGATTAAAGTCTTCCTTCGATCATCATTTTGACCATGACAGATTTGAACTCATCGTCAAGGCTTAGAAAAAGGTCCATTTCTTTGTTGTTGTTGAAAAGTTGTTTTGCAACAATAAGTTTGTCCTCCATTGCCAAGAAATTCATTTCTTTAACGGCGTCAAATATAACTCGTCGTTTTTTGGATTCCTCTTGATCAAACCCAATTGGTTGAGCAAGCTCTCCAAGTTGACTGTTAGTCTCCTCACAAAATGTTGTCATCACAGGTCCTCTCTTTTTGGACTTTCGATTCTTTTGGGTTACACTACTCTCACCTCGACATGCAGAATTAGTGTCTTCGAGTTCTAGCTAGGAGTTCGATGGTGGAGGAGCTTGCTCATGTGTGGATCTTTGCACGTTAGATGCTCCTCCAACGGACTATCCGCCACTTAAAACTTAATGGACAACATCTGCAAATACATGTGCATTCTCCCCAGTTGCGTGGTCTTTGCCGAATATCTCACTCCAATCTTTAAAGATAGGCTATGATTTGTATCTCATGGTCTTAGCATTTGGATCCATCTAAATTAAAAAAAAAAGTAGTGGTCACAATGAAATGCATAAATTGTAACTAAACAACATTTGTATAAGTTAATAAATGCAATTAATAATTACCTTTACATAATCATTACATTGTTCATTGGTATCCACAATGATTGTGTTAGCGTATCATTCCAACCAAATCCAGATGTCCGCAACATCATAGCGAGCGAACAATAGTTTTTTTTCACACGTGTATCTTTGAGGCAATATGCAGTTCGGCCCTTAAATCAGTTATAGGAAAAGCCTTAACCACAGATATTTCCAAAATATGTTGGTATCCATTTTTAAATCCGTTGTCACATTTCCAACCCGTGGCTACCAACTTCTTTGATGCATTTAACAAAATTTGTTCCTCTTGTGGAGTCCAAGACCTCATACAACTACGTGAACCCGTGGATTTACCAACACTTGAAGATGATTCCATGTGTCTTATTCAACGAAAGCCAAAAAAGCCTCAAAGAAGGTTAATTGTTGTGATACAATTTGAGTTAGTTTCCCATATTTCACACATGTTTACTATGTCAGTTTTGTCATTTACACATCATGAACAATATCATGATTTACACATTACATATTATCTGAAATTAAAGTGATATAAAACACCTCAACATAAATGGAAAATCACAATAGTACTAAATTAAATCATAGTACTGAACAGAAAATTAAACAATACACTACAGAAAAATACATAGAAGTGGTGAAGTTGTCAATTACAACAACAGTGCTTATGCCAACAACATTTGGCAAACTAAAAATTAGAAACATTAAACGCTAATCAGTTCTATCTCAATTGATGATGCGGTTGTTAAGAATTCCCAATGTCACATGGAAGTTAATTGTTTCCCTGCCATTCATTGAACATTTCTATGGCTATCGTTTCACGCCAATTTGTACATACTTGTGATGTTTGAACTTAGTCTACATAATTAGGATCGGGTTGTGCGTCACCACCTCCTACCAAGTATTCTGGAACTTCATCCTCTTAGGGGTCAACAACCATTGTAGTGCAAATGAAATTATGAAGTAGACAGCAAGCTATAATTATGCGATTTTCAGTCTTAATAGGAGAGAACGAATTATTCCTCAAAATCGCCCATCTTTCATTCAATAAAACAAATGACCGCTCAATAATGTTTCTAGCCTTAGCATGTCTTAAGTTGAACAGTTCCCTATAGTCTCATGGTGCTGCCGTGCTGCTGATTCGGAAGAGAATTCGTCTAAATGATATCTAACACCTCTATATGGAGCAAGAAATCTTGGACCATTAGTGCATCCACAATCACACAAGTAATAATTACCAGAAATATACTCGTAGATAGAGTGTAAACATTTAGTTAGAATGATATACTTCTCAAACAATATGAATGATATTAAATTAATAATGAATGTTTTAAAATTTTAAAAAACCTTGTGATGGTTTCATACTAGTAGGCGCCCTCAAACCGTTTGGCCTTGTAACTGCATCTCTAAGGACACGACTATCAGCAGCAGACCCTTCCCAACCACTCAACACAAATGAATAATTCATTGGTCAATCACAAACGGCAAACACATTTACTGAGACATTACCTTTTTGATTTCTATATCGCGATTTCACACTTAAAGGACTCGAACATCAATGTACGTACTATCTAATGCGCCTAGACAACCCTAGTAAAAATTAAATTAGACGTTTGTAAGTCACATATGTTTGTTTTTGGTTGATTATATTTTGAAGTAATAATTTGTCACTGGATCATATCTAAATTGATAGCTTGTTATGTTTACCTTGAACCATTTCCATTGGAAATCTGTGCAATTTACATCAACAAGTTGAGGATCAACCAACAGTAAAGAGTGGAGCCTAAAGATAACTTCAAGCACTACATTGAAATGTTTGCTTATTGTGTACCCAGACCTTTTGAAATCGAACTTGACAACCCGATTTTTTTGTGATGAGCCAAAATTGTCAAGAATATGGCTACTTGTTCAATTATTTGCACATTTCTTGTTGGAACTAGACCACCAACAATCTCCACAAGGAAACATAGCTTACCAAATGCATTTCTATCCATTCGGAGTTGCTCAACACAATCCATGTCACTTATTTCAATTAGATCACACATATGGTTAATTTGTGAAGACAATCTATCAACAAGTCTGTAGATTGCTCTATTTAACTGTGGTCTACGTCGACGACAATTTTGTCTACCAAGAAATATTCTTTGATAAGCCCATACAAAAATGAAGAAGAACTTCATTGACGTAATAACCTCCTCTACAATCACGACGACGTTAACATTGTCGGAAGGCATCTATAATAGCATCACAAATTAACCAATTCAGTGTGTTTACAATAACCCACATTATCAACGAGATTACAATTAAAATACTGAGCTATAAAAAAAGGATAACCAGGCACAATTGAGGCAATATAGGGATAAACAACCTTTGGGTTATGTTACAGTGGTACTCATTAACAATGCAGAATCATTATGTTAACATCATTACACATATATGGAATATGTCCACTAAAACTTAATACTCATTGTGTTAATATATAACAAAAACAATAACTGAGTACTAACTCATGATTAAATAATTACAACAGTAATCTAGGTAACAAAGAAACTTATTTACAGAGAAATTGATGTGTATGTGGGTGATTTTGAATTTTATAAAACGGCCATAAGGCCCGCAATACTTTATGGAGCAGAATGTAGGGCAACTAAATATGAACACGAACAAAAAATGAGGGTAGCACATATGAGAATGCTAAGATGGATGTGCGGACACACTAGATTAGATAGAATAAGAAATGAGCACATTAGAAACAAAGTGGGAGTAGCACCAATAGATGAGAAAATTAGAGAAACACGATTAAGATGGTTTGGACATGTTTACAGGAGACCTTTAGATACACATGTGCGAAGTTTAGAATGTAGAGAATCACTCACACAAATCAAAAGAGGCAGAGGTAGGCCTAAAAAGACTTGGAAAGAAGCAATTAAACAAGACATGTTATACCTAGAAATAAATAAAAATATGGCTTATGACTGTAAACAATGGTGTGATATGATCCGTATAGCCGACCCCACGTAGTGGGATTAAGGCGTAGTTTGTTGTTGTTGTAACAAAAGTATCTAAAACAGCCAGTCTTAACCAGAAACAATTTAACAAAAGAAAATTCAAACTCCTCCGTATCCCAAATGACTCTTAATTCAAAAAATTAAGCCTTTATATGTTATTGTCTATTGCATCCTTCTTTACCTTCTCTCTTCTAGAAGAAAAATAAAATTTCAAAAACAAAGTTCAGGCATGTCAGAAAAACTCCAAGTACTGTACACAGACAAAGAAATAAACCAACAATATCGACCAAGCCATCATATAATTAAAAAATTTCAAACCCGATTCATTAACCAAAAATTAAACAATGAAGTTCATGTGAATACATACCTTCAACAACTCGTTTGCTTTAATGGATAACTTGTAGCCATCAACTGAAATTGCAAAACCCTGGAAAATAATTTCACGAAAAAGAGCTGTTAATAATGATTAAAAGCTTCGCTCCATACTTAATTACATAATTTTTCTTTCATAAATTATAGGAAATTATGCAGACATGGATTAGGGGGAAACAGTACCTGGGATATCTGTTTGCGATGGATAGGGTTTCTTGGGAGAGAGAGATGAGCATATTATTTGGGGGTGATATTTAAATTGGAGAATACATGAGGACAACCAAGTAATTGATAATCAAATTTCAGGGGCACAAAAGTAAAAGCAACTCAACCTTTAAATCTGGATAAAATTATCACCGGGGGGGCTGAAATATCAGTCATATTGTGGATACACTCACGGGGCCGAACGTATTATCATGGGCCTTCATCCAATGATCCAAACACGGAATTACAAGTGATTAGTTATCTAATCATAAGTTATCCATTGAACCAAACGAGCCAAAAATAACATATCTTATGAATAGTACAATCATATCCTATCACGTAGACTTGTCTAATCCCATCAAGTTAACCAAACGAGCCGTTACTGCAAGAGAAAGACAAATCATAAATAACATCTAATTTAGCATCATACATGATTGACAAAGACAATCAAGATGAAACGCTAATCAAAAGAAACAATTGCCCCCAAAATACATAAGATGCATCAAAATATGAAAACATTCTAATCAACGTCACTATCTTAGTCGTTAGATAAGTATCTAATACCAAGCACTCAAGCACCTTCCAATCTCGAACGAAATATACGCATCGAGACAAGCATAAGTAACCTATTCTCGAGTGAGGGAACGTTCATCCCACATGAACCTCACACTCTGTGGTTTTTCTATTTCCATTCCAAGAACCTCTTTCGCCAAAACTTTCAATCCCACATTATGCAGCTCATCCTCATCCAACTCATCCGCTGCCCACGATCGTAGGTCTCTCGTGTTTGTTACCTCCAAACCATAGTCATTCCGAAGCTTTCTCACATCGTGCTCGATTCCAACTCCAACAAATGTGTACATAGAATTCCCAAGAAACTCTCTTAGTCGATCCGGAATTTCATTGGCATGAAGGTTTTGGAAAATGAGGCAAGATTTTCCGACAGATAGTTGAAGGGTTGCCACAGGGTGCTCGATATTATCGTCAGAATTTGGACGCCATTCAACGTCGAGCCCCACGATCAGGCGGTTCAACCTGCATTGGTTCATGGTCTGTTTGTAGATGATCCAGCCCTTGGCCATAGTAGAATCATGGGTCACTAGCGTCTCGATTTCGTCATTATCCAATAAGACACCATAGAGTTTATGGGAACTAACAAACACCCTATACTCTCTGATCTCTATCTTCATTGTAATATATCTAATATAAAAGACAGTAATTCTTGAGAAGTATAAAAAATAAGCTAATTAAATTGGTGATGATTTATATATATATATATATATATATATATATATATATATATCAAGACTATTGATGCTATCTTGGTTGCTATAAAAAGTGATATGACAGCAAAGAAGATCATAGTACTCAACCAATTCTTCTTATACAAAAATAATACTGAATGCATATTATAGAAACTGGGGTACAAGCACAACAAACAGATTAACAAAGAAATTTTGGAAACAGAACTCAATACTACTATAAGCAACCAATTATATATATCATTCACTTAATGTAAAACAATAATCAATATGAGCTTTGGTCATATACAGAATAATCAAAATGCATTCTAGCTAAAATGGTACTTTTAGCCTCAGTAGTAAACAACAATGTACCAAAAACTAGTTTAAATGCCAAGAACAAACCAAGACTCCAACTCCTCTGAACAAAAATTAGTAGCAAAGAATAAGACCACAATGTGCCGGGTTTGGATTTGGGGAGAGGTTTCAAGAGAAAATTTCAAATGACCCCAAATAACATAGAAAATATTTGCTTTATTTAACAGATCGAGTTGGGGTTTTGGCCTGAAATTAGAAACCCACAACTCCACCTTGAGACTAGGGTTTGGTTTTGAAAACCCATCCTAGATAGGACCTTTACTTTCTTGGACCCAAAAGAAGTGAGTTTTGTTTCGGATATATGGAGATCACAGAAAGTAAAATGTTGCAGACGCAAATGAGCTACAGTAATGGTCAAAAATGAAAGATTTTAAGATGGTAATCAGTTCTCTTACCATGTGTGAGATGAACAATCTCGAAGCTTCTGCTCAAATGCCTATGGCTATGGCTACTTTCTCTTCATCACAGAGATAATAAAAGCTAAAAGCCTTTTTGAAGGAAAACCAAAAGACTAGCGGGAAGCTTTTATATATATATATATATATATATATATATATAGGATTTATATCAGGTGAGTCCACATATCTTAGGTGAGTACATGAGACCAAATCTGAGTCATTGATTCAATTTTTAAACGGTTAAGATTAATCAAGTTTTAATATTATTTAATATATATATATATATATAACTTAATTTAAATAAGGGCTTATTAGTAATTTTATTTTAAATCAATTTTTGGGAGGGAATTTATTTTTGGTAGTGGGCTAAATTTTAGGGGCCGGTTATGGACGTGTAAATCTGATATCTTCCATATCTTTTCAGTATTTGGTAACTGAAAAGTCAGTTCATCCAATCCACCGTCTTCCACACTCAAAGTCTCTGCAAGTCCGAAACCGTCTTCCTCCATTGACGAGTCTTCCACACAAGATTTCTCTCGCTCCGTCGTCCACCATATTTCCCTGCAATTCCGAACCCGTCTTCCACCGTCTTCCTTCGCGAAACAAAAATCACAACACCATCTCTTCAGTCGAAAAATTACCAAATCTCCAGTCGAGAATCAAAATCCGGCGAGGGCAAAATCAGACATTGTTGTTTTTTCGAGAAGAAGCCCATTGGAACCCTTAGTTTTCGCTGAAGAACACAACAAATTGTGTGAATTTCTATTGCGTCCCCGCAACATTGTAGGTTAGGGCAACTTTTTTTTCTCATTTTATTTTCGTAATTTTTTTTTTTTTTTTTGCATTTCTTATGTAGTATTCTATTTTTATTGGTGGATTTGATTTTAATATTGCCTATATTTTGTCCCTGTAAATATGCTTAGGATTGTCCCTGTAAATATGCTTAGGAATGCTTATAATGGGGAATGGTGGAAATCAGAAAACAATATCGCTTATGGTTAGGACATTTGCTGTGTTGTTGGTTTAAATTGTCTTTATTATCTTGAAAAGTTGAAGTCTGGTAGAGTTGGTCTTATGGGATTTTTAAATACATTTTTGTTGCTGATAACTATGTATTCCCTACATTTTTTTCCAAGTCTGGTAGTTTTGAACGATGGTGACTTGTAATGCTTATTTGTGTTCAGAACTATGCTTACTCACATTATATATAATGCTTACTTAACTTATATATAATGCTTAAGTCTGTTAGGGTTAGCTCTTATGGGATTTTTACATACATTTTTGTTGCTGATAACTATTTATTCCCCACCTTTTTTTTTCCAAGTCTGGTATGTTTGCCTGTTGATAATGTGTACTGCTTTTTGGTGTTGACAATTATGCTTGCTCACATTTTATATTATGCTTATCTATATTATGTAGTATGCTTTAAATTTGTTACCAGTTTTTATGAGACAGTTGAATGACTATTTGCTACCTTATTTTTTTTAGTGTTTCTTTTGGAGATGGCTAAGGAGAGCAAGAAGAGTAAGGGTACATTGGATAAAGGGAGCAAGAAGAGGAAGGCGGCATATATTGATGTTGTTGCAGAGCCGAGTAAGAAAAAAAAGGGAAAGGACAAAGGCAAAAAAGTGATAGACGGTAGCCAGAGTGACGAAGAATCCAAATATCCCAGACTGTGTACGAGATCAACGCTGAGGAGGTTCGCCAAAGTTATTAAGAAATTGAACCCTGCACAGACGGCTGCCGTTAACGAGATTGGGTTCGGTGGACTGTTGCACATGAAGATCGTGGAAAATCGTACGATTAACTTGGCTGGTTAAAATTTTCTTGATTAGTTGTGAACTGGTGATATCAAAGCGGAAAAAAATTCACGTAGACGCCACGGATGTGGAACGGGTTCTTGGAATCCCAAATGGTAGTGTGAATATTGAACGGAAGAACAAAACGGGGGGATGTGAACTTTATAAAGAATGGCTAGAGATTTTTAATAAGCTTAACAACCACATCATGGCAAAACACGTAGCTACGGAGATTTTAAAATTTGAGGACGGAGGTGACTGGTTCAAGAGGCACTTTGTTGCCCTGGTGGACTGCTTGATTATCGGGAATAACCATATTGGTTATGTTAACCCCCTCATGATGGACAACCTAGAGAATGTTCATAATATTCGCAACCTTGGCTGGTGCGAGTACACAATTAATACGCTGGTGACAAACCATGCACGTTGGGGAGAAGGGAAGCAAAAAATGTTCAATGGCCCCCTTTTGTTTTTATCGGTAAGCGGTAAATTATTATTGTTTTACATTTTTTGTATCACTACATTGCATACTTTTCTAATTTTTGTTGTTTGTGTAGGTTTTTTATTTGGATATGGTTGTTTTCTATAACTAGGAACGTGACTAGAACTCTCCCCAGTATTAGAGGTTGGACTTCTCAGATCATCCGGAAAAGGGTACGCAAGGAGATGAAAGAAGGTGGATTTGGGCAGGGTCATTTGGCGGAACCGCTCCGTACAGCGGTTTTGAACGAAGGGTCAGGGGCAGCTGACATTGGGCTGGTAGGAAGTCAGTCAGCGAAGGCTGGCACGTCGTCCGGGATTGAGAGCCACGAGGTAAAATTTTTAGTTCGGTTTGGTTGGTTGAATCCATTTTGATTAATGCTTGTGGTAGATAAAACATATGCTTATACATGTAGTTAATTTTGCTTTTATTAGATAAATGATGGAGAATTTGATTGTTGTAATCGTTGCATTCATTTATAGTTAATAATGCTTATTATGTTTCCCAAATGTGCTTATATATGTTGCTCAAATGCTTACAAATTGTTATTGTAATTTTTGGTTCCCTCAAATGTGCTGGAATATTTTTTATGACATATGACAGTTCATCTTGTATGGTGTGCTAATATTGCTCACATAATATGTTTTTGTCTTGCTTATGAGTTTTGCCAATTCTGCTTATATGTGTTGCATATAATGCTTACATAACGATGAAGTATTTAATTATTTGCACTTTTCTATTTTTTGTCTAATGTTTGGTTTGCTTATGATAGTTTCCAATTATGCTTATATGTGTTGCTAATAATGCTTACAGAATAATGAAGTATTAATTATTATTATTTTTGGTATTATTGTCTAATGTCTTTGGACTGCTTATGGATTTGCAAATTATGCTTATATATGCTGCTTATTATGCTTACAAGTAATGATGAAGTGTAAATCATGATATGTAGTCATTTAAATATTTCTCCTGTAACTGGCATTTTTGGTTTGATAACTTTTGGAAAGGAGAATAAATCGAGATTGCTGAAGAAGTTGTCAGGCCTTGCTACATATGTGGTCGACATAATCGCGTTGCTTGAAAATGCTCCAAAAGAGATGACAGGCGACGCAGACTTTTGCAAATTACAAGATTCGGCGATGATGCTTATATGCTCAGCTAGTAAGCACACATTGGACGCGGGCGGAACCCATGCTGACGATATGAGCGAGACGCAGCTGAATGAAGCTTTTTGGAATAATCCCGAGACGATAGTTGCAGTCGAAAAAGTTGAGATTGCACTTGGTCGTAGGGAAGAGTACGAAAAGGGTGGGGAAGATTTGCCAAGTTTCAGTCTGGGTGTTACCCAAGAGCCTGTTAAAATTGTGGGCAGGGATGTAAGATTTTTTGATCTTTTTTTTCTGTTATTTTTTTTAACATCCGGTATACGCCACTTACTATGAATAGAATGTTGGTTTTCTGTATTGTACTGATGTGTGTTGTTGCTTTTTTTTTGTTTTATTAACAGGGTGGGGTTAGCGGGTCACGTGATGTTGGCGAAGATGGTATGGATACTGGAGACAGTGTCGGGGACAGTGACGGCGAGGATGACGAGGAGGATGCAGCGAGGATGACGAGGAGGATGAGGGTAAGAGCGACGGAAATGAGGATGAGGATGGTAGTAGTGACGATGATGAGGGGGATCCTGTTGACGCCGAGTTGGAACAAGACGGCGGTGACAATGGGAACGAAGAAGATGAGGTTAATAGTGCCGATGAGATGGAGGGAGGGCAAATTGAGAATGCATTACAGACTGACGTGTTGTCTGAATGTTCAAAACTTGAAACGATGGTATCGAACTGGAATTTTGAAAATCCGGCCGGTGAATCGTAAGTTTCTTTTTATTTTGTTTATTTTAAAAAATGACTTTTTTATGATGTTTTTAGTTTGAGCAATTGTATGAACATGCAGAGAGGAAGTCATATTTGGTAGTGGTGAATTTAATATAACAAGACAAGATATGGAGACTTTGAAGGGCGGACAGTATGTCAGCGGGGCTATTATGGATACCTGGTCTTTTATCCTGAATCGCAAGGAATCGTTGAGGGCTGATAGTTCTCCGCGTAGATTCTTTGCCACGACATATCCCACTGTATGTTTCACCCGTATTTATTGGTAGATAATTTTGTGATACATGAGTTTTGACTGCTTTATATGCTTTTTGTTAGTAGTATCCATTATTATGCTCTGTTTTTGTATATTATGCTTATGGATATATCAAAATATGCTTCCGGATGCTTTCCATTATGCTAGTGTTTCTGTCAATTCATGGATTATAAATTTGCTTAAGTTGGGTTTGAGTTATGCTTATTAATGTTATGCATAATGCTTTGTAGGTCCCAAGGGGTGTAAGTGTAAGGTTTAGAAGGGGGGGTTGAATAAACCTTACCAAATTTTCGATTTAGTCCTTTTAAATCTACAGAGTTAATTCTACACATTTGTGTCCTTGATGGACGGTCGAATTAGTCACTCGTAGAGTTAATCTCTCAATGAACTCGGAGCCGTACATTGATGGAGTAACTCATTTGTTGACTACAATTTAACTCAATTTGTGGTTTTATTTTATTGGAAGACTTAACACCCTTAAGTTTGATTAAGCAAGATATTAGAGCTTGATTTAGTACTTGTAAATTATCAAATGGATAGCAAATTTATCACAGATATAAGCGATTAAAAAGAGGAATGTAAATCTTTGAAATGTAAATGACACAAGTAAAGTTTTTATAGAGGTTCGAAGATGGGGTAATTCTTCTACTCCTCTCTTCTCCAACTCCCTGGAGGAATCCACTAAGTAATGATCGGTTTACAAAGTGGTAAGTCCGGATACAAGTCTTGATCACAACAGCCGACTTGATCCTTAGGGACTCGATCCGAGACGCCTTGATCACTCGGTGGCTTCTCGACGACTCGCCTTCTTCACAGGCGGTGCCGCTTGCTACTACTGACTCACTTGCTCAAGCTCTTTGGATTTGATCACGAAGCCCTCCAAAAGCTTAAGACTTGGTTCAACCTTGAACCTTTCTACAATCCTTCCGGAATGTAGACCCCTTGTTTTCGATATTTTTCTCTTCAACTCGATTGAAGTTCTCTTTCCTTCACGGTGAGTGTTGGATTGATGTACTTGAAATGTAGCTTGAGGATTGAGATTGTTTGATTTTTCTAATGTGCTTGTGTATCTCACGTATGTGTCATTCATGCATCCTCCTCTCTCAAACAAACTCCTCAACCTTTTATAGTGAACTTTCAAAAATTTGCCCGTTGAAGAGATAGGCTTATTTTTGAAAGTCACTTTGCGTCGTTGGCTTGCGATTCTTGGAATTGCCATTTCTAGTATGAATTGTTCTTTCACCTTTTGAGTTCGACACGGTGTAGTGCTTCCCATTGGTTCTTTCCATTTGCACGCAGGGTCGAGCACTCCGAGAAAGGTGGTATGGAGATATTACTTGTTTAAGTAAAATCTCTTGATTTGCAAACGGTTCTTTTACGATTATCTCGACTTGACCGCATTTCCTTGCTTTCCCAGGTGACTTTAGAGTCACTTCAAATCATGGATGACTCTTATGTCACTTCAACTTGAGACTTGGCTTTTCTTGGTGACTTGACCGATGCTCCACTCGGTTGTATCTCATATTTGCTTCTGTGCAGAGTTCCCGTCTACTCCTCTTTGCCACATTAATTTGTTTCACGCAGGTCTTCCTTCCATTCTTCAATTTTGTCTTCTTGCATGTTAGGGGCGTAGGCGACTTAACTTAGCTTGGCCAGCTCTAATTGTTACAATACATTTTACAACAAGAATTTGGGGAGCTAACTTTCTATTCTAAGTTTTACATGGCATTCATCAAAATCTAAACAATAAAATTCCTAACAATTTCCCCCTTTTTGATGATGCCAAAACTTAAATCATAAAAAAAATGCAAACAGCAAGGATACATACAGATAGTGTATTGACATAGAATGTATGCATAGAATAGATCTGTTTATTGATCATATCATTCATGTTCTTTTACACAACTGTTTACAAGGTGTATCAAAGCACATTTTGTCTATACTGAAAATAAATAATTTTTAGCTTTATTACAGAAGACTTACATTGTATGTATTTACATGATAAAATACACGAAGGGTTGGACAAAGAACACTTCATCTCCTTTGTCTCCTTCTTTCATCTTGTTCACCTCTTCTTCTTCTTCTTCTTCTTTTTCTCGTCACCGCCTTCCTTTTCTTCTCATATGCTTTCTGGCGCCTTCATCTCTTCTTATTCTTTCTGTCTCTCCCGCCATAGCTGAGTTTGTCTCTTGTTTTCTTCTTCTAATCTCTTTGCATACTCGGCGTTAGATTTAGCCACTTTTAAATTTGCTACTTGGTCAAGTTGCCCAAAGTAGATCCCTTCTTTCTTTCCAGGATCTACGTATTCAATATTCTTGGGCGAGGCCCAGGTCCAAGCTTCTTCCTCCACTATCGCTTCTTCCTCTACCTCGGGCGTATCTTGATCTTGGGTCTTCTTCTTTCCGGTGAGTGACGGCGGAGTGACCAGCAGAGTGATCGCTTAGGAAGTCCGCCTGTCGACTTCTTCACATAAGGCGAGACCCTTTTCCCAAGATACAAGTCCCAAGCTTGAGCCATGGACATATTTGCAAAATATCCTTGATTCGAGCGTTTTGAATTCGTCAATCGATCGTGGCTCGTCCCGACATTCGAAATGGCATACGTGTCTCTCGCCATTTGGAATGCCTCCATGTTCTTTCAAGATGTTCATCACCCTGGCATCCATTCTTCCTTCCACTTCCTTCATCCCTCGCTTCAATTGCTTTTCTCTTCTCGGCCATAGATACAGCAGAGTGTTGGAGTGGCAGAGTCACGGGGAGTTTGTCGCTTATAATGTCATTTTGTGAGGACCTTGTTGGGGGTTTGTGCAATCATTAATGTCACATCTCACGATCCTTCCCCCTCAACAAGCTTTCCTTTCTTCTCATTTCAAGACTTCCTCACCGGTGATTTTCCTTCTCGGTTGTTCCTTCTCACCGCTTCCTTTCCTTTCGGCCGACTTGATTTTCTTTGCTTTAAGGTATTCCTCTTCCCCTTTTTAGCATCATCAAAGGATAGAGGAACCCCGGGGAACATCTTTGGCAAGCATGAAGTCGAAGTCTTCGATGGTTGAGTTCGCTTCAAGTCAAGTCTGCTGCGTTGTATGCAAAGACGAATTCGATCTAGTAGCGTTGGATTCTCACTGAAATCAGCTTCATCTCGGCCATGAGAAGGCTGAATTTTCTAGTCATGTGTTCTTCCAAACGCTGTATATCATTTGTATTTTGCTCACGCAGCGACTTGATTTCGTGGTGTGAGCTTCATGCATATGCTCAATGTGTTCTCTCGGCTTCGTTTTTGCATCAACATTTTCGACTCTCCACACTGACTTGTTGAACAAAGTTCAAGTATCTCACCTGTTCCACACGCATTGATTCTTCTTTGTTGCCACCATTCCCTTATCTTTGTGATGCCTCTCAAGTCACTGTAAGGTTGGCATCTCTCTGTTGTCCAGCGCATGTCCAAAGAGGCTCGATGCCTCTCCATCCGTTCAACCTCGGCCAAAGAGTGCCTTGAACACTTCTCGAACTTCACTAATTCTTCATTGCGGTGATGGCCATCTGTTGTCGAAATCAAAATCAAAATTTGGAACAATGGTGCACGAGTGAAAAACAGGAGGTGGTCCGTGATAGCGTGCTTGCTCATTTTTCGACTCTTCGTGGAGTTCTCGTATCTCAGTGAGATAGGGAAAGATTCTACAAAAGATTCATCACTGCCGATCGGGATGCATTCGATGATGAGCGGTGCGCGTGAAGTTCTTTTGGGAATCGATCTGCTGCAGCCTTGAGGAGCTGCGCGCAGTGGTCTCTTGTTGAGCGGGTCTTGTTGTGAAGTAGACCCGGCTTGCGAGAGCCTCATTTGTCTTAACAGACCGTTGGTCTCATTGGTTTTCCATTTCGATGAGCTGGTCTCGGCTTATCGTAGCGTCATCGGACGATGATGAGGTTTCCATTGGTGGCTCATCATCAAAGTTAAAAGTTTGACGAGTAGTCTTGGGATTAGACTTACTCGTGCTTGGAACACCCGCGGTGAGTCTTTTGGATTTGGCATGGGGATGACTCACCTTCTTCTTCGCCTTCCGATCCCATAAAAGTGACATCGGGTTGTCCTGGGAATCATGAAGACGCTAATCTCCTTCTCGGATGGGTCGATGATAGCAGGAGGATGTTCTCTCTAGACTTCTTTACCCCGGGAAGTCTCAACCTCCCGTGGGCCTTCATTACCTCCAGCGGTCTCTCTGCTGCGAGGCCTTGGTCCTCCCTTTCGATAGTGTCATTTTGTCTTAGGGTCTTCTACAATGGCATCTATTGAGTCTCAACCCCATGGATTGCACTTTCATCGCCCAGTGTTAACTCCCGTGGCTGTCCTTCCTCGTGCCTCGATCGCATCGCAGCGTCATTAGCCTTCGAGCGAGTTGGCACCTCGGTGAGACAGTCTCAATCGCCCGAGCTTCGTTGATGGCAACTTGCTGTTCTTCTTGTGATTGTAGTTTCTCTTCTTCGCCTCCTTGATTCTTTGTGGAGTCATCTGCAAGCATCCTCCGACCTTGTTTGTAGTGGAGGAAGTTTCCCCCCCGGTGGCGCACCACCGAGTGAGTGACTTGGAGTGGGGTCACTCGTCTCCAAACTCCCATTTGTTTCGATTAATGGTTCAGCCGTTGGGGCAGGTGGTAGCACACCTTCAATAGGGGTTGGCTCGATCTGGGGTCCCCATTGTCCCGTTTCATCGCCATTTCCTTATTGCTTTCTTCCGAGTGAGTGGGGAAGTGGTAGCAAAGAACATCGGTGGTTATTTTTGAACCACTCCCATTGGATCGATTTCGGTGTGTTCGGAGGACTCTCCTGGTCCCTCCATCAGTCTTTGCTCGTGAAAGATTCTTGATTCGTGCAATGCTTGCTGCATTTGCAACTCTTCTCGCGGGCAGCATTTCTGGTTCCTCGTCACTTTCGAGGAGAAGACATCAAGGAGAGGATGTGTGTGTTCTGTGGTGCCGGAGATAGGCGGATGCTTGCCTTCTCACGTGCTTGGCTTCTTCACCTTGCTTTGCTCTCTCCCGTCCTTGTAAATTTGCGGGATGTCAGGCGATTGTCCTCATCAAGTCTTTGGGAGCACTGATAGTTAGGCGAGGAAATTTAGCGATTCCTCTTCTTCTTCTATGAACTCGGCCGTTGGAACTGCCTTGACTTGCTCAACTTCCATTTTCTCCACTCACGCAGACGATTTTGGATGTCCGGGTAAGGTGGAGATAGGATCATTACATCACTATCCGCTTGGGCTGGTTCTTCTTGTGCTTCACTTGTTGTGTGAGCTATAGTCTGCGTCTTTGGGTTGCCTCACGACGCCTTCAGCAGACTTGGTTGTTTCATCAACTACATCGGAGACTCTACTTCTCCGAGTAGTCTCCGTATTTGTGCTAGTTTGAGTAATCGACTCACTTTGGTTTCTGTTCGGACCGCTTGACGAAGTCTTCTTCGTCTCCTGGTTTGTACAGGGGAATTTCTGGTTCGGAGGTGGTGTCCTCGAGTCTTGGGCGGGGGGCAGTCTTTTTTTGTTTCGAGGAGTGGCCATCTTGGCTTGTCGGGATTCTCCTCCTTTTGACGATCGGAGAAGGCATTTGTGAGTCCTTCTCGACCGCCTGCGCAGGGCAGTGACACGGCCATGTTCTTTGGGGCGGGTGACTCTCGGGCAGGGGAGGAGCATGTTTGGTTTTCTTTTTTGCAGGGGCAAAGAGACTTCTTGGCAGCTGCAGGGGCGCTTTCTTCTTGGCTGGAGAGGAAGCATTTGTATCTTGGTCGGTGATTCCCCCCTCACCGGTGTCGCTCTCTTGGCGTAAGCTCTCTTCTCAGTGCGCCGAGGAGATGTTTGCTCGAACATCCTCTTGTTAACATGGAAAGCCTTCCCATGTCTAAGAGGGACTCCTTTCACCTCCAATAGCCGGCCAATCACCAGGCCATATCCCAGGATCCTCCAAATGTGCCATCTTCTTTGAAGGACTTGTTCCCACGTTCGGGCAGAGTCTGCTGTAGATAAACTCGCCCAGTTTATCTTCTTTTCTTCGATGATTGCAGCCATCACAATCAGCTTTGCCTTTGTGATTGGTCAAAGTCGCCAAATTTGATGTCGATACATTTGGCAACTATATCCAACAACTTGTGATAATCCTCCTTCAGCCATCTCTTGTTTGTTTGTGTGTATATTATTTTATCAAAGCAAAGTCGGACTTGGCTATTTCTTTCCATGCGTCAGGCAAGTTTACATCAGCTTCTTTGATCTCGGATGCTCCTTCCTGCCGGTAGTGAGCAATATTCAGCCAAATCCTTAGCGGTGATAGTCACCGCTTCCGTGAACAGATGACTTGATTCCTTCATCGTGAATCTCAAAGCATTCACGTAGAATTGTGCGACCTCCTCCACATAGGTCATCGGATATTCCGTTAGAAACGGTTTTAGTCCGGACGTTTCCAACTTCTCGGCAATTTTCTTTACCAGGGTGTCGTCGGACCGCTTCACCATTCCGTCGAAATCCACCGTCTTAAGGTGTGGATTTGCTTTCCTAACTTAGTAAAGTCATAAGTTGGTGCCATTTCTCAGAATTATATCAAGAAAAATCTCAGAAATTGATTTGAAGGTTGATAGGGTTTCGAGAGTAGTTTGCCTTTGCTTTTGAGAGAAAAAGATGAACAGTTTTGGAAGTGTGAGAGAGAAACGGACGAAAATGGTTTAAATATGGTTTATGAAAGGACGTGCAGACGGTTTTTGAATTGTGATCGAAATCAACGGCTTGGATTTCGCATGCCTATTGAGCATTTCACGTCTCGTATTTAATGCGGCAACATTTATATCCAATCATAAGCTTGGTGTGCGGCTTTTATGTCCGTACACATCATCATTATCGACGTGTTCCTTAAAACATTCCCGCTAAGTCAAAACGATCATTTGCGTTTTTGTCACTTTGCTCATAAGTTATTCAACTTATCTCTTAGCCGATTTAACTCTACTCCTCGCAGATTCTCTTAGTGACTCATTATCGGTGACTTGGTGTAGTGTCTTTCCGACATCTGGTGATTTTCGGTGATTTTTGTTTTCGACTCTTTTTCACTCCTTTTTCTGTTCTAATACTCTTCTTTGATTCGCCCGAGTGTCACCACTCAATTAACCCCAACTCATGCTTGAGTTCTTCAAATCTTGACTCACATAATGGTTTTGTGAAGATATCACTAGTTGTTTATCGGTTGAGATATATTCCAAGATAATGTCCTTCTTTTCAACATGATCTCTTATGAAATGATATCGACATCAATATGTTTTGTTCTTGAGTGCAACACAGATTTTGAGTGATTGCAATGGCACTTGTGTTATCACACATGATTGGAATTTCTTTTTCTTCAACTTCATAGTCTCTCTTTCTTTGTCTCATCCATAGGACTTGGGCACTTGTTTGCCCGGCTATGTATTCCTCTTGTAGAGGTGGCTATTGAGTTTTGCTTCTTGCTAAACCGGGAAATTAATCTGTTTCCTAGCATTTGACATGTGCCTGAAGTGCTCTTCTGTCCACTCTGCATCCAAAGATAGTCGAATCAATAGCCAATTAGCTTGAATCCACCTTCCTTTGGATACCATAGGCCTACTTCTTGGCTTCCTTTCAAGTATCTCAATATTCTCTTAGTTTCTTTGTCATATGGCTCTCTTTTGGAGCAGATTGAAATCTTGCACATACACCTACATCAAAGGTGATGTCCGGCTTGCTTTTGTGAGATAGAGCAATGATCCAATAAGTGCTCAGATCTTGTTTGATCTCTGTGCTTGCCATCCGCATCCATGTCCATTTTGGTCGATGTGTTCATTGGTATTTTTACGAAGACTTCTCTTCCATACCAAACTTCTTCATTAAATCTACGGTATATTTTGTTTGACTTATGAAGGTTCCATCCTTCAATTTTGTTTTACTAGGAGTCCAAGGAAGAATGTCGCTCTCCCATCATGCTCATTTCAAATTTACTTTGCATGAGGTTTGAAAATTTTTCACATAGCTCTTTGTTAGTGGATCCAAAAATGATGTCATCCACATATATTTGAACAAGCAAAGATACTCTTCTTGTCTTGAGTTCGAAAAAGTGTTCTATCTACTTTTCCTTTTGTGAATCCATTTTCGTTAGGAATTGTGACAGGTATCATACCATGCTCGGGTGCCTGTTTCAATCCATACAAGGCTTTCTTGAGTTTGTATACCTTGTCTCCAAGAGTCTTCTCGCTCAAATCCTGGAGGTTGTTCAACATACACTTCTTCTTCCAATAAACCATTTAGGAATGCACTTTTTACATCCATCGATATACAATGAAATTCTTGTGAGTCTGCATAGGCAAGAAACATCCTTATAGCTTCCAATCTTGCTACGAGGGCAAATGTTTCATCAAAATCTATCCCTTCTTCTTGGCAATATCCTTTGGCTACTAGTCTTGCTTTATTTCTTACCACAGAGCCTTCCTCGTTCACCTTATTTCGAATACCCATTTAGTTCCAATAACATTTTGATGTATGGGTCTTTGCACTAGTTCCCATACTTTATTTCTCTCAAACCGATTTGACTCTTCTTGCATAGCTTGAATCCAATGTGTGTCATCTAATGCTTGTGACATATCTTTGGGCTCTATTTGCGAAATGAAGCATGTGAACATTGCTTCTTGTTGAGTTCGGATCTTGTCTTGACACCTTCTCTTATATCTCCAATGACAAGTTCGTGGATGGTCTCTCACCATCTTACATCAGGTTGGAGTAAGTTAGTGGATTGATCGACTTGCGGTACGTTTGTGTTCTTGCCGTGGTCGCTCTTTCGTGGTCATTTAGCCGCAAATTTTCCACCGCTTTTGAGATTCAATTTTGTCTCATCTTCTTCTCGAATTGATAATCCCAGCCTTGACTTCAAAGATAGGGACTCTTCGTATGATTGGATGATTGACTTATCGGTGACTCTTCAATGTCTTCTCCATTTACATTTGGTTCATCGAATACTACATGAATGGATTCCTCTCGTAACCATAGTTCTTTTGTTGAGTATTCGTCAGGCTTTGCTTTGGTTGAGTATCCTAAGAGGATACCTCATCCTTTAGCATCAAAAGCATTTAGGTTGTCTTTGCCATTGTTGTGAATGAAGCATTTACATCCAAATATTCTCGAAATATGCAACATTTGGTTTTCTTCCGATCCGGATCTCATAGGGAGTCTTTGTCACCGTCTGTTTATCATACATCTGTTTTGGGTGTAGCAAGTGTGTTGATTGCTTGACCCAAAATCTTTTTGGTAACCCCCGACTAACATGGTCCTTCACGCTTCTTTGAGGGTTTTGTTCCTTCTTTCTCGCAACTCCATTCTCATTGTGGAGTCCTTGCCGATAGTTCATGACCAATACCATTCTCAATACATCTTGAGTTATTATTTCATTGACAAACTCGGTTCCTCTATCCGATCTTATTTTGATAATGGTTTGACTCTTCTCATTTTGAATCCTCTTCATCACCGTAATTTGTGGTAGTTTTTGTAGAGTTTCTTTCTTCTTGCACATGAATATTGTCCATGTATATCTTGAGTAGTCATCTACTACCACCAAGGTGTATTTCTTTCCACTTATCTTTGTTTGGTTCCCTTTGGGCCAAATAGATCCATATGAAGCGGATGCAATATCCTTGTTGAGGATGGGCATGTCTTTTCTTTGAATGACGACTTGATTTGTTTTCCTTCGACATGCATCACATATACTCTCATTCTTGTATATCGAGTCCGGAAGTCCTTCTACAAGATGGCTCCTTGCCGCCTTGTTAATTGTTTTGAAATTCGGGTGACTCACTTTTTTGTGCCACAAACTCAACTTGATACTGGTTGTGCTCTTTGCTAGTAGACAAAAAGTCTTTGGGTGTTGCGGTTGACCAATCCACTACATACATATTCTTTCGTCTACATCCTTGCAAAGACAACTTCATTTGATTCAATATCCTTGATTTGGCATATACTCATGTTGAATCCAACATTGTAGCCCTTGTCACAGAGCCGATCGATACTCGATAAGTTGAAGTTGAGTCCTTCAACATATGCAACATCCGTGATTTCTAATCCATTCCTCTTGATGGATCCAATGCCTCTTATTTCACCAGGAACTTCATTTCCTCCAAATATGACTTTTGCTCCTTTGACTTCCTTGAGTTTTGACAGATTTCTCTTATTTCTGTCATATGTCCGGGAGACCACTATCCATGTACCAGGTTCCTTGGCACTTTCACTGCTCTTGAACCCGCAATCAAGGAAATTAAGTTTTAGGTACCCATACTTGTCTCGGTCCGAGGGGTTAGAATTGTAAGATGATCCAACCAACCTATAGCCAAATGATTTGACTCTAAGGGGTTGCCATCTATCGAGTGCCATAATCATAATTAATCCTGGCAAATTGCTTGGGGATTCTAGGTTCATACACTGTTTGTCTCTTTTGTCCGTATGCCCGCATATGTGTTTTAGCAATTGCCTTCCTTGGGTAATTTTGGTGTTTTTGAGTGTAGTGCCTAGGTACATATGTGTCTTTGATGAAAGCTCTTATACTTTTGGAATGGCCTTTCTTCGAGTTCTAGGCCTTTGCCGTTTGGGCTTATATTCCATAAGTCTATCCGATAGTTCACATTATTCCAATCACTTGGCTTGGATATTTTCTACCATTCCCATCATATGTATTTCTTTTATGGATTTTTCGGGATTTTTGGTAGCTCGCTTCCTTTTTAGAGTATTTTTGTTAGGAGTTTGTTGAGGGACTCGGTGAATCTCTTCTCATTGTCCTTTCAAAGACACTCAATCGGTCGTTTTCCTTTCCTTTGTAACCAAGGCCGTTTGCTTAGTATTGTGCTTTGGAGTGAATGTGTGTGCACCATTTAGAGTTTTGGATTTTTCGGACTCTTCATGACTTGAAGATCCTTTTTCCAACATGATTCTTGAGGTTTGACATGGCACGAGAGGAATTAAATCCTAAAGCTTTGTCTTGTCTCCACATTCTCTTTGACTCATAATAAGATCATCCAATGATTTAGATGCCTTAGTGAATGAGGCAATAACATTTTTGAGGTCATTTTCCTCTTTTCTATAGCAGCAATTTTCGCTACTAGTTTAGCATTTTCACCTTTAACCTTTCATTCTCAATGACTATTTGACTTAGAGTACTCGGCTCCTTAGTCACTTTGAGTTTTGACTTTTGAGTAGGCTGTTTTCTCATTCAACAAGTGTGTGTGAGGATTTAATGTGTTCAAAATCTTTCATCATTTTGCTTAATGAATCATAAAGATCTATAGGTGATGAAGTGAGTGTGTCACGATCATTTGTCATTAGTGTCGAGTTTGTTGAGTTAGATTGTACCTCATCTTCTTGATCTTGTTCTTTGGCCATTAAGCGGATCGGGCTTCTTCTTGAGTCACTTGAGTAGTCGGCTTCTTTGCTCTCTCAATCATTGTCTCCCTTGACTTGGTCATTGTTTTCATGATCCTGCAGCCTGACCATCATTGCCTTTTTCCTTTCTTGTCTTCTTTTCTCTCAAGATCTTTCTTTCTTCTTCATCTCTATACTTGTTGACTACAGGATATGAGCAAATAATGGCATAGTGACTGGTTGTCTACAGATTCCAACATAGATATTCACTTTTTGGTCACTCTTTCTATTCTAGAGTTGTCGGCCCTTTGATACTCAACTTTTTGATGATCTGTTCTCTTGGTTGGCCTGTCTTCCTTGATTTGGAGGAGCCGAGTGTCTTCCGGAAGATTCACCCTTTCCTTTCTTGTAGTTCTTGTTAAAGAACTTGTTAAATCTTTTAACCATCGGCTATTTCTTCGGGTCAATTGCCTCTTTGACCTCACTTTCTTCCCATCTTTAACAATTAGAGCAGTTGTTTTGGGTACAAATTGTCTCTTCCTGGTCTTTTCTTCTCGGCTCAAACTCGTAGGCTTTGAGGTCCGAGAATAATTCATGATTGGATGTCTTTGATAGGTCCATGGAGTGTCTCGGTGCCATGACCTTCATTTCCCATTCAATTTGGAAGACTTTTTAGGATTTTCATACACATTTCTTCTCGTGTATATTCCTTTCCAAGTGTAGACAAACTGACTCATTTGTGATTTTACGTAAAACGAGCGTCTAGTTGATCCAGGTTTTCTCCGAGATCATTTTAAAGTTTTCAAATTTTTGTACCGCCTGAGATAATTTGTTTTCTTTGATTTGCTCGAGCCTTCACAAATCAATGTCACTTATCCTGCATTTCTTTAGCCGTTTTGCATGATTTGACTTTGTTGAACATGGCTTTGTCCAAGGTTTTGTAGAGGATATCCTTGGCTACATTGTCAGGTTGTATCTTTTTTGTCATCATTTGTCCACTCAGTTCTTGGTTTTTCAACCATGATGGTCCGGGAGCAAAGATGACATCTTCTTCTCCTTCATTTGCAACTCTTCGCAAATTTGTGTTCACCTTTAATATTTGTAGAGGCCCATCTTCTATTACTATCCACATCTCATCATGTAATGATAGATGAGCACGCATACGAATTTTCCAATCATCAAATTCCTCAATAGTGAACATAGGGATGCGTGTCAAATTTGCTTCCATGATAATGACTTTTAATGATAAAGAAGAGTTATAAAAGTTCAAGTACTAAAGCAGACTTTGAAAAGTTTAGAGATCTAGTTCAAGAACCGATGCGGAGGGTTCAATGAACCAACCGCTCCGATACCGCTTGTAGGTCCCAAGGGGTGTAAGTGTAAGGTTTAGAAGGGGGTTGAATAAACCTTACCAAATTTTCGATTTAGTCCTTTTAAATCTACAGAGTTAATTCTACACAATTTTGTGTCCTTGATGGACGATCGAATTAGTCACTCAAGAGAGTTAATCTCTCAATGACTCATTTGAACATTGATGGAGTAACTCGTTGTTGACTACAATTTAACTGTTTGTGGTTTTATTTTCAATGAAGACTTAACACCCTTAAGTTTGATTAAGCAAGATATTAGAGCTTGATTTAGTACTTGTAAATTATCAAATGGATAGCAAATTTATCGTGAGATATAAGCGAGTTAAAAAGAGCGGGAATGTAAATCTTTGAAATGTAAATGACACATAAAGTTTTTATAGAAGTTCGAAGATGGGGTAATTCTTTTACTCCTCTCTTCTCCAACTCCGGGAGGAATCCACTAAGTAATGATCGGTTTACAAAGTGGTAATAGTCCGATACAAGTCTTGATCACAACACCGACTTGATCCTTAGGGACTCGGTCTGAGACGCCTTGATCACTCACCTGGCTTCTCGCAAACGACTCGCCTTCTTCACAGGCAGGCATTTTGCTACTACTGACTCACTTGCTCAAGCTCTTTGGATTTGATCACGAAGCCCTCCAAAAGCTTAAGACTTGGTTCAACCTTAAACCTTTCTACAATCCTTCCGGAATGTAGACCCCTTGTTTTCGTATTTTTCTCTTCAATCGATTGAAGTTCTCTTTCCTTCACGGTGAGTGTTGGATTGATGTACTTCGAAATGTAGGCTTGAGGATTGAGATTGTTTCAGTTTTTCTAATGTGCTTGTGTATCTCACGTATGTGTCATTCATGCATCCTCCTCTCTCAAACAAACTCCTCAGCCTTTTATAGTGAACTTTCAAAAATTTGCCCGTTGAAGAGATAGGCTTATTTTTGAAAGTCACTTTGCAGTCGTTGGCTTGCGGTTTTTGGAATTGCCATTTCCTCGTATGAATTGTTCTTTCACCTTTTCGAGTTCGACACGGTGTAGTGCTTCCCATTGGTTCTTTCCATTTGCACGCTTCCTCGGGGTCGAGCACTCCGAGAAAGGTGGTATGGAGATATTACTTGTTTAAGTAAATCTCTTGATTTTGCGGCAACGGTTCTTTTACGATTATCTCGACTTGACCGCATTTCCTTGCTTTCCCAGGTGACTTAGAGTTAGCTTCAAATCATTGGATGACTCTTGTCACTTCAACTTGAGACTTGGCTTTTCTTGGTGACTTGACCGATGCTCCACTCACCAGATCTCACCGCTTCTTCAGAGAGTTCCCGTCTACTCCTTTTTGCCACATTCATTTGTTTCACAAACAGGTCTTCCTTCCATTCTTGATTTGTCTTCTTGCATGTTAGGGCGTAGCTGACTTAACTTAGCTTGGCCAGCTCTAATTGTTACAATACATTTTACAGCAAGAATTTGGGGAGCTAACTTTCTATTCTAAGTTTTACATGGCATTCATCAAAATCTAAACAATAAAATTCCTAACATGCTTATTGTTATTCGCCCTATTATGTCTTTATGTATAATAGATTGCTTGTGTCTGTTATGAACAATGCTTATGTATGCATTAAATGTTGCTTGCCAGTAGTTAATTACTTCTAATTTAATCATATTTTTATTGCAGACATTCACAATTGCAATGCCCAGCAATGCGTCGGTTACGAGTGAAACGGTTAAGACATTCAGCGAAAGCTTCGACGTCGAGTTTAGCGATTCCAGCGCGAGCAGGATGGAGGAGATCCAGTTGGTATGTATGATATGGTGAGGCGTATTTTTTTTTTGTCCGTGAACCTAACATTTTTGTTACCCATTGTGTAGTTCTTCTTCCCAATATTCAAGAGTGAACATTTTTTCGTGGTATGCTTCGACGTTAAAGAAAAGTTCTGCCACGTATTAGACAACTCTTCGGTTGGCGGCAACAAAACCCTCAAATACGATGGCGTTCCTGATAAATTGGTCAGTTCGTCTCTATAGATGATTGAAGATATATTTTCATTCTTTATTGTTTTACTGATTCAAATATATATTTTTTTAATGGACAACGACAAGTATTTTCGCAATACCTATCGACTAAGGGTTTCCCGTCAATTGCTCGTGTGATCCAGCAAACGACTGCATCTCGTTTGTGCATGCCCTGGAGGGACAAGGATAACAAAGTTGATTGTGGTATCTTCGCAATGCGCCATATGGAGACCTATATGGGAGGTGGGATCAGAAATTGGGATAGCGGGCTCCGGAAGAACGACGAGGCGCAACTTTTGATGATGCGTAGAGAAAGACGTAGTCGCAATATGCTTGGACTGTTTGAATGATCTTAGGGAGGCGGTAATGGGACGAGTGAAGGTGTTTGCCAAAAAGAATTAAGATCAACCCAGAATATTTTATTTGTTTTGTACTTTTTATTGATATTTGAAGTACTCTTTAGCGATCTTCCAGACACGGTTAACCTGCTTGGTCTTTGAAGTACTTTTTAGTGGTGTTTTGAATGTTTTTTTGATTAGTGCCTATGTAAGCAGAATTCAAGTGGTTAATCAGTAGGGTTTACTCTATTTTGCAAGCAATCATTTTCATGATATGATAAAATGTTTCTAGCATTACTTCAAATATTTTTAAGCGTGTTTTTTCTTCACTTTGAAGCGTAAATCTCTTGTGACCGCAAGAAATATTCAAATGTTTTAACTTCTTCAAGTATACAAATGTTTCGTAAGCAGAATTCAAATGATGCACAAGCAGAAATCATTTGTCTTGTTAGCATTATTTCAAAAATTATAACTTATCAAGTATGTCATACTATATAGTTGTAATCAAATGTGTTTTAGCATGAGTTAAATGTTGTCCAGCAGATTTTAATGTTTTTGTAGGTACGTATATCATGTTATTTTATATTGTCGAAAATAATCAAAGTGCAAGATAAAAAAATTAACTTAAAAATCAGCGATAAAATATGAATAAATAAGCGATATCAAATGCTTTAATAAGCGATCTCAAACATGCACTCGCAAAAATAAAAACATCAACTACTTGTCGCACGTCCCGCTATTGTGCGAACCTATTTCTCCGCATTTCCCACAACGTCTCTTCATTTTTTTCGTCATCCGGCCTTTATTGCCTTTTCCTTCGACTCGACGAAGTCGGCTTTTGACTCGATTGCCGCTCCCCTTATTTTTGGCTGTGTTGGCGGCAACACTACGACGCCTAGATGGGTTTTGTCTCCAACGAATCCTTCGATCAATGTTTGTCTTCACCGCTTGCGGGAATCGGTTTGTTGATCCTTCAAGAATTGTTCTTTATGTTCTTTTATGATGCTTGACAGTATTCAATCTTGGATTTGTCGTCATTTGATAGAATCAAACAATGGTGAATGTCGGACCAAATCTGTTGGATCGTTGTATCACACATCGCAAATCTGATCCGAAATTGTTCAACGAATCATTGTTTGGACACACCGTAGCATGGATGCATTTTTCGTCCATCTTTTGTGAATATATTTGTTTGGGATTTTATCGGCCTCTTTTAGTAGCGAGAAAATATGACGACATACAAACCCGATCTGTTGAAACATTTTGCAACTGCATTCCATCGCATCTTCATTTATATATGAAACCATTGTAAAGACTCCTATTTCCACGTCCTTGATTTTATAAGTGCAGTGTGTCACCGTTTATGATTTCCATCGTCACGCACTTGTAACAAGATGATTCGATTTGGCGCTCACAATGAGAAAAACACTGTTCCCGTATACACAACTGATGCATGTTTCTCAATTTCTAATTGTGTTTTGCATTTGGGCAAGCTGGATTCCATCTCGTTGTTCAGTTTGTCTACGGCATGTCGCTGAGCTTCTATAGCGCTATCGTAGTGCATGAAAAATTCCACTAGACTAACCTGTGGGTTGGTGAAACTCCCGAACATTGTTAGCACATTCCGATCTCGGCGTGGTTACGAGCAATCCGCTCAATTGCACATTTTTAAAATAAGCGGGTATCCACAATTTTCTGATTTCAAACATATGTTTGAACCATGAATGCGAAGTCAGCTGGTAATCATTCATCAACTGTGCCCATCTCTCCTCAAATTCTGGAGGTTCAATGTAGTTACTCCAAACAATGCGATTCAATCTTTCCATGAATTCCTCGTCCTTAAGCAAAGTATGCCCCACTTTCGCACCAACCTTTTCCATGATATGCCACATACATAGTCGGTGAATACTGTTCTTGAAAACCCTTTTAATAGCATTTTTCATTGCGGGATCTTGATCAGTAACTATGTATGTTGGCTCATGCCCCATTGCCTTTAAGAAATTTTCGAATAGCCAGACATACGATTATTCATCTTTCTTTAGAAGTAACCCAGACGCGAACGTAACACATCTTCGATGATTGTCCACACCAGTGAACGGTGCGAAAACCATTTTATACCTAGGTTTGTTGTGACAAGTCAGTCTCATTTTTCACAAGATAAGAAATTTCATTCAAGTTCAGACGCATGCAATTTTTCTATAATACATAAGCAACATTGTAATAATATATAAGCATATTATGTTAAATTCGTATGCATATCCACACATCAATACATGCTATAATGAAATGGTCATTTTCTTTAAAAAATTATATATTTTCGTATGCAGTATGAAAGCAACTCGTAAGCACTCTTTTCCTTTTTGTTATGCATTACTGTGGACAATTTAAAAAAAAATGAATGATCATGAATTCTGTGCCGGATTTCAAAACTCTTTACTGTGTAAGAACCAGATTCAGTGGCTTGGAACACGCAACGCACCTTGCATCCCACCCTTGTCGGTTTCCTGTGTCTCACTTGTGAGACTTCGTCATCATTTAGCTCCACTTCTTCAGGAGATGCAGATGAGTTGCCAACCTTTTTGAACCCTTCACGGTTGCAAACAACGTATTGCATGCGTATTATATCACTGTGGAAGCATTTGGTTGTACTAATTCTCACATCAAACCGGTGGCACGCCCATAATCCTTGTAGAATTGTATTCCGCTCTTGACACTATCAAAAATCATCCCTTCTTTTGGAGTCGATGTTCATCACATTCGGTATCCAATTCACAGACGAATCCGTTGTTATTTCAATCCGTTCTTTGCGCGAGCACTTGCAATTACAAATCTCAACAAAAGAAATAAATAAGCAAGATTTTGAAACTACGTTAGCATAATGGTCACTTTTTATAAGCAATAATATCTTGACATATAAGCAAAGAACATGACCGGAACAATCGGCGTTGTAATCAAATAATTTGATTCATACAACCTAAATAATGATCAATTAACGATCGGTTATTGTGCAACATGGTTTATTATGCAACATATTTTCTATCATATCATATACGGTTTTTAAAGAAAAAAATTGGGACGAATAATTAAATTTCATGCCTCAGATATATGTTCATACTTATAAGCATATTAGAATTAATGTATAAGCATTATTATGGATACTAATAAGCATATTATCTGGTTAATATGAAGAAAAAGAACGTGGACGGGAACTAAATTTTAGGTGTTCTAAGTATGGTGGTAATCATAAGAACATTTATAGGCAACTGAAAGCAAATTTATCATAATGAACAAGCAACTCAATGGGTAAACATACACACACAAAAAAAAAATGGCATGAAGATATGCCCTTTTCTGGACTACTAAGAAGTTCACATTTGTAAGCATACTATTCTCAAGGAATAAGCAAAGTTGCAGGCCCGCATAAGCATATTTCTGGGTAATAATTACAAGTAAAAATGAAAATGATTGATCAAATCATTGATCTTAGGAAAAATTACGAATCAAATATTAAGAAGAATCAGTAATAAAAGGAATAATCAATACAATTTCGTAGTCAAGGAAAAGTGGACTACTAAGAAGTTCACATTTGTAAGCATAATATTCTCAAGGCATACGTGATGAGTTCGAGCCCGTATAAGCATATTTCGGGTAATAATTACAAGAAAAAATGAAAATGATTGATCGAATCATTGATTTTAGGAAACATTACGAATCAAATATTAAGGAGAATCAGTAACAAAATGAACAATCAATACAATTTCGTAGTCAAGGAAAAGTGTTACCTTGATCTTCATTAGTATTGAAACTTTCTTCATATGTGTCGTCCATTCCCTCCTTCCTTGTTTCAGCGCTGCAAATGGTGAATTTTCAGTGAGTTGGGAGACTATCTACGTTAGAGAAGAATGGTGGACAAGGTGAAATAAAGTGGACGATTTTAAATCAGTAACAGATATGGTGGAGTTTGATTGTAACTAATCCTATTTTTGTGGGATTTACTAGATTTAGCTACCATAATTTATTATGGTATGGACTAATGTACCCTCCATATGGCTGATTCGAATTATTTACCAGCAATTAGAAAGGATTAATCTCAGCCATCTACATCAATTTATCTACGGCTTGGATCTGGTCCTACGTACTCACATAATAGGGGGGTCCTATATAACGTATCTTATATATATATATATATATATATATATATATGTGTGTGTGTGTGTGTGTGTGTGTGTGTGTGGGGATTGGATCAAATGAGACCGCATTCCATAGGTAAGACAGAATGAACTAATTATGTTCACAAATTTGAAATTTTAGATGGTTGAAATTTACCTGATTTAATGACCTTTTTATTTTATTTTAAATCAATAAAGGGTTAGATGGTAATTTTATTATTAGCAGTTTTATTCTCATTTGGTAACTGCTCCAGATTGATTCATCTCCCCCCAAATCACTCGTCAGTTCCTTTTTGAATTTTTAGACCAGTCATCTTCTTCATCTCTGAATCTCGGTAAAGATTTTTTTCCAGTATTTTCGATTTTAATTGTGAAACTCTACGGTTTATTTAATTTTATTTTTTATTGCGATTTGTTGTGTTTTGGGGAGAATGCGATTGCAAGTTGAAATCGTTATCTAGGGTTTAGTTTGTTTTGGTCATGTATTTTTTCAGTGATGGTGGTCAAGCTTTTATTAATGGAGGTTCTAGGTTTTTTTCTAGTCGAAGAAGACGGATTATGGTTTATATGTTTGATGTATATTTATATTTTAGCATAGGTTACCGTATACTTATATGTTTTTCGATGTATACTTATATGTGTTTTGTTGTATAAGTAGTTAATAGTATGTATTTATGTTCTTTGTATACTTATATGTGTTTTGTTGTATACTTATGTGTGTTTTGTTGTATGCCTATATTTGTTAAAGAAGATGGTTTATGGTTTTTGAAAAGATTAGGAGATTGTTGATGTATAATTATATGTGTTTTGGTGCTTATTTGGTTAACGTATACCGTATATTTTTATATATTCGTCAGATTGACACTTTATTTTTGGTTTTTTTGTGCCAGGATGGTGTTTTGTTAATCATGACTAAAAGAGGTAGAAAAAGTGAACAAGTAGCGTCGAGGGGCATCGTATACATAGTCCGATTTTATTGTATAGTTAGACATAGTTTAGTGTATAGATAGTCCGATTTTCTTATATAGTTAGACATAGTTTATTGTATAGATAGTCTCAATTTATTGTATAGTTAGATATAGTTTACTGTATATATAGCCTGATTTTATTGTATAGTTAGACATAGTTTACTGTACAATAATTTAGTTAATTCATTTGTGTCTATTAGTTGTTGATTTTTTAATTTTTGTTATTTGGTATACCGTAATAAAGTGTAATTACTGGTCTTCCCAGAATAATCTTGTTAATTAATTCTTTAATTCACGGTCCCTACATACGCAGTAGTTCAGGCCCGTATAAGCATATTTCTGGGTAATAATTACAAGAAAAAATGAAAATGATTGATCGAATCATTGATTTTAGGAAACATTACGAATCAAATATTAAGGAGAATCAGTAACAAAATGAACAATCAATACAATTTCGTAGTCAAGGAAAAGTGTTACCTTGATCTTCATTAGTATTGAAACTTTCTTCATATGTGTCGTCCATTCCCTCCTTCCTTGTTTCAGCGCTGCAAATGGTGAATTTTCAGTGAGTTGGGAGACTATCTACGTTAGAGAAGAATGGTGGACAAGGTGAAATAAAGTGGACGATTTTAAATCAGTAACAGATATGGTGGAGTTTGATTGTAACTAATCCTATTTTTGTGGGATTTACTAGATTTAGCTACCATAATTTATTATGGTATGGACTAATGTACCCTCCATATGGCCGATTGAATTATTTACCAAAGAATTAGAAAGGATTAATCTCAGCCATCTACATCAATTTATTTACGGCTTGGATCTGGTCCTACGTACTCACATAATAGGGGGGTCCTATATAACGTATCCTATATATATATATATATATATATATGTGTGTGTGTGTGTGTGTGTGTGTGTGTGTGTGTGTGTGGGGATTGGATCAAATGAGACCGCATTCCATAGGTAAGACAGAATGAACTAATTATGTTCACAATTTTGAAATTTTAGATGGTTGAAATTTACCTGATTTAATGACCTTTTTATTTTATTTTAAATCAATAAAGGGTTAGATGGTAATTTTATTATTAGCAGTTTTATTCTCATTTGGTAACTGCTCCAGATTGATTCATCTCCCCCCAAATCACTCGTCAGTTCCTTTTTGAATTTTTAGACCAGTCATCTTCTTCATCTCTGAATCTCGGTAAAGATTTTTTTCCAGTATTTTCGATTTTAATTGTGAAACTCTACGGTTTATTTAATTTTATTTTTTATTGCGATTTGTTGTGTTTTGGGGAGAATGCGATTGCAAGTTGAAATCGTTATCTAGGGTTTAGTTTGTTTTGGTCATGTATTTTTTCAGTGATGGTGGTCAAGCTTTTATTAATGGAGGTTCTAGGTTTTTTTCTAGTCGAAGAAGACGGATTATGGTTTATATGTTTGATGTATATTTATATTTTAGCATAGGTTACCGTATACTTATATGTTTTTCGATGTATACTTATATGTGTTTTGTTGTATAAGTAGTTAATAGTATGTATTTATGTTACTGTATACTTATATGTGTTTTGTTGTATACTTATGTGTGTTTTGTTGTATGCCTATATTTGTTAAAGAAGATGGTTTATGGTTTTTGAAAAGATTAGGAGATTGTTGATGTATAATTATATGTGTTTTGGTGCTTATTTGGTTAACGTATACCGTATATTTTTTATATATTCTGTATTGACACTTTATTTTTGGTTTTTTGTGCCAGGACTGGTGTTTTGTTAATCATGACTAAAAGAGGTAGAAAAAGTGAACAGCGCGTCGAGGGCGACTGTATACATAGTCTGATTTTATTGTATAGTTAGACATAGTTTAGTGTATAGATAGTCCGATTTTCTTATATAGTTAGACATAGTTTATTGTATAGATAGTCTGAATTTATTGTATAGTTAGATATAGTTTACTGTATATATAGCCTGATTTTATTGTATAGTTAGACATAGTTTACTGTACAATAATTTAGTTAATTCATTTGTGTCTATTAGTTGTTGATTTTTTAATTTTTGTTATTTGGTATACCGTAATAAAGTGTAATTACTGGTCTTCCCAGAATAATCTTGTTAATTAATTCTTTAATTCACGGTCCCCACATATTTTTATTTGACAATTTTAATATGCAGTAAATTTATGTTAAACATACAATATAATAGTGTTAAGTGTACAGTACATATATGTTAAATATACAGTATACTGCATCACAGAGCACATGTGTGATTCTCTCTCTCCCTAGCGTGATTTCTCTCTCCCCATAACTGATTCCATATTTGGACGGTCTCCACATGTTTGTTTGACAATTTTACCCTTTCTGGGATTTAATTAAATGGTTAATGTATTATTATCCCAATTATTCTTTGCCTTTGATGTAAATAGGGGAGGGTTGAGATTAGTCCACACTGTCTCACTATAAAAGTGTAATATCTATATATCTATATATATAAAAGCAAAATAGTTTCTAAATATGTTTTCCCGCCTAAATGACACTTTCTAAAAAAAATTGTGAAATTATTATATTTGTTTTAATTATACATCTATATTATATCAAGTAATTGGTCATTAATATGACAATTAATCTGATATAATCAATTTTGGATTTTGAGTAATCGATTTTGACTTTATATTTTTGGTAGGAATATTTTTTGATTCTATGATGGTATTTTTAATTTGGTAAACAAATCAATGATAACCAATTTAAATTAGTAAAGAATCTTTTATTTGTTAATTAAATAAATGCATGATTGATATATATCAATAATCCTTTATTCATATATATTGATTTTGGGCAATATCTATCTTGATATATTGATTTCAAAAGTCAAACTTATCAATTTCGAATAATTTCCATCCAAATAGGCAATTTCCAAATTTAATAAAAGTTATAGAGAAATATACAAAGAAATATAACAATTAATGAGATTACGTCTATTAATTTTGTACTCAATTTACGCTCAATAATGGAATTTTGAAACTGATATAATATTGTACCGAAATATATATGAGATATAACAAGAAATTATTGTGAATAATAATATAACCTTGTGTTAAAACATGTGTGTGCATATTATTCATATTGATTTATTTCCTAAATAAAAATATCTTCTGTATAAATATTTGATGACCGACACTTTTTTCTTACATTCAAAAAATCTGCAAATATATCAAATACATACATTCTTTATTCTGCAGTTCGTCCTCGAGAAAAATTACTATTGCCCATTTCTTTACTCTTATTGCAATTTGAATATTTTTGTTTGTGCCGTTGAAATCACATGTGAGAAATGCGGCGCTGGTAAAGGGAGAGAAATAAGGTAGTCTTTTACCAACCCTAAATTCTAAAATGGATAAATATGTTGCAATTTGTGTTTTTTTTATATATATTTATCATTGCCGTTAATAGTGCACACGGGTCTCCATCTTCCTCAACCTCAAAATGCATATGATATGCTGGCTAACATGTGTCCCTCACCAAATTTTAATGGGCTTGGTTCAAATAGTGGATTTAAAGCTATTAATATTGACTGTTTTATTTTCAAGAATGAGCTTTTCTTTTACAAGATCTAAATGTATCAAAATTCATTATTTTAATATTTGGAGCACAATTTCATACAATTGGTCTGTGTTTTAAGTTTTGCTGATTAAAACTTTAGAATGACCCATTGTATATATTAACTTTCATTCATTGTAATTGTATTTAATAACATTAAGAAAATGCTAAAAATGGGTAGTGATTAAATTATTAAAAAATACTGGAAATGTATAGAAATTAAGTTATTAAGCAATAATAATGTATATCATTTTTTCAAAAATGTATAAAATATTATTCAAAGTATACTAATTAGGCATTTTAAAATATCTATCTATAAATTCGAATTGTGTTGTAATATTGAATATTAAATTCTAATCTTCTAACTATATATAGATATTTTTAGTTCCTTTTTAAAATATTTAAAAATACTGAAAATCCATTAGCAATTATACAAGTATTATTTGTACAGGTAAAAGTAATAAACATATATTTGCAAATCTGATTGATTATCTTATTGTATGTCACTTTTATAATAACAAAAAGAAATATATGAAAAATAAGTTCATCAAGTAATAAAGTATTGCTCTCTTTTATTATTTATTTTTTAAATTAAAAACAATAAAATAATTGTATAATCCCTATTATCTTTTTGCCGATAAAACTATGTAATATGACGAAAATAATCTTTATATTAAATATAGTATAAATGTAAATTTTATTATTAAAATTGACTCTTTATTTAGTCATGGCTAATTGTACGTATTTGTTTATCGAGTTACCAATCGTAAGGATTTGAAAATATTAGTTTGTGGCGACGACGACCAAAAAAATAAACAAACGGCGAATGTGGTGTACAAAATAGTTTTCCGAAATTTGTAATTGTTAAAATATATTATTTAATTATTTTGTTTGTTGTAATTTTAATTATTTTAATTTGACTAATTAATTTGTTTGAGATATGTTTTTATATTTTCTATTTTTATTAAAATCATAATTATAATTTTTATATATGGTTCGACACAAAAAACCCATATAGTTCGACACAACACATGTTATATCATCCGACAAAATGCACTCCGTACATCGCACGGGCAAAATACTAGTGAAATATAATACGGAATCAACATTGTGCTCAAGTGGTAGAAATTTCAGATTTGTATTATCAGGGATATTGACCCAAGTTCAATTCCACCAGAGTTGACGACGGGTCGGGTCAACCCGTTTCGAACCAATTGGGCTTTTGAAAAAATTCGAGACGATTGGATCGGTCTAATTTTGGTCGGGCCTCTTAAATGATTGGCCCAGCAACGCATATATGTACTTGTGTACAAAATTATCAGGCGAGCTAAAAAGTTGGGCCAACCTCCACCCATCGGGCCATTCTGATCGAACCAAATAGACCAAACTATTTTGGGTCTAAAATATATGGCCAATCTGGCTCAAACCTCGGGTCAGTCGGGTCGGCCCATGGGACGGGTTTGATTTACCACCTCTAGCTTTAGAAGATCTTTCAATTTTAGCATCTTCACAAGTGTATATAATATAGAGAATTGAAAATTGCCAAAAAATGTCAAAATTTGTATGGTTGTTGTTTCCATTGCCGTGACTTGTGCCTGTATATATTCTATTTATTAGCTAGGGCTGAAAACAAAAATATGTTTGGTTGAGTATTTTATAATGCTTTTTTACATGAAATTTGTGAAAGCTATAGAAACTTGTTTGTATGTGTTTTAAAATTGTTCTTTTTGGTTACTATATTTTCAGTTTACAAATATTTTTTTGAGCATGGATGTGGACCATTTTGAATAATAAATCTCGTTAATTTGTTCATTTTCTTTTCTTTCATAAACTTTATTTTGATTTAATCTGATTGATAAAAAGGTTTCTGAACGAGTTATTACTGTAGTTTGGCGTGTGAGAGAACAATTGCAGCATGAATAATTTAATTTACTCAACCACCCTCCACTTTTATTCCCATTTAATTTTCTGACACCACAATATACGATGGATGGGATTTTTTTTTTTTTTATAACTCAGCTTCCAGGCTTACGCCTGACTATGCCCGAGGACAACAGCTCCGGCTCCTCATTGTTGCCGCCAAGGTAAACCGCGGGATGTGCACGCACGGCCAGCGTTTCGACGGGTCTCAGTCTGGCGACGTACAACCAGATCCTCCCATGTAAAGAGAACAATTATGTTCGACTCCCCAATCTACTAATAACGATCTCTCCCCGAATCGAACCCACACGGATGCTATTCAGTATGAGTTCCCACCAAATCTTCACCAGTTCCCCGGGGAGCAATTTGATGGAGCAGGGATATGAACCCCTGACCTCCACCCCACAAACAATTTGATGGAGCAGGGATTTGAACCCCTGACCTCCACCCCACAATTGTTTGTGGTGGCCAGGTGGGCTAAGCCACATGATTCTATACGATGGATGGGATTGATCAAGGAAACTAGGGTGTAACCTGCCAGACTACTGGTGAAAAGTCTGCAAAATGTGAATAGTCTGCCAAAAAAATGATGAAACAAAACAACGTCCCACTTTTATTAAAAAAAAAAGTGTTGCACTTTTATTTAAAAAAAAAAGGCCTAATTGCAAAAGATGCCCTGTAACTTTAAGTGAGTGGCGTTTTAGAACTATAATTATTAAGTTTGCAAAATATGCCCTGTAAGTTTATAAAGTGTTGCAAGATTGGTCCTATAAGTTTTTACTTAAGCAAATTATGTCCAATAAGTTTTGAATTATTGCAAAATTGGTCCAATGGGATAATTGAATATTTCCATAATACCAACTATACCCTTATTCATACATATTGCTAATTTGACTAAGTGTCTTGCGTAAAATGGTATCAGAGCCCAGGTTTATTAAGAACTTTTTGGTTATATTTATTATATTTATGTAATTAACAATTGGTGAGGAGAATTACTCCGAGATTATGGATCCGGACCAATGTCCGAGATGTACCCCTTACAGGACATATCGTCAAATATTGACGATGTATGCACAAGAACACCTTGACCAGGTTTCATATTGGGAATACCAACATGAAGAACATGCAGGAGCCGATGGGGAAACCTTAAGGCAATGCAAAATGCGAGCGAGAATATTATAAGCGATTCCGGATGCTTAACGGACCTATATGTTCACTTGATGAACCTTCAAGAAACGGTTCATGAAAATTCTCATCGAGAACAATGATTCCGATGGAGTACCGAGTGGAACGAGATACTTCCCAGACAAATCTAAGTTTTAGAAGATCTTAGAGAAGTCCGGAAGACGGTGCGTGAATTATGGCAACCGCCATATTCATCTACAAGACAAGTTCATCGATCCAACCGGATGGAGACGATGGTGAAATATCGAAGGAAACTCTTGAACTCCTTCATGATATTGAAACGATTCAAGAACCAGAGGACATGACCAAGGAGTTCTTAGGAGGAAAAGAAGCGTATAGATTTTGGGACAGTACCGTATTTACAGCAAAAAGAGAAACCAACCAAAGTTATACGAAAAATGACAGATGAGGAGAAGCTCATTGATCTAATCAAATGAAAATCCATAAAAAATTAAAAAGGATGGATATGGAAAAGATGAATCTTAAAGATCTACATGACCTTGTAGAATCCTTTGTAGGATTAGGAATCGTAGATTTAAAGATGAACACAAGAGATGGAACATTGGTCACCTATGATCCAGCAGGAAGACCAATTCCACCACCACCACCAGTTAATCCTAACGTCGAAGAAAGTACGGGTTGGAATCATGGAACCTAGGACGAGAGGATGCCACATGCTGGGGATTTCACGACCGGGAGTGATCCACTTTCAGGGACAGGAGGTCGAAATCCTCTTGCGAGAACCAGACAACCTACTGGAAGGCCGAATGTTTATCAGACGCCTTATGGAAGATCACACCTCGACCCAATACATCCATATGGGTTGATGTTAAATCTGGACATCCCAGATTTTAAAAATAGAGAAGTTCTCATTGATGAATGGGCTTCAGCTATAAGAATTTTAGCAGGAACCCTCGATCTTACAAATGATTCATTCATTTTACTCCTTGAAATGAGTCTTGAAGGATCGGTGAAGATTGCCTGGGATATGACCGATGCTAGTACAAAAGGTTCAGTCACATCAGGAGAATCACTTAAAGGAATTGTCGATGGTATGGCAAAACTATTCAAAATCCAGTTCATCGGCATAGGTTATTTCGAGGGATTAGAGGATGAAAAAAGAAAGCGATATAAACAAGTCATTTATAGTCTTGAATTATATGATTTTTGTCATATTGACGAATATATCAAGTTGTTCACCGAATACTGGTGGAAATCAAGATTGAAGAAAATGAAGTCCATGACTATTCTTTGCCAAAATTCCGAGTCCCTTGAGAGAAATGCTTATCGGGAATACAAAGATGGAGCGTAAGTAGAAAGCGTGGGCGAGAAAAATGTCTTTCCTAAAGGCCAAGTTATCGAATGGTGTTACCAAGCGACTCTGACAGAATTACAAGAGATTAAGAGGAATTAACAAAGTAGTTCCTCTATGTTGCGTGGATAATGACATCCCAACAACTGTGGGAGGTCAACCAAGGCAGCACAGAAAGTAGAAGGAGCGAAGCCATCCATACCGCCGAGGAAGCAACAGCAAAAGAAGCAGGTCTTTATGGAGACCTAGAAGGTTTTTGGTCAAAACAAAAAGCCCGAAGTTACAAAATGGGGCAAAGACCAGCACCAAGCAGGAGTAGAGCCTCTTCATCAGGGTCTAATCAAGCAAGTACCAGCAGAACACCAGGAAGGAGAACTTTCATGCGTGCTCACACCAGAGCAAATGAAAGTTTCAAAGACTGTAATTGCTGGACATGCGGAGCAAGAGGGCATATCTCAATAGATTGCCCAAACAATCAAAAATGAGGAGTCAGACAGTTCAAGGCCACACCAGAAATTGAGGAAGCTTTCTATTATCAAGATCTTATACAGGTGTATCAATTTGAGGATATACCCTCAGATGAAAGCATCTATGAAGAAGAGATCTATTCTGACGATGGAAGTGACTACAACTCAGAATCAGAGTGAAGAAGAAATTCTTCACAGCATCGGGAGGATATGTCAGGATTCCTCTCTCACACTATGGTTTCTCATAAAACTCTTATGAGAATCATGATGGAAGATCCAAAGCTTCAAGTCTATGATGGATTTACAATTGGAGCTATGGAAAAAGCATTGGATAAGATGGGGTTTCGTAACAGAAAACACCAAATTATTCACAGGGTAACAACAGGAGAATTTGTCATTCCGATGGAGTTTACCAGTAACCTGATCGAGATGCAGTTGATCCATATTAGAGAAATACAGGAGATCAAAAGCAGAAAAGATAGATTGCAAATACACTCTCATGGATTCACATCGGAGCCATAAGAGTCATTATTAAGGCAACATTCAAAGAAGGAATAGATTCGCCACTTAATCTTGCTATTTTGGCAAGCAAATCTCACATCTCAAGGATTCATGCCTTGGAGCGGTTACAGGAAATTTGTATGCAGGAAAATTAGCATTTAATGTCTATCCAAGAATTACATACAATTTGGGAGATCGAGATTTTAATAGAGTCCTAACCCTTCATCAAGATTTCAAAAGAGTCGATTTGATGAAAGAAGGAAACACGCCTTACTCGATTACATACAAGATTTCCTATGCTCTCTCGAATACACATCATTCTGAAGTATTTTTGAGAAAGGAATTTATTGAAGTCCCAAGAATCTTTGAGGACTTTTCCAGGGTGGTTTTACCAGAAATCATTGAGTCTCCAACTATAAAGGAGATTGATATGATAATTCAAGACCAACCAGTCTTCAACAAAAGTCGAAGTCTTAGAGTTGAGCCCAGAAGGATGTCTTTCCAGCAGGACGGAATGGTAAGTAGCAGCCGTTGGGAGGAAAAGAGACCAAGTACAGTTCAGCGCATCCCCGATGTTTTCAAAACAGTAGGAGAGCTGAAATGTCCAGAAGGATGGCGAGAAGTTGAAGTAATATTCGACATCACTCAAAAGCATAATGTTTTTCCTTGTGATGTTCTATATTATCTCCAACAACCAATAGTTGGGAGGTATCAAGGAAGCCTGAAGATAGGAGAAATTGAGCTTACTATCACAGGAGTTGCGGGAAAAATCCCACGCTTATTACCGGGAATTGAATTTCTCGAAGATCATAAACCTTGGGAAAGATTACAAGAAGGAATGGAGTTCACAGTGGTTGATAAATAATACAGAATCAGATGACCACTAGTCCATTCTCCATATACATTTCTATCGGAATGTTATACGCTGAATACAAGGCCGAGTATTTCGCCGCCTATATTGATTCAGGTGCCGGAATATGTACTGCAAAGCCGGATGTTTTTCCTAAAAAAATCGGAGAAGATTTACCAGCTATTGCAGGAAGAAATTTCTCTAAAAGGATTCTTATCCTTAACAGGGGAATTAAACAAGCAGAAATCATGATCGGAGGTGCGGGCGGTACCCCATGGTACAAAGTGAAGACGCCACCAATATATTCCATGATACAGGTGCAGATATTTTGCTAGGAAATTTTCCTACAAACATTCAAGCGATTCACACAGGAGAATGAGACACGAAGACTTATTTTCACAACATTATGTGATCATAAGATCATTGTCCAGAGACTGCGGGAAGCATTTTACAGAAAAATGTCTATTAGTTTTCGCAGCAAGCATGGTGATGAAGCCAAACTCCGAAATCCAAAATTGGCGGACTAAAGAAAATTTGGTGAAGCTTTATTATCCTATAGAGAATTTGGTACTCGAAAGGATAAGAAGCTTTGGGATTATAACTTCTATTCATTCAGAGTGCAAGGAGAAGAACGAGTTACTCCAGGGGTTATTGCAGAATTAATGTTAAGCCTAATAGAGAGTCTGCAGAGTGACGTAACCCTAGAGGAATAAATATCACTCGAGGATATCAAGAAGAAGATCCAAAGGAATTACAATGAAAATCCTTTGGCATGGTGGGACAAGAATGAGCTCAAAGCATCCTTAAAGGTTAAACCTGGAAAGGAGTACGAATTCGTAAGATTCAAACCAATCCTTATGAACCAGGAGGATCGTGAGGATATGTAGAAGATAATTAAGGAACATCTTGACCTTAAGTTAATTTCACCAGGAGTTTCTCCATATAGCAGCCCAGGATTCTTCGTCAGAAACCATGGAGAAATCAAAAGAGGAAAGCCAAGACTTGTTATTAATTACAAAGGGATTAATAACATTTTGGAATTCGATGGATACTACATCCCGAGCAGAGAACATCTGGTTAACTGTATCAAAGGTGCCAAGATCTTCTCAAAGTCTAATTGCAAGTTTGGATTCTACCAGATTAAGATGGAGGAAGAAAGTAAGAAGTTTACTGCTTTCTCTACACCACAGGGACACTATATTTGGAACGTGATGCCTATGAGATTGGCTAACGCACCCCAGATATATCAAAGGAAGATGGATAATCTCTTCAAGGAGTATTTCAATTTCATGTTCGTGTATATCGATGACATTTTGATAGCATCAAAGAATATGAAGGAGCATCTCAAACATTTGGAAATATTTTCAGATGTTTGTCACAAAGAAGGATTAGTGCTTTCGGAAAAGAAGGCGGTAATCGCAACAAGACAGATTGAATTCCTCGGAATTGAGATCGATGAATCTGGAATTATTCTACAAAATCATATTGTAGAAAAGATACAGGGATTTCCAGATACACTGAAAGACAAGAAACAACTTCAGAGTTTTCTTGGAGTTGTTAATTTTGTTGGGATGTTCATTAACAATCTGGCATATTAGATGAAGGTGTTTAGCCCATTGCTTAAGAAAGATGCAATATTCAAATGGGAAGATGAACATCAAAAAGGAATTAAGCAACTTAATGAAGTTTGTAAAAAGCTTCCAAAGCTTGTGATTCCCCAAGACGAAGACGAACTGGTTCTTTATACAGATGCCAATGATGATTGGTGGGCATCAGTTCTTACTAAGGCCACACCAAATGAAGAAGTGCCATGCAGATATTGCAGCGGTTTATTCACACCCAGTGAAGCAACCAGATGGCATATCAATGAGAAAGAATTATTTGCAGTCAGAAAGGCTTTTAAAAAATGGCTGCTATTTTTACTGGCTAAAAAGTTTGCTTTAAAAATTGATAATTCAAGTGTCAAGGCTTTTCTGAAAAACAAAATTGAACGAAAACCAGAAAAGGCTAGATTACTTAGATGGCAAGCTGAATGTCAATATTATGATTATAATATTGTCATTATAAAATCTCATGAAAACATTCTTGCAGATTTTTTGACACGAGATGGAAGGACGCGTTGCTGACGAGGTCCTTAAACGAGTAAGACATGTCAGGGAAAACCTGGAGAGTCTAGAATGAGATTTTGGGACGTTATGTCTCAATGCAGAAGTTGCAGGACGACTTCAACAGGCTGACCAGAAATCCGTTTCTAGTCAAATACGAGCATGCCAGTTCGCTCAAGGACAATTGTTCTTAGCGCTGCAAGGGCCTCTCCTCCAGGCTGCATCTCCTACGATGCAAAAAGGGGCGAATAGAGAATAGGGCTCTAACCCGGAGGTTATGGATTCAAGTACCATAATCACAAGTGTTGCAGGCGATGCATGCCCTGAGGGTGTACAAACTGTAACGAATGTTGAAGCTCCGGTGTCACAACCCGAGTCTTCAAGTCAACCCAGCACCTCTGGGGTCAAAGAGGGAGAGTTGGATCTTAGGCCACAAACAGGCAAATCTAAGGTCCAAACTGACGAGATTAAGATTTCTCCAATGCAGATATATCAAAGAGAATGGGAGAAAGTGGTTACAAAAAGAGGTATCAACCTAGAAAAACACAATAGTTGATATCTCGGGCAAATATCCCAGAGTTTGGATGAAACCAGGAAGTCATCCAAATGAAGTACAGGAATGGTATACTTTTGGAGCTTTAGCTTCAATCTATACTGTATCACCAGGATTCCCAGAAATTTCAAAATTACCGAAATGGATTGGGGAAGCAGTTTACGAGACTTGGGCCAATAATCCACATTTGGCTAGAGGAGATATTTTGGAACTGTATTTTATCAGTGCAACTCCCAAACCAGCAAAGAAAGGCTTTAATGAAGCTTTTCATTTCATCAAGCTAAGAAGACCGGATAGAAATGCGTTAAAATATATCAAGGCGGCTTCACCGGAAGAAGTACTCGTGTTAGTAGGAGCAATTTCTGAAGATGAAGCTTCTACACGACGAGCATGGGATCTTTGGGTTTGTCTAACAGGAATGAACAAAGTCAAATATCCATTTTAGTTTTTCCAGAATTCAGCAAATGGATCTTTCCTACTGAATTCAATGATTGGATCAACAACAGGATTCACATAGGAGCTTTTCGAGACAAAGAGAAGAATTCTCTGGGAGAACAAGATTCCGGCAAGCAAAGAAACTTACCGAAAATTCTGTAACATGGCGCATGTGGGCCGTTGGATTGATCGTATCTGTCAAGCATGCCCCGAACAGAAGGAACCCGAGTTTGGAAAAGGTTTCCGACCCAAACCCGACCGACAGGACCATGCAGTTGGAAAGGACAAGGGCCCAGCTCACAAGACGCGTTATCCCCGGGGATCACGCAAACCAAATTTTTAAAAGATTCCCCGACAAACACTAAATGGGCTGAGTCACGCGGAAGAAAAAGAAAGATAGCTGGCGAGGCAATAATGCAGGATATGACGTAAGCAGTGACGTCATAAATATCAACAAGATTTGGAGTCCGCATTTCAAGTCCGGATTCACATCTATAAGAATCAAGGTTTGAAAGAAGCTGGGGACATCAAACATTTTTCTTAGTTTTCTTACAATAAAATCTGAGTGGAAAATTTGTAATATTTTGAGTGTTTCAGTTTTAAGTTTTATGTATTCACTAGTGAAAGCCTCATCTATGAGAGGCTAAATCAGTATTCTCCTCCTAAAAGGAGATTACTAATGTAATAAATATTTCAATAAATTCTTAATAAAAAGGGGCTTTTTGCTTTAACGTGTCTTCATAATATTTCATTAATTCATCCCGTTTAAGAATTACTTATACGCCTGGAGTAGGAAACGAACCAAGGCTATGCTGAACAGTTGCTGAAGGAGTCGGATAACTTGCAGATCATCTTCCCTAAGGGTGAGGCTGAACAGTGAGGAGTTGTTTGCCAAAAGATCTGGGGGCAGTAATTTTCCGACTGGTGGTGTTGCGAGCCATTTAACCCGGTGCTATTTCGGTCAAAGAAGGTATGAATTTTAAGGAATTTATTAATTTTACGGAAGCATGTTGGGCCTGATATGGTCGTGATGGACTATATCTGTTTTATCAAAACTTTAGTCTGAAATCGAATTTATTTAGAATTATGAAGTATTTACAGAAGTATGTCCTATTGAGTTTATAGGCTGGAAACCTGACATGATCTTAAAACCTCTGAATAGAGACTGGATCTAAGTAGGTGTAACAATGCCACGAACAAAATAGGTATCAGAAAATGTAAATTTTCATAATCTATGAAATTGGGATTTATTGAAAAATAGCCATAGTATGAAAGGATTGAAATTGCTAATTCTCGAAAGTTATAGGACTATATTTGCTACCTTGGAAAGAAAAGGGACCAAAATTGTTATTTGGCCATAAGGGCAAGATTGTCCAGGGCATAAATTGCCACTTAAACAAATTATTATCCTTTTTTGCCACCATACAAAAGTTAGAGGGCAGATTTTGCAATTTAGCCAAAAAAAAGGAAAAGATTGAACCCCATCACTAAGGATCTCACTGCTCTTGCCTTAGAGTTTCGTAGATGAGGTGAATCGCGGGATATCCCTCAACTAGTCAGGGTTCTGAACTGCCATAGACTGAGTCACTATACAAGAAATCCTCATTCATCCTGTTATCAGGGAGATTCCAATTTCCACACTGTGGACATGGACGGATCCAGAAATTTTTTATAATGGGGGCACAAAACAAAGCAAGAACTTGTGTAAGACGGTCACACCGTGCAATGAAAAAAAAAGTAATACGTTTATGTGAAAAACTGATACTTTTCGAGTATAATATAACATTTTTTTGGGTATAAAGTAGTACCTTTTTCTAAACATACTTATTGAGTTATTCAGACAATGTATAAATTATTGCACTAACTTATAACATATTGATTTTTACATTAAAAAGTGTTATTTTTATTTTCAAAACACGGTGCGACTCTCTTACAAGAGATTATTCACAAAACAAATACAATTAAAACCACATATATGAGATATAAAATATATAGGGTATAATTATAAACTACGTACATGAAAAACAATTAGGCAAAATTACAAAACTAGTCCTATAACTAAAAAGCAGTCATAAAAAGGTCCTTAAAAATTTACAAATGACAAAATAGTCATGTAACTATGCATGTTTTGCAAATTAGTCCTGTAAAATGTGTGGATTGCAAAATAGTCCTATAACTCTTACTTGAATATCAATTTTGGTCCAAATTTTACCAAAAATGAGTTATATGTGCCGCTCACGTGATCGAAATCCAGTGAAATTTCAACTTGCCACTAAAATTAGGACTAAAATTGAGATTCAAGAATAAGTTACATGAGTATTTTGCAAACTGTAAAATTTGCAGGACTATTTTGAAATTTTTTACATAATTACATGACTATTTTAGTTATAGGATTAATTTTGCAATTTTGCCAAAAAATTAATGGAACACACTTTATTTTGTTTAACCTATTGAATATATTTTGACTATAAACAATGAAAAAATAAAAAGAAAAATGTTATGGGGCACATGCCCCCATTAGAGGGATTGTGCATCCATCCTTGACTGTGGGTGCCAGCAATTAGGGAACACGTCACTCAAGTTCTTTACCAATTGAGCTATGCTCCGGGGCACGTTCCAGTTTCATGAACAGATGTAAAGCAGAATATAAAACTAAATTGAAATAAAAGATATGTGACTCGAGAAAATTGCATATTTAGTCCCATAAGAATTGGCCTGTTGCATTTTCAGTCTCACATCTGCAAAATAGTCCCATATGAATGATTGTTTTTGCAAAACAAGTACCACTGTTACATTTTTAATGGAGACAAATGCCAACTCCGTTAACACTTAACATGTAACCTTGAAGAGTCGAAAATTGCATATTTAGTCCTAGATGATTTGTCATTTGCAATTTCAGTCCTACATATACAAAACAGTCCTATAGGATCGAGTTTTTTTCAAAAGTAATTCTGCTATTATATTTTAATGCCTGCAATTCTTAGCTCCGGTAGAGATTGAATTCGGAGGAAAAAATTATGCCAGACTCCTCAATTAAAGAAATAAAATAAAAAAATCAAATGTAATGTTTTTGAGTTTTCCTCTCCACTTGAAAATTCCACATGTATTGTGTATGGCTTATATTTTTCCTAGTTAGCTAAAAACAAGACGGGAAAAAAATCAGCATTTAATACATATAAGTACATTATGAAATCATTAAAAGTTACAGTGAAAAAACCAAAAAAATAAAGAATAATTAATATACTGACTTGTAAATATACGCATAAAATACAAATATAAAATAATTATTCGGAAGTAACAATACGACTTATTTTAGTATTATTTTTATATGAATGGTACTTATATTATGCTTAGATTATATAAATATTAATTTAAGATATTTTATATTGATTAATCTAAAATTATTACACAAATTAGTAATTAGCTTAATTTTATGTGAAGTGTATTTATACTTATATTTAGATCATACAAATATTAATATATATTATTTTTTATTATATTAATTTATAACTTAACATATTTAGTTAATATGAATAGGTGTCGACTATTTAGTTAAATCGACTCTGTTATTATGAGTATCACTCTCTTAGGTAAATGAAGTATTGACTAGCTGTGACAAGCAAGGATATATTCGGGATTTGAATGATAAGAGGTATGTTTTGAACTAATAATTATGGGAATAGTACATTAGAATGATATGTGGAGTAGAAATGATTGGTTAAGTGATAATCGAATAGTGGTGCAAATGTTACGGATCACATGAATAGGGTACTATGAATAGAGTCTATTACAAGGTGATGACAAGAAATTTTGCGTACCACTAAGGTTGTTAGAGATATTTTTGCAGAATGATTATTGGAAATTGGTGATGGGAATTTGGATCGAATATAAGCGCCTCTAGGCCACCTAAGTTTTGAAATTGAGGAATTGGGTACCTCGCTAAGTTTCAAGATAAAGAAGACATCCACAAACCGATGGGACATCGAGTGACGATTCAAACTCTTGAAGATATGTTGCGAGCCCGCACTTGGATTTTCAAGGAAGTTGGGATTCGCACTTACCATTAGCCGAGGGTTCGCCTACAATAGATTATCGGCCACGATTGGGATGGCACCTACGAGGCATTGTATGGGCGAAAATGTAGATCCCCACTACACTGGGAGATTGATGACCAATGGACTCGAAAGAGAAACGAAAGTCGCCTCGATTCCAAAGGTCGACTTAGTTCGGGAGGCCATGGAGAAGGTCAAGCTGATCAAGGAGCGGATTCGCACGACTCGAGCCGCCAAAAGAGTTACGCGGACAAGAGAAGAAAGGATTTGGAATTTGAAGTCGGTGATGAAGTATTTTTAGACTCTCACCACGGAAAGGATTGATCAATCCAGAAGAAAGGAGGCAAGTTAGTCACGAGATATGTTGGACCTTACAAGATTTTACAGAGAGGATCGGGAAGTTAGCCTACGGGGACTCGAGTTACCAGCACCATATGCAGGAATGCACGATGTATTCCACGTGTCGAGACTGAAAAAGTATCAACCAAATCCCGAGCATATCATCACTCGAGATACTCCTCCTCTAATGGAAAATCTATCCTACACCGAGAGGCCAATCAGGATCATCGATCGCCAGATCTGACAGGTTGCGTAAGAGAGAAATTCCGATGGTTAAAGTGGTGTGGCAGAACCACAACCGAGACGAAGACGCAACGTGGGAAATGGAAGATGACATAAGGAATCAATATCCAGAACTATTCTGAAGAGAATTTGGGGACCAAATTCTTTTAAGGAGGGGAGGATGTGAAGCCCCGATTTTTCCGAGCTATTAATTGATCCTTATTGTCGTCTATACTTTAGATCGACTATTTTTACCGCGTCATTTTGATGGGTAATTATTAATAATATATTCATTTTGTATTTTATTTCATTTTATTTAATTACTCGTGATCATGATCATCATTAATTCTATTCCTCATTTATGATCACTTGATTGATCACTATTACTATTTTTGTATTTATTAGTCACCTTAGAATTTTAAGAGACTATTTATTTTAGAGACTTTTACCTTATAGAATTAAGATTTTGATTTAGATTAAGTGATCATGAGACTTACAAGTGATCAAGGAAATCACTAAATATTTTGGAGATTGATATATTTCATCTATTATCATCAAATTTGGGAAAAAAAAAATATATGGAATTACCATAAAGCCCCTAGTATGTACGGCCATGATGACATTTTTGGAGTAAAAATATCATCCAACTCTTGTACACCTACACCTTATATTAGTCATCTTGTGTATAATTATACCATTAATTCAAACATTATACATATCATCTCTTACATTAATTCTTTATTATTAATTTTGCCAACATGTTGGAAGTCTTCCAACATTTCTTCTCATTCCATACCTTTGACCACCCTTTTGTCCCCATGCAAGAGACAATTTGTAAGACACAAAATTGAACAAAAAAATTCCTCTCTCCCCCCCCCATGGTGGACGGCCATAATGGCAAAATTTACACAAAAATTCATTTTTCATCCAACACATTTTAATTCTCAAACCTTTTCTCCTCCTTCTCTCTAATCTCTCTCTAAAAATCCTTCACATCTTCAAATCTTCAAACAAAAATTCATTCATATCTTCAAACCTTCAAACACCAACTCTTCACATCTTCAAATCTTCAAACAAAAATTCTTCATATCTTCAAGTACCACTTCTTCACATCTTCAAAAATTCAAACACAAGTTCTTCACATCTTCAAGCCTACCTTCAAACCTTCAAGAACATCTTCTTCCTAACATCAAACATACTTCTTTCTTCAAACATCTAAACCAAAACAAACAATCTTACCACTTAAACACTAAAAATTCGAACACCCCTATCTCAAGGTAAGAAATTTCACTCCTCAATTCAACTTAAATTCTTACTACTCCTCACCTTCTCTTTTTAATATAAGCTTGAATTTTGGATTTTGAGGTACTTAGAAGACCACTTGGAGACATGCATGCATGGTGGTGAAACTTGAAGACTTGAAGAAGAACTAGTAGAGAAAATTGGACTACAAGGTAAGAATTGGACACTAGAACCCTTCTTTCCTCTTCCTTCTATTTTTTCAAATTTTAACACCCCTTTTTCATTTTGAGAAATAGGGGCTGACCTTAGGAGATTTTTGGAGTTGAGCCAAATTTCCAATTTTTGAGCTTCAACTAGTCTCCAAACATCTACTACACAAGGTAAAGTGTAGTCCTTTTCATTTCCTTATTTTCTTCTTTTCTCCTTAATTTTTCTCTCATTTTTCTAACTCCAAAATTTTGATATTTTCTTGACTTAGGGGCTGACCTAAGAAGCCTCATCTAAAAAAATTGTGAAATTATACTTTTATTTCACAATTTCCAAAATTAAGGTGGGTGGAAAATTATTTTTCCAACTTTTAGGTGTTTTATTAAAATGCATGTAGAAAATTTGATCATGAGCCTTGAGATATATATAATCTATGTATTGCATGTCAATTTTATATATCAAATCATGAAAATTCTCAAGAGTTGCTCAAAATTACTATTTATTGAATTTTAGGTGCATGCATGTACACTTTAATGCTTTAATTGATGAATTCTTGTATGTATTGGACATGCATGTGTATGATCTTTAAAATCTATGTTTTGGATGACTTATAACCTGGAAAAGTCGAGCATAATTGATTAAATTTCAATTTTGGACTTAAAAATGCAAAAATGGAAAGTTGGTGGACTAAATTGCAAGAAAATAAAAGTTAAAGGACCCCTCTGCAAATTTCGAAATTTGGGACTGTACTCAGGTTCAAAAATGACTTTTGGACATTTTAATAATGTTTTAATAGTTTTAAGATAAATAAAATCAACCTTTAAAAGCCCAAGGACTAGATTGTAAGATTTTGAAAGTTTAAGGGCTACTTTGCAATTTTAAAAACTGTACCAGACCTAAACTTTATAAATTGAAATTTTTACTTTTAAGTTACTGGGAATCCCATATTTTAAAAGTATTCCAAAAATCCAAGTGGTTAGGGCTTGGAAAACAATTTTACTAAAAATGAGGGACTAATGTGAAAATATTAAACTTGAGGACCCAAATGAAATTTCCAGGACTTATGCAGCCCATGCACCTGGAAATACTAACTTAACTATAACTTAATTATATTTTGGACCCAAGGTTCAAATTTCATAACAATTGGACCCCTAAAAGCCTTAAAGGCAATTATTTTAAAATGGGACAAAAATGATATTTTCTAAAGTTGAAGGACCTACACATATTGCTTTTAAAAACTGCTTTTGTCCCAATATCCTACCAACCTTAGTGACATTTTCCAACTGGAATCACATTAAAAGCCCTTCCGGTTTGTGAGTTCGAATTTTTAAAACTTAAGGTCCGAGTTGACAATTTTTACAAATTTGGGGCCAATATGAGATTTTTATAAAAACTCGACCATAAAACTTTAAAAACCTGAATCTCTGGACAATTTGGAGAATTTAGGAACTGACCTCATAATTTTTCAAGGTCGGGATATTTAATTATTCAATTTTTAACCCCAAAAGTGTTGGTTTTTACAAAACGGGGCTAAATTACAATTTTTCTTTTATAAAGGACCTAACTCAAATTATTTTCTCTTTTACTAAAATAGCCCTGGACTCTCTGAAATTGAGATTTAATTTAAATATTTTACCTTCCCAAAAACCCTAACTTATCGGATCAATTTGACCGATTAATACCCGATCATGAGCGACTTCCGCCGCCTTGCTAATTGATTCTATAACAGGACTTATGTTCCACCCAATCTTTCAAGATATCGAAGGTTTCTTATCCTTCCGATAATCATCTTCATCCAAAACTCCACCAACGCCATAATTGCCACTCGCGTTTTCCAAAAATTTTCCTAAATCGCTTCCCAAATCAATAATACTCATTGCCTGGTTGATCTTTTGTAATTGTAATTACCTTCCCGCCGAGTCAACTTGGTGTGTCGAGCTCACGACTCGGAATGGATACGTCGGGGATGGAACCAGGCAGCTCGGGCGCTATTCCACTCTTCCGACCCCATCGCCCTAATCCCGCAACCGAGGGACGGAGTTTGTCCAAGGGAAGCGGGTCGTAATCGAGGTATAATCATGATTATGACAGATCCGAGCCTCGCCACTCTCCGGGATTTTGTCTTTGCCTACGGAGCGATAAGGTGCCGGTCTTGGACCATACCGACCGGGAGTTACAAGGTAGAACGAAGGAATCGCTGTCCGATCCACACGATTCTGGAGTTATCGCCCCGTTTTGGTTGGCGTTACATTCCCGCACGCAACCGCATTTTTGCATTGGTTGGCGCTACAAGTCCGTGACGCAACCATTAATTGCCTTGCATAGGATTGGCGTTACACTTTCGCACGCAATCCTACCTGTCTTGATCAGTATCACATAGTGCTACTGTGTGACCATGAATATTTTCTTAAGTTGTATAATTATATTACTTAAATAATTTATCATGACGCTTGTGGCGTGTGTGAAACCATGCATCATACTCATGCGTTTTTCGTATAATCGCTTTCTCACATTAACTATATTACGCCACACTCACACACGATCACCCCATCCATCGAGATTTTTGTCTCATCCCCTTTGTTTTCTAACCTTAGATGAGGATTTTTTGGGGATCTTTGAACCGGCTCTGGATTGAGACCTTGTACTACGCTTGCCTGAGTTCTGCATCTTGTTGTTGATCGGACTCTTTTCTTATTATGTTGTTGTTGGACTTTTGTATCCTAATCAATTCGGGTTTGTAATTGAGGGGCGTATGACCCTTTGACGTTAAGTTACTACCTTGTTGAATTTCGGATTGTAATTTGGTGATGGATTGTAGACTTTAAGTGATAACTTGTATCTCGTTATTTATTTCCGCTATTTAGACTCGCTTTATGGGTTCTCATTGGTATTATGGAGTTTGTTAGTCCATTTGTATTTAAGTTGTGAATCGTTCGTCGCGTCCCGTTTGGGGGCGTGACAAGAAGAGTGGTATCGAGCTCGGCTAGTAAGATGGAAACTTACACCGAGTGACCCAGGATAGGACCCCGATGCGTGTTTTGGGTAGTACCGACGACTTCACCAATTAAGTGTGAAATCGATTTCAAATTGGCATAGAACCGTCTTATTGATGTTTGAACTAAGTTAGAACACATATTTTGAGGTTCCATAGTCATATTTGTCTTGACTTAGTTGATTCTTGACTGACTTTCTTTGTTCAGTCTTTCCTTATTCCCTCCTTATCTTTCCTTTACCTTTGACTGATCCGCCTTAGTTTTGTTTGGTCAGGATGGAGCCAACGCCACCTACTTGGTGGGACGTTTATTCGACCCGTGCCGAGCGGGAGTATTACCGGGCACTGATGATTCATTGGCATCGGGAAAGTGAACGCACGACCACAGAACTAGCCCAGGAGCGCCAACAGAATAGGGACCTGACTCAACGCTTGGCGATGAGCCAAGATGAGAAGAACGAACTGACCACTGTCATCAAGGACCGCGATAACACTATGAGAGCGTGGGAGGACCAAATACAGAGTATCCAGGAGCGCCTGGATAACATGCGGGACAAAATGAAGAGGACAAGCGACGGTCGCCAGAAATGGGAGATTGACGCCTGCCTATCCCGTAGCACCGTCGATTGCTTGGAGGAGACCCTCATCAAGCAGATGACAGTCATTGAGGACCTTACACAGGCCCTAGCTCAGAGAGACGCCGCACTAGAGGCTGCTTTAGCAGCTAAAGCTCAGCCATTGCCACCGCCCGAGGCGGAGCCTATACCTGATGCCGAGGAGGATCCCGAGGAGGATCCCAAGGAAGATCCCGAGGAGGATCCAATCGACATTGGAGAGCCGGAGGCTGCTCCACTCGATGAGGCTCAGGGATTCCAGCAGTGGTTGTAATTTGTGGATTGGCCCGAGGTTGAGGCGCCACCTCAGCCTGACCAGGCCCCGATTATGGACATAGCTGCGAGTGATGATGGTGGCGATCTCACTGATTAGTTAGCTTGATTGTTAGTTGTACTTTCGTTATTGTAGACGCTTATTTCATGATGTACCTTGCTTTCTGTTGTATTAGATTCAGTTGTATTTTGGTTCAGAAGAATCTTTGACTCGGTATTACTAGTGTTGTACTTCATGGGTGTATTCAAGTTTTACATTAATGAATATGCCTAATTTTGGATGTAGGCGATTTAGAAATATCTTGATTTGAAGGCTATAATGCCCCATTATGATGAGACATGGAGGATATAAGGTTATCACTTGACAGTATATAATTGGGTCAGATGATATATTATGGAAGCTAGATGCCTAATGATATTACTTTAGAGAATGATTGTGTGGGAATTACTAAGTATGATTTACCGATGATGTGCCATTGTGTTATTCTTTCTAAGTACTTCTACGAGCTTAAATAAGCAAATTTTTGACTTGTTGTTTGGTATCGTGGATAAGATACGTCAAGGATATGACGATTATAGGGTCTCAAATTGTCACTATATATTTTTTTGAGTTATGATATCTCATTTGTGAATTAAATTTGGGATAATGATTATCTGTGAGTATTCGGAATATTAGGGTGATCTAGGCACTCACATGATATAGGAATTTGATTGATTTTGGCTTAGTTATTGAGTACTAAGTATTGATTAATTTCGAAGGAGACGGATAATAGTATTCTATATAAAGTATATGAGATGTGCACATTTATCTGGAATAATCAAGGACCTTATGGATATGGGAAATTGAGATTGCTATCAAGAATTTAGAAGGAGCGACTCATATGATTACAACTTTGGAAATAACTTATTAAATGATTACTGAGGTCTTGACTATTATATGTTGATGGGTGGAGATTATGGGTTGATCTTGCACTTTTAGCGATGGAATCTACTACCAATTGTTCGAGAAAATATACCACAATATGAATAGGTGTCGACTATTTAGTTAAATCGACTCTGTTATTATGAGTATCACTCTCTTAGGTAAATGAAGTATTGACTAGCTGTGACAAGCAAGGATATATTCGGGATTTGAATGATAAGAGGTATGTTTTGAACTAATAATTATGGGAATAGTACATTAGAATGATATGTGGAGTAGAAATGATTGGTTAAGTGATAATCGAATAGTGGTGCAAATGTTACGGATCACATGAATAGGGTACTATGAATAGAGTCTATTACAAGGTGATGACAAGAAATTTTGCGTACCACTAAGGTTGTTAGAGATATTTTTGCAGAATGATTATTGGAAATTGGCTGATGGGAATTTGGATCGAATATAAGCGCCTCTAGGCCACCTAAGTTTTGAAATTGAGGAATTGGGTACCTCGCTAAGTTTCAGTACAGCAGCACATCCACAAACTGATGGACAGTCTGAGTGACGATTCAAACTCTTGAAGATATGTTGCGAGCCTGCACCTTGGATTTTCAAGGAAGTTGGGATTCGCACTTACCATTAGCCGAGTTCGCCTACAATAACAGTTATCAGGCCACGATTGGGATGGCACCCTACGAGGCATTGTATGGGCGAAAATGTAGATCCCCACTACACTGGGAGATTGATGACCAATGGACTCCGAAAGAGAAACGAAAGTCGCCCTCGATTCCAAAGGTCGACTTAGTTCAGGAGGCCATGGAGAAGGTCAAGCTGATCAAGGAGCGGATTCGCACAGCTCAGAGCCGCCAAAAGAGTTACGCGGACAAGAGAAGAAAGGATTTGGAATTTGAAGTCGGTGATGAAGTATTTTTTAGACTCTCACCACGGAAAGGATTGATCAATCCGAAGAAAGGAGGCAAGTTGAGTCTGAGATATGTTGGACCTTACAAGATTTTACAGGAGGATCGGGAAGTTAGCCTACTGCACTCGAGTTACAAAGCACCATATGCAGGAATGCACGATGTATTCCACGTGTCGAGACTGAAAAAGTATCAACCAAATCCCGAGCATATCATCACTCGAGATACTCCTCCTCTAATGGAAAATCTATCCTACACCGAGAGGCCAATCAGGATCATCGATCAGCAGATACGACAGTTGCGTAAGAGAGAAATTCCGATGGTTAAAGTGGTGTGGAGAACCACAACCGAGACGAAGACGCAACGTGGGAAATGGAAGATGACATAAGGAATCAATATCCGAGAACTATTTCAAGAGAATTTGGGGACCAAATTCTTTTAAGGAGGGAGGATGTGAAGCCCCGATTTTTCCGAGCTATTAATTGATCCTTATTGTCGTCTATACTTTAGATCGACTATTTTTACCGCGTCATTTTGATGGGTAATTATTAATAATATATTCATTTTGTATTTTATTTCATTTTATTTAATTACTCGTGATCATGATCATCATTAATTCTATTCCTCATTTATGATCACTTGATTGATCACTATTACTATTTTTGTATTTATTAGTCACCTTAGAATTTTAAGAGACTATTTATTTTAGAGACTTTTACCTTATAGAATTAAGATTTTGATTTAGATTAAGTGATCATGAGACTTACAAGTGATCAAGGAAATCACTAAATATTTTGGAGATTGATATATTTCATCTATTATCATCAAATTTGGGACAAAAAAATATATGGAATTACCATAAAGCCCCTAGTATACGGCCATGATGACATTTTTGGAGTAAAAATATCATCCAACTCTTGTACACCTACACCTTATATTAGTCATCTTGTGTATAATTATACCATTAATTCAAACATTATACATATCATCTCTTACATTAATTCTTTATTATTAATTTTGCCAACATGTTGGAAGTCTTCCAACATTTCTTCTCATTCCATACCTTTGACCACCCTTTTGTCCCCATGCAAGATACAATTTGCAAGACACAAAATTGAACAAAAAAATTCTCTCTCCCCCCCCATGGTGGACGGCCATAATGGCAAAATTTACACAAAAATTCATTTTTCATCCAACACATTTTAATTCTCAAACCTTTTCTCCTCCTTCTCTCTAATCTCTCTCTAAAAATCCTTCACATCTTCAAATCTTCAAACAAAAATTCATTCATATCTTCAAACCTTCAAACACCAACTCTTCACATCTTCAAATCTTCAAACAAAAATTCTTCATATCTTCAAGTACCACTTCTTCACATCTTCAAAAATTCAAACACAAGTTCTTCACATCTTCAAGCCTACCTTCAAACCTTCAAGAACATCTTCTTCCTAACATCAAACATACTTCTTTCTTCAAACATCTAAACCAAAACAAACAATCTTACCACTTAAACACTAAAAATTCGAACACCCCTATCTCACGGTAAGAAATTTCACTCCTCAATTCAACTTAAATTCTTACTACTCCTCACCTTCTCTTTTTAATATAAGCTTGAATTTTGGATTTTGAGGTACTTAGAAGACCACTTGGAGACATGCATGCATGGTGGTGAAACTTGAAGACTTGAAGAAGAACTAGTAGAGAAAATTGGACTACAAGGTAAGAATTGGACACTAGAACCCTTCTTTCCTCTTCCTTCTATTTTTTCAAATTTTAACACCCCTTTTTCATTTTGAGAAATAGGGGCTGACCTTAGGAGATTTTGGAGTTGAGCCAAATTTCCAATTTTTGAGCTTCAACTAGTCTCCAAACATCTACTACACAAGGTAAAGTGTAGTCCTTTTCATTTCCTTATTTTCTTCTTTTCTCCTTAATTTTTCTCTCATTTTTCTAACTCCAAATTTTGATATTTTCTTGACTTAGGGGCTGACCTAAGAAGCCTCATCTAAAAAAATTGTGAAATTATCCTTTTATTTCACAATTTCCAAAATTAAGGTGGGTGGAAAATTATTTTTCCAACTTTTAGGTGTTTTATTAAAATGCATGTAGAAAATTTGATCATGAGCCTTGAGATATATATAATCTATGTATTGCATGTCAATTTTATATATCAAATCATGAAAATTCTCAAGAGTTGCTCAAAATTACTATTTATTGAATTTTAGGTGCATGCATGTACACTTTAATGCTTTAATTGATGAATTCTTGTATGTATTGGACATGCATGTGTATGATCTTTAAAATCTATGTTTTGGATGACTTATAACCTGGAAAAGTCGAGCATAATTGATTAAATTTCAATTTTGGACTTAAAAATACAAAAATGGAAAGTTGGTGGACTAAATTGCAAGAAAATAAAAGTTAAAGGACCCCTCTGCAAATTTCGAAATTTGGGACTGTACTCAGGTTCAAAAATGACTTTTGGACATTTTAATAATGTTTTAATAGTTTTAAGATAAATAAAATCAACCTTTAAAAGCCCAAGGACTAGATTGTAAGATTTTGAAAGTTTAAGGGCTACTTTGCAATTTTAAAAACTGTACCAGACCTAAACTTTATAAATTGAAATTTTTACTTTTAAGTTACTGGGAATCCCATATTTTAAAAGTATTCCAAAAATCCAAGTGGTTAGGGCTTGGAAAACAATTTTACTAAAAATGAGGGACTAATGTGAAAATATTAAACTTGAGGACCCAAATGAAATTTCCAGGACTTATGCAGCCCATGCACCTGGAAATACTAACTTAACTATAACTTAATTATATTTTGGACCCAAGGTTCAAATTTCATAACAATTGGACCCCTAAAAGCCTTAAAGGCAATTATTTTAAAATGGGACAAAAATGATATTTTCTAAAGTTGAAGGACCTACACATATTGCTTTTAAAAACTGCTTTTGTCCCAATATCCTACCAACCTTAGTGACATTTTCCAACTGGAATCACATTAAAAGCCCTTCCGGTTTGTGAGTTCGAATTTTTAAAACTTAAGGTCCGAGTTGACAATTTTTACAAATTTGGGGCCAATATGAGATTTTTATAAAAACTCGACCATAAAACTTTAAAAACCTGAATCTCTGGACAATTTGGAGAATTTAGGAACTGACCTCATAATTTTTCAAGGTCGGGATATTTAATTATTCAATTTTTAACCCCAAAAGTGTTGGTTTTTACAAAACGGGGCTAAATTACAATTTTTCTTTTATAAAGGACCTAACTCAAATTATTTTCTCTTTTACTAAAATAGCCCTGGACTCTCTGAAATTGAGATTTAATTTAAATATTTTACCTTCCCAAAAAACCCTAACTTATCGGATCAATTTGACCGATTAATACCCGATCGCGGAGCGACTTTCCTCGCCTTGCTAATTGATTCTATAACGGGACTTATGTTCCACCCAATCTTTCAAGATATCGAAGGTTGCTTATCCTTCCGATAATCATCTTCATCCAAAAACTCCACCAACGCCATAATTGCCACTCGCGTTTTCCAAAAATTTTCCTAAATCGCTTCCCAAATCAATAATACTCATTGCTGGTTGTTGATCGCCTGTAATTGTAATTACCTTCCCGCCCGAGTCAACTTGGTGTGTCGAGCTCACGACTCGGAATGGATACGTCGGGGATGGAACCGGGCAGCTCGGCTGCTATTCCACTCTTCCGACCCCATCGCCCTAATCCCCAACCGAGGGACGGAGTTTGTCCAAGGGAAGCGGGTCGTAATCGAGGTATAATCATGATTATGACAGATCCGAGCCTCGCCGGCTCTCACGGGATTTTGTCTTTGCCTACGGAGCGATAAGGTGCCGGTCTTGGACCATACCGACCGGGAGTTACAAGGTAGAACGAAGGAATCGCTTGCCCGATCCACACGATTCTCGAGTTATCATCCCGTTTTGGTTGGCGTTACATTCCCGCACGCAACCGCTACTGTTTTTGCATTGGTTGGCGCTACAAGTCCGTACGCAACCATTAATTGCCTTGCATAGGATTGGCGTTACACTTTAAACGCAATCCTACTGTCTTGATCGTATCACATAGTGCTGTGTGACCATGAATCGCATTTTCTTAAGTTGTATAATTATATTACTTAAATAATTTATCATGACGCTTGAATGGGTGTGTGAAACATGCATCATACTCACGCGTTTTCGATAATCGCTTTCTCACATTAACTATATTACGCCACACTCACACACGATCACCCCATCCACCGAGATTTTTGTCTCATCCTTTGTTTTCTAACCTTAGATGAGGATTTATTTGGGGATCTTTGAACCAAACTCGGATTGAGACCTTGTACTACGCTTGTCGGATTTCATCGCATCTTGTTGTTGATCGGACTCTTTTCTTATTATGTTGTTGTTGGACTTTTGTATCCTAATCAATTCGGGTTTGTAATTGAGGGGCGTATGACCCTTTGACGTTAAGTTACTACCTTGTTGAATTTCGGATTGTAATTTGGTGATGGATTGTAGACTTTAAGTGATAACTTGTATCGTTATTTATTTCATTTGCTATTTAGACTCTGCTTTATTGGGTTCTCATTGGTATTGTCTGGACTGTTAGTCCATTTGTATTTAAGTTGTGAATCGTTCGTCGCGTCCCGTTTGGGGCGTGACATTAAATGTAATGGTTGAGACTATTTTTTGCAAGAAATTTGTTTTTATGGGACCATTATGCATATATGGGACTAAAATTGCAAATGAAAAATCGTGTAGGATTAAATATGCAATTTCTGCAAAAAAATAAATTTCATGACTTAACGTACACGTGCAATGCACGTGTAGTCTCCGTTACTATTTTGATGGCTATGGGACTAAATTTGCAATTTTGGTATCCTATGGAACTATCATTGCCTTAAAAATAAGTTACGAGACTATTTTTACAAAGTATGGGACTAAAATTATATCAGGCACAATCCTATAGAACAAAAGTCGCAATTTTCTTTGATTCAGCCCAACCTATAAAAAAGAACATTATCATTGGAAGTATTTGGAACTAGAAAAAAGTATTTATCACATAAATAGTTTATTTACTAATGAAAAAATGAATCACCGTTTAATTACTTTACATTTATTTTTTCTTTTACCAAAACTCACACATGAACATGAGTAAATGACGTATAAATAATGAAAAATAATGATATATGGTAAAATATATTTATCCTATATACTAAAATAAAACATAAAGTTAGACAAATATCACCGCTTCATTAATTTTGGACATTTGTCAACTTCTCATTCTCCTAATTCTACATAGCGACTTCAAAATTATCCATGTGGCAACCCTAAGTACAACTTTAAAATATAACAAATAATCCAAAAATCAAGGATTCTATCTATAATTAATAATTTTTAAATTTGTTGAATATAATTGTAACATCCCAATTTCATAAAAATAAAAATATACGATTTGCGATTTATTAAAGTGCTGGAAAAAAAAAAAGCCCAAGCTTGAAAATACAGTTTTTAAGGGAAATAAATACTACGATTTGTCATTAATGTGGAATACTCATGGAAACCGTGTCCAAAAATTTAAAAACAAAAATCCACAAAGCTATTTAGTTTTTAATATCTTAAAATAAATCAAAATATCGGGGCCCTTTAAATTCTTGATTCGACTTCCACCATCCCCTTTGCCATGCTCCGGCTACTTCATTCATCTGTGGAAAAATATGGGGTGAGCATACAACAGCCCAGTGGGGACGCAATGTCTAATTTAAATGTGCAGCCTAATCATAAATGTATACACATCTATGCTTGTCATGCTTTAATCATATAATGTCCGTAGCCAACTGTGGGTGTACAATTAAGTACGTTCATGCTTTTACAATTAAGTACCATCGTGCTTGTACAATTAAGTACATTCATGATTGTACAATTAAGTACCTTCGTGTTTGTCATGTTTAACGTGCACATACATAAATAATCATATAGGCATTTAAAATAGACATAAGCAATAAACCCCACCTTAAAAGTTGAAACTTTGTGCAAAATTAAATGCGGGTGTGCGAGCCTAGAAATCAGATTCTTCATCTCCTACAATGAAATAAATTTCTAATTAATAAAGTGTTGGAGAAGGGTAAAAGAAAATAAATTTGAATTTTGAAAAAAGAATAGGGCTTTAGAAAAATTGGCTTAGTAGATGGCCTGTCGGGTTAAAATTTGGCTTGGTCAAAAAATCAAAGAATTATGGGGGCTTGATTATTTTCTCTTTTTCCCTTTTCTTTTTTCTTTCCTCTCTTTTTTCTACCTCTTTTTTTTCTTTCTTTTCCATTTTCTTTTCTTTTCTTTTTTTTACCCTCCCTTTTTTCTTTTTTCCTCTGCCGTGTCTCCCTTCCCCTCATCACTCCTCTCTTTCTTTTCTTCTAAGTTCTCTGTGCATCACGTCCAGCCCCCTCTGTCTCTTTTTTTTTTTCTTCTTCTTCTTCTCTATTTCTTTCCTCTTGATTTTCATCTTTGGTGTTTTGGGGGGCTTAGGGTTTGAGAAGGGTTTTGGCAAGGTGGAGTGTCGGCAAGGCCGGCGGCGGCGGTGTTGGTGATAGGCCAATAAATTCCTTGATCGACTTCCACCGTCCCCTCTGTGCACGCTCCAACTCCTTGATTCATCTGTGGGGAAAAACATGGGGTGAACATTCAACAGCCCAGTGGGGACACAATATCTAAATTAAATACACAAGCATAATCATTACAACATACACACCTATGTTTTTCATGTCTTGATCATATAATGCCCGGAGACCAACTGTGGGTGTACAATTAAATACATTCATGCGTATATAATTAAGTACCTTCGTGTTTGTACATTTAAGTATCTTCATGCTTGTACAATTAAGTACCTTCGTGTTTGTACATTTAAGTACCTTCATGCTTGTACAATTAAGTACCTTCGTGTCATGTCATGTTTAACGTGCACATACATATAACAATCATAGAAGGCTTTAAAATAGACATAAGCAGTAAAACCCACATTGAATGCAATAGCTTCATGAAATAAATGCAAACGTGAATGCATAGTGTTCAAGTTCCTCATCTCCTTCCGCATCTCTCTTTCGTCTCCGACAGCGGTAACCGGCGGTTATGGCGGTAGCCGGCTTCTCTCGCTTCCTTTATTTCTTTTCCCCTTCCTTGGTTTTTAACTTGAGTTTTGGTTATGGGGCTTAGGGTTTGACTAGAACCAATTTTGGGAATGATTTAGAATTTTCGAAACACTAAGGCCTTGTATGGTTGTGTTTCCAACACCATTTTCCCACTTTCCAACTATTCCGTAGAATGGGTTTATGTTTGTTTCAAACGTTTTCAGTAGAAATGAAGTCGTTTTCAGTTTTCACTTTTTTATGGAAAATATTCTTTCGAAAACACAACCAAAAAATTTTCATTCCAATTATGCAAACCTAGGTAAAAATACACTACAATCACGCAAACCTATGTCAAAAATACATTTGAAAAACTATAACCAAATATATTCTCATTTTCAAATAGAAATTCAGACAACAAACCAAACATATTCCCAATTCTCACACGAAAATCAATAAAGTTTGAAAATTCATTTTCCAACATTAGAAACTCGAATTGGACTTGGAAATACATCCATACAAACCCTAAATTTCCTAATTGGGGATTTATTTTCTGATTTTATTTCCAGAATAAAGGAAAGTCAATTTTTACAAAAAGGAAAATCGTGTTCAAAAGAGAGAGAAATCAAATATGCCTTTACGGCATGTCATAACCTACAGGTCACAAGATCGAAACTTAGCTCTGATACCACTTATGTAACATCCTAATTTCATAAAAATAAAAATATATGATTTGCGATTAATTAAAGTGCTGGAAAAAAAATAAGCCCAAGCTTGAAAATGCATTTGTTAAGGGAAATAAATACTACGACTTGTCATAAATATGGAATACTCATGGAAACTGTGTCCAAAAATGTAAAATCCAAAAATCCATAAAAGCTATTTAGGTTTTAATATCATAAAATAAATCAAAATAGAGAGGCCCTTTGAATTCTTGATTCGACTTCCACCGTTCCCTTTGTCATGCTCCGGTTCCTTCATTCATCTGTGGAAAAACATGGGGTGAGCATACAACAGCCCAGTGGGGACGCAATGTCAAAATTAAATACACAGCACAATCATTAATGCATACACACATATGATTTAATCATATAATGTCCGTAGGCCAACTGTGGGTGTACAATTAAGTACGTTCATGCTTGTACAATTATGTACCATCGTGCTTGTACAATTAAGTACATTTATGCTTGTACAATTAAGTACATTCGTGCTTGTCATGTTTAACAAGCACATACATAAATAATCATACAGGCATTTAAACAAGGCCGACGACGGAAGCTCGGGACGGAGATAGACATAAGCAGTAAATCCCACCTTAAAAATAGAAACTTCGTGAAATTAAATGTGGGTGTGCGAGCCTAGAAATCGGATTCTTCGTCTCCTACAATGAAATAAATTTCTAATTAATAAAGTGTTGGAGAAGGGTACAAGAAAAGAAATTCGAATTTTGACAAAAGAATAGGGCTTTAGAAAAATTGGCTTGGTAAATGGCCTTTTGGGTTAAAATTTGGCTTGGTCAAAAAATCAAAGAATTTTGGACTTGATTGTTTTCTCTTTTTCCCTTTTTTTTCCCCTCTATTTTTTCTTCCTCATTTTTTTTTCTTTTCCCTTTTCTTTTCTTTTTCTTCCTCTCTTTTTTCTTTTCTCCTCTGTCGTGTCTCCCTCCCCCTCAACTCTTCTCTCTTTCTTTTCTTCCCTGTGCATCACGTCCCAGCCCCCCCTTTCTCTCTCTCTCTTTTTTTTTTCTTTTTCTTCATCTTCTTTATTTCTTTATTCTTGATTTTCATCTTTGGGGGTTTTGGGGTTTAGGGTTTGAGAAGGGTTTTGGCAAGGTGGAGTGCCGGCAAAGGCGGCGCCGATGGTGGCGGTGGTGGTGATAGGGCCGACGGCCTTGGGGGTAGAGAAGGAGTTCTTACCTCTGGGTTCTTGAATGAGAGTTTTGTGAAGAAAAACCTAATGGGGCTTTCAATTTATAAGCCAAGAGTTTCATTAATTTAAGGTAAGAGTATATTTGTTGAAATCTATTGCCATATATGAAGATTTTTCTTCCATTTCATATGTTTGATTTATTGCCATTTTTACATGATTTTTACTTCTTGTTTCTGGAATAAAAATTAGAAAATATTATTCCCAAATTAGAAAATTTAGGGTTTCAAATTTTAAAATCACCCCCAAAATTAGTTCTAGTGGAACCCTAATATTATCCCCAATTTGTTAAGAACCGGGTATTACAATAATCTCAAAAGTAAAGTATTTGCTCACAATTAGTTTAAAAAATCGATGCTCATCAAAGCTATCCAAATATATTTTTATTTGAGAAAGACGCCATTGGTTAGAGCTGGCAATGGGTTGGGCCAGGTCAGCCCAGCCCGAGTCCGTCGGGCTTTTGCGAAATTTCGGGCCGGTTGGGCCGACCCAAATTTGGTCAGATCACAAAATTGTTTGGCCCTGCCCAATGAAGAAAAAAATTGGGTCGTCCTGAAGAAGTCGGGCTAACCCGGCCTGTCGGGTCGAGCCAAATAGGCCCGACTTTTTTTGGGCCTAAAACACTGTGGCCCAATCCAGCCCAAACCTTGAGCTGGTTGGGCCGTCCCGCGGGCCGGGCTAGATTTTGAATTTATAAGATAACAAATTTAGGATAACAAATAGCCCAAAAATCAAGTATTCTATGTGTACTATCTTTTAAATTTGTTATCTTTTAAATTATTATATTATATTATACCAAATAAAATGCATAAAACAAACAAGAAATAAAATAAAAATTGACAAGTAATTGCCACGTATTCAGTCATGGTCAACTTTATGTGGCCATATAAAGAGTTAAGAGCAAAAAGGGTTTGAAATAAAACAAATAATATAGTTTACACATAATTTTTTTTTCTAAATTTGAAGTGAATTATTTATATAATTATTTTCTAAATTTTGAATTTCTCTTTTAATATTTATAATTTGATTTTGGATCTCCTATAACTGTTAGCATTGTAAACGAATAGATCTTTTGACAAACATCTCCTGAACGAGCTCAGTTAGAATTCGTTTATCTTTGTTTATTAAGCTTAATAAACATAAACGAACAAGAAAATTTGATCGTTTATGTTAATAAAATTTTCGCGAACACGCTCATTTTGTATTCGGTTGATGTTTGTTTATTATCGATTTTTTAATTATTAATTATACATTTACTTCTTAATATTCATTATTTATTATGAAAAATATTTTAATATATTTACATTTACAATTATCATAATATTCATTTATGTTGAGTTGAGTGTTCATGAACAAATGTATTTAATTTTTTTCATAAACATGTTCATATAGTTGTTCACGAACAATTAAGGAGCATGTTCGTGAAACGTTCGTGAACATACTCGATTACTAAACAAACGAACACAAAGAATCATTTGAAAAAATAAACGATACACAAACGACCACGAACAACCTTCGTTCATTCGAGCTCGGTTCGTTTACAGCCCTAACAATTGTGAAAAACAAATTGGGTAAATTGCAATTTAGTCATGTATCTTTTGGCTAGTTGCAATTTTTGTCCTATAACTATTAAAGTTGCAGTTTGGTCCTGGACAATTATGCCCTTATGACTAAATAATATTTTTGGTCCCTAATCTTTAAGAAGTTAGCAATGATAGTCCTACAACTTTCAAGAATTAACAATATTAATCAAACACAATATTGCCAATTTATAAACCCAGATTTCATAGAGTATGAGAACCCTCATTTTCTGTCACCTATTTTGTTCGTGGCGTTGCAATCTCTATTCAGAGATCTTAAGAGATCATGTCAAGTTTTCAACCTATAAACTCAATAAGGCATACTTCTGCAAAGGTCACACAAACCTAATTTATCTGATTTCAGACTAAGTCTTTGATGAAAACATAAATAGTCAATTACGACTATATCAGGCCCAATATGCTTTCGTAAAATTGACAAATCCCTTAAAATTGATACCTTTCTTTGACCGAAAACCGCACCAGGTGAGATGGTTTGCAAAGCCACCAGTCGATAAATCACTGCCCCTAAACCATTTGACAAACGTCACCGTCCAACCTCACCAATAGGAAAAATGGTCTACAAGTTAACCGACTTCTTCAGCAATAGCTCAACACAGCCTTGGTTCGTTTCCTACTCCAGGCGTATAAGAAATTTTTTCAAAGGGATAATTTAATAATACATTTTGAACACATGTTGAAGTAAAACGCCTTCTTTTTATTAAGAACTTATAGAAATATTTTTTATATTAGTAATCTCCTTATGGGAGGAGAATACTTGTTTAGCCTCTCATATATGAGACTTGCAATCGTAAAACACATAATCATAAAAACTTAAACACTCTGTTATTACAAATTTTATTTTTTAAGACTAAAAGATGTTAATTCAATGCCGATAGCCTTCTACAACCTTGTTTATCTAGACTTGAAATCGGACTTGAAATGCGAACTTCAATTCTTGTTTGAAGTATATGACGTCATTGTTTATATTATTATTCTCACTCAATATTAATTACATAAAATAATACATATAATTTAAAGTTTTTAATAAACTTAGGCTCTGATACAATTTAAAACATTGACTTGGACAAATAAGTCATTTGTATAACCAAGGGTGAGTTAATTGTATCTATGGTCCCATAAGATTTTCTTCATTACAATTTTAGTCCCACGTTTGCGCAGTAGTCCCATAGGATTAAGATTGTTGCAAAAGAAGTCCCGAGATCTTAAATTCAACATATTTGGTCCCATAATTTTCAAAGGTTGCACCTTCGGTCCCAAAATAATTCATTTTATATTATACCCAATTTGCTTTAGAATTGTTGACCCAAAATGGTATCAGAGCCTAGGTTTATTAAGAACTTTTGGTTATATTTATTATATTCATGTAATTAACAATTGGTGAGGAGAATTATTTCCGAGTATATGGATCCAGACAATTATCCGAGATGTACACCCTACAGGACATATCGTCAAATTCTGACGATGTATGCACAAGAACACCAGGATAAGATCGCATATTGGAATCACCAATATGAGATACAAGAGCGCACAAGAGCCGATAGGGAAGCCTTGAGGCAATGTGAAATGCGAGCGACATATCATATGAGTTTCTGGACAGTGAACCAAACCTTATATGTCGAGTTGATGAATCTCCAAGAAGCGGTGCATGAAAATTCCCATCAAAATCATGATTCCTGATGGAGTACCGGAGTGGAGCGAGATACTTCCAGATACATCTAAGATCTCGGCGAGATCTTAGAGATCCGAAGACGGTGAATTATGGCAACCGCCATATTCATATACCAAGTACAAGTACATCAGATTCAGAACCAGATGGAGACGATGGTGAAATATCAGAAGGAAACTCTTGAAATCCTTCATGATATTCAGCAACGAGTCAAGAACTTGGAGGACAGACCAAGTCCATCCGGAGGAAAGAAGCGTATTGATTTCGTGATAGTACCCTATTTACACCAAAAAGGGAAACAAACCGAAGTTATACGAAAGATGACGGACGATGAAAAGCTCATAGCCATCATCAAAGGAAAATCCATCATAAACTATAAGTGATGGATATGGAGAAGATCAATCTTAAAGATCTACATGACCTGGCAGAATCCTTCGCGGGATTAGGTATTGTAGACTTAAAGATGAACGCAGGAGATGGATCAGCTTTGGTTACCTATGACCCTCATGGTAGACCAATTCTGCCAATTCCACCACCGCCTCCAGTAAATCCCAAGGTCGCAGAAAGTTCGGGTTCACATCATGGAATCCAGGACGAAAGAATGCATCATGCTGGAGATTTCACCACAGGGAATGAAACACTTTCAGGAACAGGAGCTCGACCACCTCTTATAGGAACTCGAGTACCTCCTAGAAGGCCAAATATTCACCAGACGCCTTATGGAAGATCGCATCTAGATCCGATACATCCATATGGTTTGATGCTAAATCTGGATATCCCAGATTTCAAAAATTGAGAAGTTCTTATTGATGAATGGGCATCAGCAATGAGGATTGCAGCAGGTACCCTTGATCTTACGAAAGATTCCTTCATTTTACTCCTTGAAATGAGTATTGAGGGATCTGTAAAGATTGCATGGGATATGACCGATGCAAGTACGAAGAGCGCGGTCACATCAAGAGAATCACTGAAAGGAATTGTCGATGATATGGCAAAAATATTCAAAATCCAGTTTACCGGCACAGGTTACTTTGAGGGATTAGAGGATGAAAAAAAGAAAAAGATATAAACAAGCCCTCTATAGCCTTGAGTTACATGATATTTGTCATATTGACGAATATATCAAGTTATTCACCGAATACTGGTGGAAATCTAAGATTGGAGAAAAGGAAGCTTCACAGCTATTCTTTGCAAAGATTCCGAGTCCCTGGAGAGAAATGCTTATCAGGGAATATAAGGATGGAGCAGAATTAGATACAGTGTCCAGAAGAATGTCTTTCTTAAAGGCCAAGTTATCTGAATGGTGTTTCCAGGCAGCTTTATACAGGAATTATAAGAGATTATGAGGAATTAACAAAGCGGTTCCTCTATGTTGCGTGGACAATGATATCCCAACAGTTGTGGGAGGTCAACCACGGCGGCATAAGAAGAAAAAGGAGAGAAGCCATCCATACCGGCCGAAGGAAGCGAAAGAAAAGGTCTTCATGGAGACCTAGAAGGTTCTGGTCAAAACAAAAAGCCCGAAGTTACAAAGCAGGGCAAAGACCGGCACCAAGCAGGAGTAGAGCCTCTTCATCATGTTCTAATCAAGCAATTATCAGTAGAACGCCAGGAAGGAGAACTTTCAGACGAGCTCACACTAGGGCCAATGAAAGTTTCAAAGACTGTAATTGCTGGACATGCGGAGCAAGGGGCATAACTCAATGATTGCCCGGACAATCAAAGACGAGGAGTCAGACTGTTCGAGGCTACACCCAAGATCGAAGAAGCTTTCTATTATCAAGATTTGATCCAGGTGTATCAATTTGAGGATATACCCTCAGATAAAAACATCTATGAAGAAGAGATCTATTCTGATGATGGAAGTGAATCCAGTTCAGAATCAGAGTGAAGAAGAAATTCTTCAACAGATGGTTAGGGAGGATATGTCAGGATTCCTCTCTCACACTACGGTTTCTCATAAGACTCTTATGAAAATTATGAAGGAAGATCCAAAACTCCAGATATACGACGATTTTACTATTGGAGCTATGGAGAAGGCGTTGGATAAGATTGGATTTCGTAACAGAAAACACCAAATTATTCACAGGTTACAACCGGAGAATTTGCCATTCCGATGGAGTTTCTGGGAACACGATCGAGATGCAGTTGGTCCCTATTAAAGAAATCCAGGAGATCAAAAGCAGAGTTAAAAGAGAAGTTTCAAATACACTCTCATGGATTCATATCGGAGCCATAAGAGTCATTATTAAGGCAACATTCAAAGAAGGGATAGATTCGCCACTCAATCTTGCTATCTTTGACAAACGAATCTCAAACCTCAAGGATTCATGCCTTGGAGCAGTTACAGGAAATTTGTATGCAGGAAAATTGGCATTTAATGTCTATCCTAGAATTGCATACAATTTGGGAGATCGAGATTTCAACAGAGTCCTAACTCTTCATCAAGAGTTCAAAAGAGACGATTTGATGAAAGAAGAGAACAGACCCTACTCGATCACATACAAGATATCCTATGCTCTCTCGAATACACATCATTCAGAAGTATTCTTAAGAAAGGAATTTATTGAAGTCCCAAGAATCTTCGAGGACTTTGCCAGGGTGGTTCTACCAGATATTATTGAGTCTCCAACTATCAAGGAGATCGATATGAAAATACAAGATCAACCTGTCTTCAACAAAAGTCGAAGTCTCAGAGTTGAGCCAAGAAGGATGTCTTTCCAACATGACAAAATGACGAGTAGCAGCCGTTGGGAAGAAAATAGACCAAGTATTTTTCAGCGCATCCCAGATGTTTTCAAAACAGCAGGAGAACTAAAATGCCCAGAAGGATGGAGAGAAGTTGAAGTAATATTTGACATCACCCGAAAGGATAATATTTTTCCTTGTGATGTTCTATATTATCTCCAACAACCCATAGTTGGAAGGTATCAAGGAAGCCTAAAGATAGGTGAAATTGAGTTGACTATCTCAGGAGTAGCAGGAAGAATTCCAGAACAGTTAATACTAGGAATTGAATTTCTTGAGAATCATAAACCTTGGGAAAGATTACAAGACGGAATGGAGTTCACGGTGGATGATAAAAGATACAGAATCAGATGACCACTAGTCCATTCTCCATATACATTTCTATCAGAATGTTATATGCGGAATACAAGGCCGAGTATTTCGATGCCTATATCGATTCAGTCTTAGGAATATGTCTTTGCAGCGGAGGTTTTTCCTAAAGAAATTGGAGAAGATTTACCAGCTATTGCAGGAAGAGATTTCTCTAAAAGAATTCTTATTCTTAACAGGGGAATTAAACAAGCAGAAATCATGATCGGAGGTGCGGGCGGTACCCCATGGTACAAGGTGAAAACACCACCAATCTATTTCTATGATACATGTGCAGATGTTTTGCTAGGAAACAATTTCCTACAAACATTTAAGCGATTTACACAGGAGAATGAGACTAAAAGACTTATTTTCACAACATTATGTGATCATAAGATTATTGTCCAGAGACTGCGGGAAGCATTTTATAGAAAAATACCTATTAATTTTCGCAGCAAGCGTGGTGATGAAGCCAAACTTCGAAATCCAAAAATGGCGGATAAAAGAAGATTTGGGGATGCCTTATTATCCTTTCGACAATATGGGTCGAAGCAAAAAGATACAAAGCAATGGGATAATAACTTGTATTCATTCAGAATACACGGAGAAGAATGAGTACCTCCAGAGGCTATTGCAGAATTGATGATGAGCCTAATGGAGAAGCCACAAAGTGATGTTACCATAGAAGATCAAGAATGAGTACCTCCAGCTCATTCTTATCCCACCATGCCAAAGGAATTATAATGAAAATCCTTTGGCATGGTGGGATAAGAACGAGCTCAAAGCATCCTTAAAGGTTAAACTAGGAAATGAGTACGAGTTCGTGAGATTCAAACCAATCCTTATGAATCAGGAGGATCGTGAGGATATGTAGAAGATACTTAAGGGACATCTTGACCTTAAGTTAATTTCACCAGGAGTTTCTCCATACAGCAGTCCAGGATTCTTAGTCAGAAACCATGGAGAAATCAAAAGAGGAAAGCCAAGACTTGTTATTAATTACAAGGGGATTAATAACATTTTGGAGTTCGACGGATACTATATCCCAAGCAGAGAACATCTGGTTAACTGCATCAAAGGTGTCAAGATATTCTCAAAGTTCGATTGCAAGTCTGGATTCTACCAGATTAAGATGGAAGAAGAAAGTAAGAAGTTTACAGCTTTCTCTACACCACAGGGACATTATATTTGGAACGTGATGCCTATGGGATTGGCTAACGCACCCCAGATTTATCAACGAAAGATGGAAAATCTTTTCAAAGATTATTTCAGTTTCATGTTCGTATATATTGATGACATCCTTATCGCATCAAAGAACATGAAGGAACATCTAAAACACTTGGAAATATTTTCAGATGTTTTCCACAAGGAAGGATTAGTGCTTTCAGAAAAGAAGGCAGTGATTGCTATTAGACAGATTGAATTCCTCGGAATTAAAATCGATGAATCTGGAATCATTCTACAGAGTCATATTGTGGAAAAAATACAGGGACTTCCAGATACACTAAAAGACAAGAAGCAGCTTCAGAGTATTCTTGGAGTTGTTAATTTTGCTGGGATGTTCATTAACAATCTGGCATACTACAGGAAGGTGTTTAGCCCATTGCTTAAAAACGATGCAGTATTCAAATGGGAAGAGGAACATCAAGAAGGAATTAAGTAACTCAAAGAAGTTTGTAAAAAGCTTCCAAAGCTTGCGATTCCCCAAGACGAGAACGAACTGGTTCTTTACACAGATGCCAGTGATGATTAGTGGGCAGCAGTTCTTACTAAGGTCAAACAAAACGAAGAAGTGCCATGCAGATATTGCAGCGGTTTATTCACACCCAGTGAAGCAAACAGATGGCATATCAACGAGAAAGAATTCTTTGCAGTCAGAAAGGCTTTTAAAAAATGGCCTCTATTTTAACTGGCTAAAAGTTTACTTTAAAAATTGATAATTCAAGTGTCAAAGCTTTTCTGAAAAACAAAATTGAATCAAAACCCGGAAAGGCTAGATTACTTAGATGGCAAGCTGAATGTCAATATTATGATTATGATATTGTCATTATAAAATCTCATGAAAATATTCTTGCAGATTTTTTGACACGAGATGGAAGGATGCATTGCTGACGTCCTTAAACGAGTAAGACATCTCAGGGAAAACCTGGAGAGTCTAGAACGAGATTATGGGACGTTATGTCTCAATGCAGAAGTTGCTTGACGACTTCAACAGTCTGACCAGAAATCCGTTTCTAGTCAAATACGAGCATGTCAGTTCGCTCAAGGACAATTGTTATTAGTGCTGCAAGGGCCTCTCCTCCAAGCTGCATCTCCTATGATGCAAAAAGGGGCGAATAGAGAACGAGGCTCTAACCCGGAGGTTATGGATTCAAGTACCATAATCACAAGTATTGCAGGTGATGCATCCCCTGAGGATGTACAAACTGTAACAGATGTTGAGGCTCCGGTGTCACAACCCGAGTCTTCAAGTCAACCCAGCACCTCTGGGGTAAAGGAGGGAGAGTTGAATCTTAGGCCACAGACCGACAAATCTAAGGTTCAAACTGACGAGATTAAGATTTCTCCTATGCAGGTATATCAACGACAATGGGAGAAACTAGTTACACGGAGAGATATTAACCCAGAAACAACTATAGTTGATATCTCAGGCAAGTATCCCAGAGTTTGGATGAAGCCAGGAAGTCATCCAAATGAAGTACATGAATGGTATACGTTTGGAGCTCTAGCTTCAATCTATCTTGTATCACCAGATTCGAGAAATTTGAAATTACCGAAATGGATTGGAGAAGCGATTCTGAGACTTGGGCCAACAATCCACACTTGGCCAGAGGAGACATTTTGGAACTGTATTTTCTAAGTGCAGCTCCCGAACCAGCAAAAAAAGGCTTTAATGAAGCTTTTCATTTCATCAAGTTAAGAAGACCGGATGGAAATACTTTAAAATATATAAAAGCATCTTCACCGGAAGAAGGACCAGTATTAGTAGGAGCATTTTCTGAAGATGAAGCTTCTACCAGACGAGCATGGGGTCTTTGGGTTTGTCTAACCGAAATGGACAAAGTCAAATATCCATTCAAGTTTTTTCCAGAATTCAGCAAATAGATCTTTCCTTTTGAATTCGATGACTGGATCAACAACAGGATTCGCAGAAGAGCTTTTCGAAACTAAGAGAAGAATTCTGTGGGAGAACAAGATTCTGGCAAGCAAAGAAACTTACCGGAAATTCTGTTATATGGCGCATGTTGGTCGTTAGATCGATCGGATATGTCAAGCATGTCCTGAACAGAAAGAACCCGAGTTTGGGAAAGGATTCCGACCCAAACCCGACCGACAAGATCATGCAGCTGAACAAGACAAGGTCCCAGCTCACAAGACGCGTTTTCCTCGGGGACCACACAGACCAACTTTTTAAAAGATTCCCCGACAACCATCACATGGGCTGAGTCATGCGGAAAGAAAAGGAAGACAGCTGGCGAGACAATAATGTAGGGTATGATGTAAGCAGTGACGTCATAAGTTTCAACAAGATTTGAAGTCCGCCTTTCAAGTCCGGACTTACCTCTATAAATTGCAGGATTTGAAGGAAGCTGGGGACATCGAACATTCTCCTTAGTTTTCTTACAATAAAATCTGAGTGAAAAATTTGTAATATTTTGAGTGTTTTAGTTTTAAGTTTTATGTATTTTCGAGTGCAAGCCTCGTATATGAGAGGCTAAACAAGTATTCTCCTCCCAAAAGGGGATTACTAATGTAATAAATATTTCAATAAGTTCTTAATAAAAAGGGGCTTTCTGCTTCAACATGTCTTTATAATGTTCTATTAATTTATCCCGTTTAAAGATTACTTGTACGCCTGGAGTAGGAAACGAACCAAGGTTGTGCTGAACAGTTGCTGAAGGAGTCGGATAACTTGCAGATCATCTTCCCTGAGAGTGAGGTTGAACAGTGAGGAGCTGTTTGTCAAAAGATCTGGGGGCAGTAATCTTCCGACTGGTGGTGTTGCGAGCCATCTCACCCGGTGCTGTTTCGGTCAAAGAAGGTATGAATTTTAAGGGATATTTTAATTTTACGGAAGCATGTTGGGTATGGTCGTAATGGACTATATCCATTTATATTAATAAACTTAGGCAAATTGAAGTATGTATACATGTTAGTAAAACTATTACAGAAGTATGCCCTGTTAAGTTTTATAAGGAAACGACATGGTCCATTTAAAACCTCTGAATAGAGACTGGATCTAAATAGGTGTAACATTGCCACGAACAAAACAGGTGTCAGAAAATGAAATCTTTCACAACATGTGATACATTGAAAAACAGGGTAATTTGGGACTTGCATGGAAAATTTTATAAACTGTGGGACTATTTATGCATATCTCTAAAATTGTAGGACTTATAGTGTAAGATTTGAAAACAGTGGGATGCCAAATGCAAAGTACGGGATTAACAGTGTAAGAGGCCTAATCCTGTGGGACTGAGGGTGCAATTTTCTCAACCAAGGGTATTCTGAGTATTATGAAAACATGAAATAACTCCTGGGGACCAATATTGCAACAACTAGAAACTTATAGGATCGAAATCGCTTGAAGACGAAACTTATGGGACCGAAATTGCAAGTTACTAATAGTTACGGGACCAATTTTGCAATTTCCCCAAAATAAATTTGTGGCAATAAAATTTTATTTTTGGACAAATCCCGTGTAACACATGAGTGTTATTCTAGTAATTAATATTTCAAATTAAAGACAAGTGAGACTTTTAAGAGGTGTAATGTAGAAATTATTTCAATAAATTAAACATATTATTTTATACTTTCTTGATGTGTTATTACATGCTATTAATGAGATCAATCTTGTGATCTAGTAGTTGAGGCGTGTGTTGTAAGGGTGAATGACCCGCGTTCGATCTCATACGAGTGCGTGTGTCCCCTTACCAAATTCCTCCATTGTACTAAAAAAAATTACATGCTATTAATAGTAAACATTCATCAAAATAAAAACGGGGAGCCAAAAGATCCACATATAAAAGGAAAAAACATAATAGTTTACTAAAATATGTTGTTTATGTGTTACATCTTTTAATATTCTGGTAAAAAAAATTTGCTAAAAATATCTCATACGGAGTCTCTATTTTGGTTCTCAATAGACTTAGCATGTACTAGTGATACTAGAACATAAAATATAACACAATTTAAGATAAAATATTCGTGATTTTTTAAGTCCAATATAATTACAAGGAATAATATCAAATATAGGTGGATATATGATCAAACCAAATGTCATGCTAGAAAATAATATTACTAGAGCAAGGAGACCACATCATATGATACTGCATGGGTCTAATTTTGCAAAGTCTTTTCCAGACCAATCTATCCATTGGCGAAGAGGGAGCAATACAAATTGGCATATCGCCATCATACTTCAAAGGGATAATTACAAAAAGTACCCCTGAGGTTTCACCTAATTACAAAAAAACCCGGCTAACTTTTAAACTTATAGAAAGTACCCATGAGGTTTGATTCAGTGTTATAATTAAGGGTAAACTGCAATGTTTTTATAAATATGAAGGGGGGTCTTGAAATATTTTTTGCTTATGATGGGTTTAAATGTTAGACAAATTAAATCTTGGAGATATTTTTCGTAATTTTGAAATGTAGTTGGGTTCTTTTGTAATTAGGTCAAACCTCGAGGGTATTTTTTTTGTAATTAACCCTACTTCAAATGCACAAAATTTGATCACGGAGATGCTTATCTCTAAGCCCCCACCACAATTTTATAGAAAAAGCAGTAAGAGATCTAAAATGCAGCTAAGACCGATGCCCCCTTCATTAAGAACAAACTGTCTCCCTCGCAACTCAATGATTTTTTATGGGCAAAAACTTGCGTGAGACGGTCTCACGGATTTAGATCCGTGAGACGGAGCCCTTATACAAAATTTTAAAGGTTTTTTTTTTCCAAATTTTTATTTTTCTTAGGGTTTATATTTGTTTTTTTAGAGTTTATTTTGTTTCTTGGGTTTATTTTTAATTGATTTGGGTTTTTAGGATTTTTAGTTTTTTTTTAGGGTTTATTTTTTATTTTGTGGGTTTATTTTTGTTTTTCGGGTTTATTCTTCATGGTTCATGTTTTTAGGGTTTATTTTTGTTTCTTCATGGTTTATTATTATTTTTAAATTTATTTTCATGGTTCATGTTCTCAAGACGGAGCCCTTAGAAGATCCGTCTCACGGATTTAGATCCGTGAGACCGTCTCACAAGAGACTTGCTCATTTTTATGTGGTTATCTGAGTTTTTCTAGAAAAATCTTTGCCATTATTTGCTCAACCTTATGGACGCTGAACTTAGGAGGTTAAATGACTTGAATGATGTGGAATAGGATGGAGCTCAAAAAACTCCTAATGAGCAATGAGTCTACACCAAAAGAGAGGGATCTCCATGCCCAACCTTGATTTTATTTTGCATTCTGGATATAAGGTTAAGGAATTTAGGGCTTGTATGGTTTCCTTCCCATTGAGCTTTTTCCCACTTTTTACCATTTGAGATAGATATGTAAATCATGTTTATTTTACTCAATCTTATTGAAAATATCAAACTTTCAACTTCTTAAATCTTACTTTCCAATCTCAACCCTATATCCTCAATCAACATGTCTCTTGTGAGATGGTGTGAGACCGTTAGATGAGTGATACTTTTAACGTAAAAAGTGATACTTTATCAAATCAAAATACATTTAATTTAACTTAATTTAGTGCATACTTTGTCAAATTTAGAACTATGAAATGCATATACTGCTGCAATAGAAAGACCAAATACAAATAGCATCTAATGTGGAATGATCAACGCAAACAATCAAGATAAAAAAAAAAAAAAGCTAAATAAACAACACAATCGCCCCAAAACCCATCGGCTGCATCAATCCAAGAACATTCTAATAAACAAATTATCTCAAGGATGATTACAAAAAGAACACCATGAGGTTTCGGCTAATTAAAAAAAGAGATGTTTTAAAATACAAAAAAAAAATCTCATATTTGATTATGTCTTAAATTAAAGAATATAACAGTAATATTTTATAAGTTTTAGGAGATATTTAAAATTATTTTATTTATGAATGGGAAAATGCAATACATAATCAAAGCTCAAACGATTTTTTGCAATTTTAAAAAAACCTCAAGTTTATTGTAACTAGCCCGAACCTCGTGTTTTTTTGTAATTATCTCATTACTAATACCAACCACTCAAGCGTCTTCCAATCTTGAACGAAAAATACGCATCAAGACACGCATACATAACCTGATCTTCGGTAAGAACACGATTATCCCACCTGCTCAACCTCAAATTCTGCGGTTTTTCTATTTCCACTCCAAGAATCTCTTTCGTCAACGCTTTCAATCCCACATTACACAAATCTTCCCTGCCCAACTCATATGCTGCCCACGAACGTAGGTCTATCGTATTTGCTGTTGAATACAATGTTACAGAATCGGAATGCCTTCAAAATGGCAAATTACAGAAAGAAAGATTACAAGAAAAATAATAACTATTACAACTTCTTTTCTTAGAACTTTCAGAAGCCGAGTCGAGACGAATCTCTTTCCGCAAAGCAATTACGTCCCGGCTAGTGCTCACGGTTTGACGTATTGCTTCCAAAGATGAAACGGCTTACGTCTTCTGTGTAGTAGTACCACTAACACAGAAGCACCTTCGAACTAGAAATGTGCTGAAGACTGGTTGCTGGACTTAGTGCAGAATGTAGAAAATAGCTTTTGGAGGTGTATGAAATGCTATGAATTTCCTGTGTAAAATCTGCAATGCATAGCAATGAATTTATAGACAACCAACACCTGCCGGAGATAAAAAGGTAGTGGGCATTAATCCAATTGTAACATCCCAGATGTTACATCCCACTACTCCATAACAGACAAGTAGTGGGCTCTTTTCAGCTGATCACTACTGTAGGAGTTACTAACACCTTACACCCCACTACTCCATAACAGACAAGTAGTGGGCTCTTTTCAGCTGATCACTACTGTAGAAGTTACTAACTCCAACAGTCACACGAATCTGGACACCTACAATGTCCACTATAGGGCCGGGCCGCCCCGGCCCAAGCCCAGGCCCCGGCCCAGGCCGGGCGGGGCGAGCGCAGCGCGTGTGGCCCACTTGTGATCATCCACTTGTGTTATAGTTTATACAACAAATAACACCTTCTAGTAAATAAACTAGGATAAACTATGATTTGTATTCCATGTGGGATAAGGCATAAGCCTTTCATCTCCCTTTAAATAATCTTTACATAATGCCCAATTATGTGGCTACCTTCGTGTATTAATTTCTCACTCACCGAAATTCGGTTTGAGAAAAAAAATACTACGAACATCTACTCGGAACGTAGATTAATAATATATAATTTAATTCCTCCAGAATTAAATATTTAGCCACCGAAAAATTGGTCAAAGTCGGGTCGACACCCACTTTATCAAAACCAAAATTTCCAACATTTGCTACCTCCAAACCATAATCGTTCCGGAGCTTTCTTACATCTTCCTCGATTCCTACACCAACAAACGTGTAATTAGAGTTTGCAAGAAACCCACTTAGTCCAAGAGGAATTGCCGGGGCATGAAGGATTTGGAGAATGAGGCAAGATTTTCCGACGGATAGTTGAAGGGTCGCGACAGGGTGCTCCATATTATTGTAGAAATATGGGAGCCATTCGATGTCGAGCCCCACGATAAGACGGTCCAGCACGCGTCGGTTCAATTTCTCGGTGTTGATGAGCCAGGCCGTGACCATTGTAGCATCATTGGTCACTAGGGTCTTGATTTCGTCGACATCGTCCAATATAACACGATAGAGTTTGTGGGAATAAACAGGGAGCCTATAGTCTCTGATCTCTGTCTTCATTGTAACTTAAATTGGAGGAATTTGTAATGCAAAAGATATATAGAGTGCTTATAAAGTGTATGATCTGACAGAAAAAGAAAGATAACAGAAGTCAATTAATTAAATTATACAAAAAATAAGGATAAATACGAATTGAGCATATCGTAGAAAGGGATGGCAACGGGGCGGGTTTGGCCAAATCCGGGACCCGTCCCGCCAAGGAGAAGTAAGACCCGGGACCCGCCCCGCCCCGCCTCAAGACCCGCCCCGCCCCGCCTCAAAACCCGCCGGGGCCGGTCTAGACCCGCCAAATATATTTTTTAAATTATAATAATTTATATTTTTCTATTTGTGGCCAAATTTTCAAAAATAATCAAATGCCAATAGATTAAAAAATAAATAAATATAATTATGCAACTTATTATAACTATTTTTTTTAGAATTGGCTATTATTAAGATTTTTTTTAAAAACAAATACTATTAGTATACTACATAGTACTCAACTAATACTTAAAATAAATATTCAAAGTAGAATATTACAAGATATTATATTAGTAAATTAAACTTTACAAGTAAATAATATTATAATAGTACTCAACTAATATTTTTAAACATATAACACTCAAATTTAAAAGTAAATAATACAAAAATATTTTAATATATATTTAAAAATTTAATAAAATTAACATGCGGGGCGGATCCTATAGGACCCGGGACCCGCCCCGGACCCGGGCGGGTTTTGCAACCTTAGACCCGGGACCCGTCCCGGGACCCATTTATCCGGGTCTAGACCCGCCCCATCGGGGTGGGTTTAATGCGGGGGCGGGTTTTGACCCGCCCTATTGCCATCCCTAGGATTCAACATTAATTGCAAATACAGATGAACAGGGGAATCTATAAAACAAGAGTCAAAATAAAAGTGGAAAAGGACTAATCAGCTAGGTCTCATGTGTTATATTATACTTGAAAAATAGGTATTGTTCCAATTAATCAAAAAGGCCATGAAAGTTGTAATGCATAATAATCCCCCCAAAGGCTCTCCCGGGCGCGCGCCTTTGGGTGTAAAAGGCATTGGGCTTGGCGCCTTAGGCGCGCCTTTAACAACTATGATTGTACCAAAATCTAATTTAAAAGACAAGAATAAAACAAACAACTATTTATACATTTATAAGTGCATATTTGAATTTTTAATCAATCTAAAAAAATTAAACTATATATATTTATTACTTTTGTACATATTAAAGCATAAACAACTTATTTATGATTTATTAGTTTTTTCTTATAAAAGTATTATACATGTGTAATACTTTTATATATTATCCCTATATATATATCCCTATATATATATCATGTGTGTGCGCTATAGGGATAATTGCATTTTGGCCGCCAAACTATCGTGAGTTTTGCGCTTTGCCGACTAAACTTTGGAAATTTCTCATTTACATGCCTAACTTTGAATATTTTGCACTTAACTCCTGAGAGCTGACTTGGGTCTATCATAAGTTGACACATGTCAACTTTTGGTTGGTTTAGAAGTACAAATCATATACTTCAGAGGGCAGAATATGTATTTTCAAAGTTCAGTACCGAACATTCCAGAGTCGGACGAGGGAATGCAGTAAGGGTCTACCTATCTACTGAGCATGGAGCTAGGGATGCTATGAGTTAATGTAGCTACTGAGTTCTTTTGTTTGAGCTACTCTTTGATAGGAATCTACATGGTCTTTAAAGAGGCAAAGTGTAACACACACTATAGTTTGGAGAACAAGCTGAATTAACCCATATAGGTACATATAAATTAACTTTATAGGAATTCATACATAATGACATGACAAATATATGCAACATTAACATATCGATTGGTCTTGGTCTGAAATTAATTAAAACCCAAAACTCCACCTTGAGACCAGAATTTGGTCTTCAAACCCATCCTAGAATATCGGTCGGATCCCGGACATCATAATTCCCAATAAATAAATACCAAGTAATTTGACAGTAAACGACGCATTAATTAGTTTACAAATAGATCACACAAAGTAGAATATTAATTGCAGACGAAAATCAAATACAATTCTCAAAATTGAGAGATTTTAAGACACTAATCTGTTCTCTTACCGTAGGCCGGGATGAACAAACTCGAAGCTTTCTGATCAAATGTCTAAAGGCTACTTCATCTTCTTCACAGATGAAAGCTAAAAGCCTTTGAAACCAAAAGTTTTTAATGTGAAAAGCTGAAAGCCCTACCTTTTTTGTTTTGAAAGCACTAGTTAAATGTATAGAATTCAATATTTCAATTATTAAAAGTTTGGAGACTTTGTGGGGTAAGTAATGTTGTAGTGGAAACTACATCAAAATCTTATACACTTATCTAAAATAAAAAAAGAATAGTGCATCAACTTTATGCTCCATTGGTTGAGATGTGTGTTGTAAAGGAGAATGATCTGGATTCGATCTCATACGAATGTATATATCCCCTCCCCAAATTTCCCCTTGTACTCAAAAAAAAAAAATCTATTGATCTCTTGTTTTGGGAATAAGTCCTAAAAGCCATTGCTTAATGGACATAAAAGGAAAAAAAAAACTGTATAAAGGGAAAGTAAAATACAATTTCTTCAATTCTAAAATTTGTTTCCCAAAGTTCATCCTAGTCTAATCTTGTTTCCCAAATTAAATATGAAAGTTTTAGGCACAAAAGTCATCCGAGCGTTAGGTAGACAGAAACATGAACATTGAGACACAAAAAATCGGTATGTTTGTTTGATGATGGTGGAAAGTTCATGAGGAAGAGATGTTTAATGTGTTGTATTAGAAAATATATGTATTAGTAGAGATATGTATTGTAAATCGTAATGTACGTTTAGATGGTGTTTGGGGAAAAAAGTTGGGAAAAAAATATAATGGATGAAATTAGACAATTTTAGTCATAAAATTTCTATAAATATACTTTTTTTTACGGTTGTACTTTTTGTTAAAAATGGAAAGTGCAACTATAAAGTTTAGAAAACCGCTGGCACCGCCCCACCAACATTAATTTATTGCAATTTAAAATTTTAAACAATAACTGCCATCACTATGCTACGACAGTAGTGCAGTGGGAGGTTGAAAACTTAAAAAATCAGCTTAGTTGCAAAATTGGTCCATAACTAATAGGAGTTGCGAAATTGGTCCTCTTTGATTTTCGAGTTGACAATTGAGGATTTTAATTTTAAAAAATACGCAAATTGAGTACAATTTTCACAGAAATTTTTCAAAATTTAACCTGGTCATGTGGTCACCATGTCATTACAACAACAACATCACAAATTAAGTCTTAATCTCACTACGTGGGGTCGGCTATACGGATCATATCGCGCCATCATTTACGGTCATAAACCATATTTTCATTTAACTCTAGATATAACATATCTTGTTTAATAGCTTCTTTCCAAATCTTTTTAGGCCTACCTCTGCCTTTTTTGATTTGTGTGAGTGATTCCCTACATTCTAAACGTCACACAGGTGCATCTAAAGGTCTCCTATAAACATGTTCAAACCTCTTAATAGTGTTTCTCTAATTTTCTCATCTATTGGTGCTACTCCCACTTTGTTTCTAATGTGTTCATTTCTTATTCTATCTAATCTAGTGTGTCCGCAAATCCATCTTAACATTCTCATCTCTGTTAGATAAATGTTTTTATCATAATTTTGATGATTATGTTTTACTGAGTTTTTATACCAGAATAATGTCTCCTACTATGGTCCAAATACTCCTAATTGGTTTTAAATTATTCTTCGGAGTATTTCATGTAAAGATTATTCTCGACTATTCAAAACTTTCGTATCGAGCGATATTAAAAGTGATTTCCATGTTTTAAAAAGTGTGTCTAACAAATACCGAATATCATCAAGGTAAAATGGTGCTCTAAAAATAGACTGAATTTTTGACGGACCGAATACCCCTAGAGCAGGTCGACCGGTCGAGCAATAGGTCGACCGGTGCCTGTACGTTGTTTTAAGTTTCAACTCGCAAAAAATCCCAGGGAAGGGTCGACCAGTCGACCACATGGGTTGACCCCAAGGTGAAGTCCTCCCCTGCACCACTGTGTATCGAGCGATATTAAAAGTGATTTCCATGTTTTAAAAAGTGTGTCCAACAAATACCGAATACCATCAAGGTAAAACGGCGCTCTAAAAATAGACTGAATTTTTGACAGACCGAATACCCCTAGAACAGGTCGACCGGTCGAGCAATAGGTCGACCGGTGCCTGTACGTTGTTTTAAGTTTCAACTCGCAAAAAATCCCAGGGAAGGGTCGACCAATCGACCACATGGGTTGACCCCAAGGTGAAGTCCTCCCCTGCGCCACTGCCCTCTCGTTCTTTCATTTTGAAAATGGCAGGGACAGGTCGACTAGGGTGGTCGACCGGTCGACCCCCCCAGCGACCTGTGTGGGACTCAGCTCAATGGACTTATTTTTTGAATCTTTGTTTTGATCGACCGAGTGGTCGACCCACAGGTTGACCAGTACAAAATCAGACGATTTTTGAGCTTTTGGGAGACAACTTTTCCTGATTTTGGGGAGTTGATTTGTAACAGCTATATTGTTGATTTAATCTGTATTTCTTTTCAAATTTCACTCTTCAAGAGGAGCCTATCAATGTACAAGACCTCTTCTATAAATAGAGGAAGATTTGGAGCAACAAAACAAGACAATATACTACAACACAACAAGAGACATTAAAAGCAAATATAGTTTGTTCTTCAATTTCAATATTCTTATTGTAATAGCCTAAGTTCTTTTACTTGCACATCTTGAGGTCTAGGCTTTATTCTTGATTACACTTGCACTTCAAAGTTGTATACTTAATTATCGAGTTGTAATATTGAATTTGTGTTCATCATTCAAACACAAGATATACTTGTGAGTGTTCTTGTGATAAGAGCACACTTGGGTGATCTTAGGTGTAGAAGAGTGGTACTCTTCATAGGTGTAAGAAGATTGTGGTAATCTTCTTGTGGAAGAGTTTGGTGTTCTTCGATGTGGAAGAGTTTGGTGTTTTTCGAGGTGTTGAAGAGTTTGGTGCTTTTCAAGTTGGAAGATTATAGCAATCTTCATTAGTGTTGTTGTAAGAAGAGTGTGGTATTCTTCAAGGTGAAGTTGTAATAATTTTGGTAATTATTAATAAAATTCTTTTTCTTTTTCGAAACCCATCCCGGATATGCTGGGGTGGTAGAGCACGTAGTCCGTAGGTGGGGTGAAGCTCTATAAATAGACGTGTGTTGTTTATTTTCCTGCACCTTCATTTTTGTCATTGCTTCTTCATTCGAAAAAGAGGGCGAAACTCAGAAAATCGGCATAATCTATTCACCTCCTCTCTAGATTATCGTAGCCACTTGGACTAACAATCTCTGCTACCCTCATTTTTTGTTTGTGTTCATATTTAGTCGCCCAACATTCTGCTCCATAAAACATTGTGGGCCTTATGGCCGTTTTATAAAAATTTTCTTTAAATTGTAATGGTATTTTACGATCACAAAGGATAGAAGATGCACTCCTCCATTTATTCCAACCCGCCTAATCATCATGTCATTAAGGGTGGAAATAGACTAGCTTACCCAACAAGGCCTATAACCCGATCTACATTGGCTTAAATTGGATTGGCATATTTAACAATTGAGCTAAAGCTAAGACATTTTATAAAATAGGCTTTTAAAAAAGCCTTTCAAGCTAAATAGAGCGACCTATTTATAGGCCTACATATATAATACATATAAACATATAATTATTATACAAAATACATCTATATTGTATATATTTGAATATATATAAATAATAATATTATACGTCTTATATGTAAATATAATATAATATACTAATCAAATAAATAATATATAATCTACAATATTATTGTTTTTTAAACATTGATTTATATAGAATTAAAACAGATTTTAAATAAGCTGAGGTCTGGCTTATTAAGTACAAAATCTACGAAAAAAGTCTATCACATATAAACATGTAATAGGTCAATCTTAGGCCAAAAATAAAACACAAACCATCTAACACAAAGCTTGGCTCGTCCCAACCTATTTCCACCCTTACATGTAGGGGTGTTCATCGAATCAAATTCCGAATTCTTCGATTTCCTCGAATCGAATTTAATCGAATGAACATTTTAAACCTCAATTCGAAATTCAATCATAATTCGATTATTTCGAATCGAATTTAAACGAATTGGATTTCTCGATTTCCGAATCGAATCCGAGTCAATCCAAAAATCCAAATATATCGATAAACTAAATAAGGTTTGGATTTACAACATAATATTTTTGGACTATACCCAATAAAATTCCAGATTTTATTTTTTCAAAATTACAAATTATCAACTAACCATTTTTCATTGTTTAATTTAACTAAAGACTATCATAAATTCATAACGAACTCCCTTACATAAATTCAATAAATCATTTTGTGTCAATTTTATACCAGCACTAGTTACTTGATAAATAATTTTTATATTCAAATATGAGGTATCAAATTGACGAAGTGTATGTGTGTAGCTAAATAGATATAGTGTATGCTATCATATAATTTATTATTTTAATATGATCTCAAGATAAATATATGTAACTTTTATAAATGCATGTGTATAATTTACATATATACAATAAATAATTATGTATAGTGTGAAATATATACATATAAATCTCCAATTGAAATACGAATTCAAATTGAAATAAGAATTCGAATTGTAATACAAATTCGAATTGAAATATGAATTCGAATTTAGTCGAATTTCAGCTCGAATTAGGATTTTCGAATATAATTCGAAAAAAAACCTCAATTCGTTATTCAATTCAAATATTCATATTCGAAATTCGAGTTGATTCAGAATTCGATTCGAAATTCAAAAATCCTAATTCGGAACTAAAATTTGAATTCGAACCGAATCGAATTTCGGATCCATTCGAAAAATGAACACCCCTACTTACATGCATCACACGAACATAAAATGAACTTCCTCGTTGCCTTCCACTTCCACTTCCTATTACCCCAATTAAAACAAAGTCGATTTAATTTTAGCATTTTAAAGCGCATTGGTCAACAAAATATAATTTTCTTCAAATGTAGAAATCATATCAGTTCTAAAAAACTCTAGGCGCTAGTCGGGCGGCAAGTTGGGGTCTAACGCCTAGGCGGGGTTAGGGCAAGGTTAGGCGGGCCTAATCGGAAGAAAAACGTATGCAGACAAGAAGAGTCTAGCGTCTAGGCGGGGACTAATCGGAGCTAGGAGAGAATTTTTAGAATAGTGATTGCAACAACAGATTTGGTAAAATCAAAATCAAGGTAAAAAGTTGCGAAAATTCTTCATCCACTTCCAACAATAGCATTACAAGAGACCATACAAACACTCCTAAGAAAACATCTGTTAAGACAAAATCTAACTTAACACAAACTTGAAACGCGCTAAAAATTCATCTGTGGTACTATTGTCTAACTGCAGCATTAGAGTGGAGAAATAATCAAAAACTTCAATGATGCAAGATTCCATTCATGAAAACATTAGCAACATCGATAGAGGGAAACCAAATTCAATATTGAACTATCATGTAGCTCATCTATTACTGAACTATCATTCCCAAAAGGGTATATATAGAACAATCCATCAAGTAATCCAATAAAGTAATCATCAGTCAAACTCACAACCATTCACACATTTAACAGTTTTCAAGTTTTCAACATGCCTTTGTTTTCGAAAGCAAATATTCACACATTCATATAAACAGAACTGGATCGGGTGGTTACCTATATGCAGAAAAACCGTCGATCAACATATGCCAAATTATGCTCGTCTACAAAACTCTTTTTGCCTCAATCCTTGAGTTCCATGGTGATGTTTGCAGGGAGAAAAGGATAGTGAGAGTACAATTCTATTCGAATATATCTTCAAGGAAGAATCCTAATCTCATTAGAAAACTCAATCCCACCCAAACTCGGGAATTGATGTCCTGGTCCATATCAATTAACAGTCTCCTAAAAAAAATTATTACAAAAACTACCCACGAGGTTTAGCCTAATTACAAAACACCCAATTATCCTTCAAAATTACAAACCTTGACATTTGTTTCTATTTTACGAATTGCATTAAACTGACCCTCAAGAAGGGGGTACTTGTTAGGTAAATACAAACCTCAAGGGATAATTTTTGTAAATAAGCTAACTATCAAGGGTAGTTTTTGAAATTATCCCTTAAAAAACAACAGGAGCATTGAAAACCAAGTCCAAGGTAACAACAAAACCAAAAACATTTGGCAAAAGCTTCAACCAGATGAACAAGACCAGTTTCACACACTACAAATTTTATTAACTTCAAATATAACACTTCTACCAGAAAAGCAATTCATTATATCAACAGGACTCGCAACTTCCGACAAAGAATACATCATACATGAAGGACACAAAATGTATACAATAGCAAAATAGGATAAAACAAATCAAATCCGAAAACATCGTTATTCTTAAGAATCCTCAATAATTACACAAATATACCAACTGACACAAATACATGGTAATTTTACAGTGTTGTATTAGAGTAGGTATTTTTCACCACCCATTTCCCATGGTCTAATGGTATAAGAAGGACCCAGATTGTTAGCACCAATCCTTCCCAGAATCCAAGAATTTCACACCATCTATTCACAAAACCTGAAAATATATTTTTAGGCAACAAGCCAATAAAACAAAACCCCCAAATTTCCATTCACTTTACCTAAAAGCAGAAGCATTTAAAATCCTACCAATCTCAAAACTCACAAAAGCATCAAGACAAGCATACTGTACTTGATCAGGCGTGAGCCACCGATTATCCCAACTACTCATCGTTACTGCCTTAGGTTTTTCAATCTCTATTCCCAGCACAGTCCTCGCCAGGGTTTTCAGCCCCGCGTGCTTCAAATCCTTCATCCGATACATATCCGCAGCCAAACCCCTCAAATCAATTGCCTTCGCGTGATACCCAATCCTATAGTCCCGTTGAAGTTTCTCCAAATCGGATTTAACTCCAATTCCGACGAAATTGTGGTTGGAGTATGAGAGGAATTGGATTAGCTGGACGGGGAAGTAAGGGGAGTGGATGAGCTGGTAGATGAGGCAGCAGCGGCCGACGCAGAGCTGGAGGGTGGCGGCGGGGTTTTGGTGGTGGCGGGTGAAATTGGGGCGCCACTCGACGTCGAGGCCGACGATCAGGCGGTGGCCGTAGAGGGAGCTGATGGAGGAAATCCATTGAGAGACGGTGGTGGGGTCGTGGGTGACGGTGGTATAAACGACGTCGTTGAAGAAGAAGACGTTGTAGATATTGGAGGGTGAATTGTAGTGGTGGTGGATTGTCATCTCGTTTGATTTTCGTTCCGCCATTTGTGTGTGTGTGTCAGTGTGTGTGTGTGTGTGTGTGAAATTGTTTTTGGTGGTATTTAGGGGTGGGCATCGGGTCGGGTTTTCGGGTTTTCGGGTCGGGTACCCGGAGTTGTCGGGTGGTGAATTTAGGTACCCGAAACCGAACCGAAAAAATCGGTACCCGCCCAGTCGGGTTTCGGGTACTGAGTTTAATTTTTTTTTTTTAAAAAAAAAAATGGGAAAAAACCTGCTGCCTGCTGGGTTTTAAAACTGTACTGTAATGGAGAAAAACTGTTTCAAAAATTACACATATTGCCCAACCCATATGTTTTCAAATTAACTTATAAAAATCCAAAATGTGTTCATCAAATTAAACAATAGAAGCTCAAAAATTAAACATTGAAAAAAACTTAAAATTAAAATTACACAATTACAATTTACAAAAGTTTAAAATTTAACAAAAGAAAAAAAATTAAAATTAACAGCCGCCCCCATTACAAATTTACAATTAACACAAAAAAGTGAGAGATAAAGAAAAAAAATTAAAATTAACAACGACCACGAGCCCTTTACACCGTCGCTCTGATCTGGTCAGTCTTGGTGAAGCCGCCGCCATTGCCGTGAAGAGAAGGAAAGGAAGGAAGGCGAGTAGGCGACGCTGAAGAGAAAGGGTTGGAGAAAAGGAGTTCAAACTTCTTCAAGCTCTCTGCCTCTTTTTTCCTCACGTAAACCCTACAGGAGAAATGATAATGAATGGGTTATGGGTCAACAAGTAACAACTGGGTCAAGGATTTTAATTTCCAGTTTTTTTTTTTAAATTACCGGGTACCCGATCGGGTATTCTCCAAAATACCCGATCCCCGACCCGTATTCTGGGCCTCGGGTTTAGGGTAACCCGAAACCCGATAATTTTTAAAAATACCCGATCCGGTCGGGCATTATCCGATCGGGTCGGTCGGGTACCCGAAAACCCGACCCCGAATGCCCACCCCTAGTGGTATTGGTAATTTAAAAGGACTGATTTAGTGATCTTACATTATCCCCTAAATTTTCTTTTTTAATACCTAAATTATTAATTTATTATTGAATATGACTTCGTCCTTTCATATTATTATATCACTTTGCTCTCGTATTTCTTAAAAACTTGTCTTAATTATTCTTATGTATTGTTTAAAATTACTCATTTGCATTTGTATTTTTGGAATATTCGTATGCAAATAGAAATCTATTGAATAACCGTTAAAAAAAATAAAAAAAAAAAGAAATCTATAGAAGAAAAAAGCTGTTGTGATAATTTGTCAATTATATGGACTTTAGCATCAATTTTGTATAGACTTTAGCAAAAGTAGTGGATGAAGCACCAATTGTATAGACTTTAGCAAAAGTAGTGGAGGAAATTGACAAACACATGGTTGAATAATCATACATTTTTGCGTATAAATTGTTGAAGTTCATTGAATGAAAACACACCGAAATACATCTCTCTCTCTACTTTTGGTTATTGTTCTGATTCACATATTTCTCAATATATGTTTGTATTATCATTATAGAAAATAGAAATTATCTATCACACATTACCAGCACGAGTCTCTACCCGATCGTTAAAAGTTTTTGGTGAGTGCAGTTTTATTCATTTCTTAATTTAAAATATTATTATGGCTAACCTCGCAAAACTCGATTTTGTTGCTCTTGATATTGCTGAAAACAATTATATGTCATGGGTTCTAGATGCTGAAATCCATCTAGATGCTAAAGATCTGGGCAATACCATTAAAGAAGGAAATAGTGCATCTGCACAATATAAAGCTAAAGCTATGTGTCACCATCTCGATGAGAATTTAAAAAGAGAATACCTTACGGTAATAGATCCATCCGTCCTTTGGAAAAAATTGAAAGAAAGATATGATCACCTGAAGATGATTATACTTCCAAAGCCCCGGTATGATTAGACAAAATCGCGTTTTCAATATTTCAAATCTATAAGTGAATATAACTCCATGGTATTTAAAATTTCTTTAAAATTGAAATTATGTGGAGAAAGTATCACATATGGAGATATGATTGAAAAGATACTTTCTACTTTTCATACCTCGGGTTTGCTCTTGCAGTAGCAATACCGAGAAAAAGGTTTCACAAAATATTCTAATTTGATTTCGTGTCTTCTTATGGCCGAACAAAACAATGAATTATTGATAAAAAAATCATGAATCACAGCCTACTGGTTCTACTCCATTCCCTGAAGTGAATGTGACTAGAGCTCAAAATTTCAATAATTCAAGAGGTCGTGGTCGCGGTCGTGGTCGTGGAAGATTTACTCCATATAATCGTGGTAGTCAGAATAATTCAAATCGCAAAAATACAAGTAACCATCTGAAGTGGAACAGAAATGATAAGAAAGGAAAAGAGAAAGTGATAAATCCAAAGAATGATGGAGAAAAGTGTTATCGATGCGGAATAAAAGGTCATTGGTCATGTACTTGTCGTACATCTAAACATTTAGTGGAGCTTTATCAAGCATATCTTCGAAAAAAAAGACAAAAGTGCTGAGGCAAATTTTGCTTCTGATCATCTTGAAGATGATAATTTTGATGACGTGAATGTGGATATTACACATCTGGATGTTGCTGATTTTTTTGATCATCCAGAAGGAAGGATTGATCACTTAATTGGTGATGAAATTATTTAAGCAATGATATCTATACTTTAAATTAGTTTCTAAAATATTTCATGTAATTTTGTTGGTATTGTAAGAGTGGGAATGTTTTGATTGTGCTAGCATGTATTTTCCCGGGAAGATATATTTCTGGGTTAACCTTTTATATGAATAATAATAATAATTTTTTATCACAATATTTGTGTTTATTATCACAAAATATCATTATAATTCTACTAAATCATTCAAAATTTTCACATTCAAATTTTCTCCCCCCCCAACGGTTAGTTAACAACTATGAAAAGTGATTTTCATTCTATGAATATAGCAACATTTCATTCAACAAATTCACACATATTCTTTCATCTTTCTAAAAACTTCACATTTCTTTCATTCCAAAAATAGTTAACTTGATGATAGTATTTGTCATTACAATGGCCTTCATATACACTATCTTGCTTTTTGTTGGAGAATATACTCCAGGAGAATTTGGCTTTTGATTAAGCTTATTGTCTTCACAATTCTTCCTCTGTTAGCTGTAATAATTTATTTTAGCATGATGAATAATTAGGTGATTATGTATGTCTATCTCATTTATGATTTCGAATTTTTTTTATATTTGAGTTTTTATTGTGCCTCGATGTTATTATTTAACTGTTTCACAATGATCGATTTTTTTCTATATATGAAATCATAAAGATAATTATATAATATTAATTCAATAATGTTATATTAGGTGTATATGAGAAATACCGAGAAGAAAGACTATTGTCTACTTGACAGTGCAACAACGCACTCAATATTAACGAGTAAATCATATTTTTCGAGTGTAAAACTGTGCAAAGCACAAGTTACAACTATATCTGGTCCCGTTGAGATTATTGATGGCTCCGGGAATGCAACATTAATATTGCCTAATGGTATAATCCTATAGACTGAAAATGCATTATTATCTAGTAGATCAAAAATAAATCTACTAAGTTTAATGATGTACGTGATAATGGTTATCATTTAGAGACACTAAATGACCATGATAAAGAGTGTCTATGTATCACATCATATAAAATGGGCAAGAAGAATGTCCATGAGAAATTCGAAGCGACAATTTCTTGATTGTATTATATCCCAATTAAAGCATTTGAATCCTACGCCACCATGCCTTGGAAGCTAGTGAATCCTGATATATTTGGGTTATGACATGATCACCTTGGACACCCATTGAAAGGCACAAAAATTTTGATATCCAAAGATTATTTATGTGAATCGTGTTCACAAGGAAAACTCATTATTAGACCTTCAATGGAAAAGGTTGGTTATGAATTATCATCATTTTTACAGCGTATTCATGGTGATATTTGTGGACCACTACATCCATCAAGGGGACCATTTAGATATTTTATGGTCTTAATTGATGCATCTTGTAGATGGTCACATGTATGTTTATTATCTACTAGAAATATTGCATTTGCTCGATTATTAGCGCAAATTATTAAACTATGAGCATATTTCCTTGATTATCCTATTAAGAATATATAAGAATGGATAATGTCGGAGAATTTACATCAATTTTTTTTTATGAATATTGCACAACACTGGGAAATAATATTGAACATCCAGTAGCACATGTTCATACTCAGAATGGGATGGCAGAATCCCTGATTAAACGAGTTCAGGTCATTGCTCGTACATTATTAATGAGATGAAAGCTCACTAATATAACATGGGGACATGCAGTATTGCATGCATCAATACTTATCAGATTACACCCTACTGCTTATCATATGCATTCTCCCATGCAATTAACTCTTGGTTTTGAGCCAAATATTTTACATCTACGCACTTTTGGGTGTGTTGTTCAAGTGCCGATTCCACCTCAGAGGACAAAAATGGGTCCACAATGTAGACTTGGTATATACGTTGGATTTGATTCTCCGTCAATTATTTGATATTTGGAACCAATGACGGGAGATTTATTTACAGCTCGTTTTGCGGATTGTCATATTGATGAAACAACATTTCCATCAATGGGAAAGGATAAAGATGTGTTGCAAAATGATAAACTAAAACCAGTTGAGAATCTCTTTTGGAATGAACAAATTTTGTCCCATTTGGACCCGCGTACTCCTAAATGTGAGAGTGAGGTGAGTAGAATCATTCATTTACATAATATTGCCAATAGATTTCCATATGCATTTAATGATGCTAGCAAAGTCGCGAAGTCTCATATTTCGGCTGTGAATGTCCCAGCCAGGATTATTGTTCCTGAAGAACATAAGAAAATGAATGATGATGTCCCAAGATAAAAACGTGGTAGGCCTATTGGCTCAAAAGATATTGTTCCTAGAAAAAGAAAGGGGAGAATTGATACTAGTAGGCATGCTCTAGATGAATCTGCAGAGCCTAATTTCTCAGAAAATATTCAAATTAAAAGTTATGATAGCACCGAGAACCCCTTGAGCTATTGTAATGAGGTATGGGATCGAAATAAAATAATCATTGATGATAAATTTGCATTCTCGGTTCCTCAATAAATCATTAATGATGATTATGATAGTGAACCACATTCTATATTAGAATGCCGTCAAAGGCCTGATTGGCATATGTGAGAGGAATCAATAAAATCTGAGTCAGCTTCTCTAGAAAAATGAAATGTATTTGGGCAAATTGCTCGAACTCCAAACAATGTAAAGCCCATTGGATACAAATGGGTATTTGTTTGAAAAAGAAATGAAGAAAATGAAATCGCGAGATATAAAGCACGACTCGTAACTCAAGGATTCTCCTAGAGACCTGAGATAGATTATGATGAAACATATCCACCTGTGATGGATACGATCACATTTCATTTTCTTATCAGTATGGTAATCCACGAGAATTTAGACATGCGTCTAATGGACGTAGTGACAGCATATCTATATGGTTCACTGGACTCTGATATTTATATGGAAATTCCAGATAAATATAAAATGCCAAAATCAGATACTCCCCGTGAATTATACTCGATCAAATTGCAAAGATCGTTGTATAGATTAAAGCAATCCAATCGCACGTGGTATCATAGACTTAATGAATACCTTTCTAAGGTAGGATACAAAAATGATACTATTTGTCCATGCGTTTTTATTAAAAGATCAGATACTGGATTTGCTATCATTGTTGTATATGTTGATGACATGAATTTGATTGACACCCTTGAAGAATTATCCAATGCTGCTGAATACATAAAGAAACAATTTGAGGTTAAAGACCTTGGAAAAACTAAACTTTGTCTTGGTCTTGAGCTAGAGCATAAAGAAAATGGGATACTTGTCCATCAATCTACTTACTCTAAACGGATACTCAAATAATTTAATATGGACAAGGCTCATCCTTTGAGTACCACTATGGTCGTGCACAGTTTAGATCCCGAGAAAGATACATTCCAACCAAAAGAATCCGATGAAGAAATTTTAGGTCCTGAATACTATTGGAGCATTAATGTATCTAGCATAATGTACTCGGCCTGATATTTCTTTTGTAGCAAACCTACTCGCACGATACAATTTTGAGCCAACTCGAAGATACTGGAATGATATTAAACACATTTTTTGATATCTGAGTGGTACTATAGATTTGGGGTTATTCTATTCCAAGGAATCCACTAACTATGGGTTAGTTGGTTATACTGATGATGGATATAAATCTAATCCACACAAAGCTCGATCACAAACTGGCTACTTATTTTGCTATAACGATACAACTATATCATGGCGATCCACTAAACAAACATTAGTTGCTACTTCTTCCAATCACTCTATTGCTCTTCATGAAACTGGCAAGGAGTATGTTTGGTTAAGATAAGTTATAGCTCATATAAAAAATGTTTGTCAGTTGAAACCAGTTACAGATACTCCTACTATTATTTATCAAGATAATGCAGCACACATAACACAAACGAGAGGTAGTTACATAAAAGGTGATAGGACCAAGCATATTTCACCAAACTTTTTCCACACACATGAACTCCAGAAAAATGGAGAGGTAGACATTCAACAGATTCGCTCATGTCATAATCTTGCCGATCTATTTACAAAATCCTTGCTGACATCAACATTTGAGAAAATAGTTTACGACATTGGAATGAGAAGAGTTAATACGAAGCAAGATTGATATATTAGTTATGGAGATGATATTCTTTATTTCAGGGGGAACGAATATATTGTGTGTTGTACTCCTTTTCCCTTCTGTCGGGTTTTTATCCCATTGGGTTTTTCCATCTTAAGGTTTTTAACGAGGCAGCTTATGCACAAAGTTTGGATTTGAGAATGTACTTTTTTTCCCTTATGTCTGATTTTTTCCCACAGGTTTTTTTTAGCTTAAGGTTTTTAACGAGGCATCCTCATCCAACTTCCTATAATGCTACGTCCAAGGGGGAGTGTTGTGATAATTTGTCAATTATGTGGATTTTAGCATCAATTTTGTATAGACTTTAGCAAAAATAGTGGATGAAGCATTAATTGTATAGACTTTAGCAAAAGTAGTGGAGGAAATTGCCAAATACGTGGTTGAAGAGTCTAAATTTTTTTCTTATAAATTGATGAAGTTCATTGAATGAAAACACACTAAAATACATATATCTCTCTTCTATTTTTGCTTATTGTTCTGATTCATATATTTCTCAATATATATTTGTATTATCATTATAGAAAATAGAAATTATCTATAACAAAAACAAGTTTATTAATTTTAGAATATTTTTAAAGTGATTGTAATGAGGGTAATTTATTTATTTAATAGAAATATAGGGGCAAAAATATACAATAAAAATAAAAGTGACAAAAATTTAAACTATGACGAGATAAAATGATATAATATAGGGGGAGGGTTATATAGGACCCCCTATTATATGAGTACATATGACCAAATTCAGACCACAGATCTACCTATTTCAATGGCTATTATTAATTCTGATTAATGTTTATAAAATATATGGTAAAGTCAAAATTGGGGCAAATTAGTCCACATAAAAAATAGGAGGGTTGGCTAAATCTAGTAAATCTCATGAAAATAGGATGAGTTACCCACAATTGGTGGCATCCTTCATTAAACGTTGCAATCACAATCCCGTAAGAAAAATCGAATCAGTCTTCTACTCTCCTTCTCCACTGAATCTGTTGCATAGAAAACCATCTCCCACAAAATACAAGTCGATAGTTTGAGAATACAAGCAACAAACAAAAAATGGATGACACCTACGAAGAATGTTTCAACACTCATGAACAACAAGGTAACCATTTTCTCGCGTTTCGATTATTTAGGCTGTCCATTTTTACTGAATCCATTAAAAGTTTGATTCGCAGTTTTTTAAACCAAGTATCGATTCATCATTTCAATTTTTTCTTTACCTAGAACTTTGCTTCTAAATGATTAACATGTTGCTTATTTGTGCTTATGTACATGCTTGTATCTATGCACAAGCTTGCGAATATGCAGAAACTGTCATGATATGCATGAATTCATTTCGTCATTCCCATATTGTTTTTAAAAAAATACTTGATATGGTCAGAATGTTGCTTATATGTGCTTAAATACTTTCTCGCACGTATGCAAAATGTTGCTTAGTTTTTACTGTGTTTTAAACTCTCATATTAATAATAGTTTGTTTGATGAGAACTATCATGTTATGCAAAAAATAAAAAAACTTATACTTATATGGATTCCCATTCTTTCAATCGTTGATGATTTTTTCAACCCAGAAATTTGTATGCACGAATACTTTCTTGTATGTATTCAAATTTTTACGTCCCCATTTATTCTAACCCAGTACTTTGCTTAGTTATGGCTAGAAGTTTGCTTACATGTGCATAACTATAAGTAGATTCTAAATGTTGCTTAATTATTTATTGTGTTTGAATTGGTTGAAATTGCACATGAGCCGCAACAGTGGATTGAAATAACATCGGATTCATCTCCGAACTGGATACCAGAATGTGACTAAAATATGACTCCAAAAGAAGGAATGAATTTTGATAATGTCGATAACGGAATACCATTTTAAAAATAATTCTTAATAGAAAAAAAACATGTGTTCGAGAATATGTTGTGACTGTTTATTTATTTGTTTAATACTGCTTATTCACATATTACAAATTGCCTATGCGTGGTTATTATAATGCTTATTACTACTATGTACTCAGCTTATTTGTGACTGCTGTAGTGCTTTTTGAGCAAATAATTCAACATTCGTGCAAAATTTGGTTACTGCATCCCATATGTTCGATTTCTGATTGTGCGTAAAATATTGCTTGTGAAAGGATGTTATGCTGCTTAGGAAGCAATTAAATTATGCTTACAATACCATCAAACCATGAAAATAATTGCTCACAAAGCAACTGAATTCTGCTTACAAAGCAATTGAATTCTGCTTACAGTATCTAAAAACCATGAAAATAAAGACAACACTAAATAAAAAACATTCCAATATCAACTACGCATGTACGTCAAAACCAACCATATTTAAGATAGCTATAAAATACTACAATATTCAACATTTTGATCAAAAGTATGAAACATCAACATTTCGTTGTGATCCTAACTCGATTTAGCAAACTCCTTTGCTCGTCCCAAAACCGACCCCCTATGCTCGTTCATTACATCTTTTGCCATTTCCAACAGAAAATCTATCAAAAAAAGACACTAGTCATTTATATAAATCATTTATTAACAAACAAAACATTTATAAGCATAAAAATCAACCAAGCATAAGCATAATATAATACATGTATAAGCAGAAAATAGACTATAGATAAGCATAATTATCAACAACAATAAGTAGTTGAAAACATCAATAAGCAATCCCCCCAGCCTTAGAAAAAAACATGGCAATACTAATTACCCCATAAATTGAGATAATTTTACCAACATATGAACTGAACTTACCCAAAACTCAAAACTAAGGTGAATATCATATCAACGTCCTACAAAAATGCAACAATACACCATAACAATACCCCAGACTTAGAAAAAACATGGAAATACTAATTACCCCCTTTTTGAAACCATAATATAAAATATATATAAGCATAATACAAAACATACATAAGCATAGTTATCAACAATAATAAGCAGTTTATTGCCTCATCAAAGCAATCTCCCCAAACTTAGAAAAAACATGCCAATACTAATTACCCCCTGTTTACGAGCATAATATAAAATATATATATGCATAATACAAAACATTCATAAGCATAATTATCAACAACAATATGCAGTTTAAACCCTCAATAAATCAATCTCCCAGACTAAAATTTTACACCGACTAAAAAACAGATAATTTTACCAACATATGAACTGAACTTATCCAACACTCAAAACTAAGGTCAATATCATATCAATATCCTACAAAACATTCAACAATACACCCTAACAAAACCAACAAGAAAATAGAAAACCCAGGGTTTCTATATTTTTCAAAACATCAACAATAAAAAATAACCAAGAAATTATCAAAAAAATGATGAAATAATAAGAAAAAGGATTGCTCTGCCTACAATGTGGGTGTCGGCACGGTGAAGATTGTTGCCGCCTCGAATAACAATTGTGGTGCCGTTCGGAAATTGTGACCGCCTCGAAGAGCAACCATCGAGTTTGGGGGTTTTCACAAAGATGGGGTTTTTCACAAAAGATTGGGGTTTTTCTCTTCTTGTGTGGTTTTTCACGATGTTTGTGGGGATGGAGATGGAGATGGGTTTCTCGGAAAGGATGGAGATAGAGATGGAGATGGAGATGGGTTTTTCAGAGGAGATGGAGATGGAGACAATTTTTCTTTTCTTTCTTCGGGGAAAATGGGTATGCAATTTTCGACCGAGGAAGATGGAGTTTGTGACCGAGGGAGATGGAGTTTGATTCACTGTGGAGTTTGTGACTTTTCCATTACTGTTGGGAAATTATTTTGTAGATTTTGATGAATGCCATGTAAAACTTAGAATAGGAAGTTGGCACCCCATTCTTGTTGTAAATTGCATTGTAATAGATAGGGCTGGTAGAGTCAAGTCAACTCAAGATAGCCAAGTCTCAAGTTGAAGTGACAACTGGAGACTAAAAGTCAGACTCCGCTGTGAGGCAGCTGAGTGTGGCAAAGAAGAGAAGATAGGAACTCGACTGAAGGTGCAGCTAAGATGCAGCTGAGTGAAGTATCAGTCAAGTCAACTCAAGATAGCCAAGTCTCAAGTTGAAGTGACAGAAGAGTCATCCAATGATTGGAAGCTGACTCTAAGTCACCTGGGGAAGGCAAGGAAATGCAGTCAAGTCGAGATAACTGAAAGAGATCCGTTGCACATAAATCAAGAGAATTACTTAAACAAGTAATACTTCCATACTACCTTTCTTGAAGTGCTCAGTCCCAGAAGCATGCAAAAGGAATAAACCAATGGGAAGCACTGCACCGTGTCAGAACTCTGAAAAGCTGAAGAATCGTTCATACGAGGAAACGTAAATTCCAAGGACTGCAACAAGACAAGCCAACGACTACAAGTGACTTTCAAAAATAAGCCTATCTCTTCAACGGGCAAATTTTTAAAAGATCACTACAAAAGGCTGAGGAATCACTCTGAGAGAAGGTTACCTTGACCGACTTGAACCACGAACATTCAAGCTAACATTTGAACTGTAACCAAGAGTACTCTCAAGTCATTCAAGATCAATCCTCAAGCCTACATTACGAAGGAAATCAATCCAACACTCACCTGTGAAGGAAAGACAACTTCAATCAGTTGAAGAGGAAACATTTGAAGAATCAAGGGGTCTACATTCCACAAAGGATTGTAGAAAGGTTCAAGGTCGAACCAGGCTTAAGCTATTTGGAGGGCTTCGTGATCAAATCCAAGGAACTTAAGCAAGTGGGCTGTAGTAATGTCATCGGTGCCCTGTGAAAGAAGCCGAGTCGCACGAGAAGCTTTTTGTGTGACCAAGGCATCTCTAGACCGAGTCCCAAAGGATCAAGTCATTTTGTGTGATCAAGACTTGTATCTACGGGATCATTAACAACTCGTATATTGATCAATACTTAGTGGATTCCTCCAGGAGTTGGAGAAGAGAGGAGTAGAAGAATTACCCCATCTTGAACCTCTATAAAAACTTATTGTGTCATTTACATTTCAAAGACTTTAATTTCTCGCATCTTATTTTTATATCTGTTTGATAAATTTGCTATCCAATTGATAATCAATCGAGTGCTAAAACCAAGTATTAAAACAAACTTAACCAAATTCAAGGGTGTTAAGTCTTTCCCGAAAAACATATCACGGTCAAGTTAAGTCTTTAGTCAAAACAAGTGAGTTATTCTATCAACGGCTCGATCGAGTCCGTTGAGTGACTAACTCACGATTAACTAACTTAGCTGTCCATCAAGGACTCAACTGTGAAGTATTAACTCTGAACATTTTTAAAAGGACTAAATCGAAAAGTTGGTAAGGTTTATTCAACCCCCCCTTCTAAACCTTACACTCACACCCCTTGGGACCTACAAGTGGTATCAGAGCGGTTGGTTCATTGAGCCTTCCGCACTGGTTACTGAACTAGATCTCCAAATTTTCCAAAGCTTGTTTTAGTACTCAATCTTTCAAAACTCTTTTATTCAGCAAAGTTATTATCATGGAAGCAAATTTGACACGCATCCCTATATTCACAATTGAAGAATTTGATGATTGGAAAATTCGTATGCCGGCTCATCTATCAACATTACATGATGAGATGTGGATAGTGATAGAAGATGGGCCACTCAAAATCTTAAAGGTGAACACATTTTGCTAGGAGAGCTAGGAGAGCTGAGTGAAGAGAAGAGGATCTTTGCTCCCGGACAGTTATGGTTGAAAAACCAAGAGCTGAATGGACAAATGATGATAGAAAAAGATATAACTTGGACAATGTGGCCAAGGACATTCTTTACAAAACTTTGGACAAAGCCATGTTCAACAAAGTCAAATCATGCAAAACGGTAAAAGAAATATGGGACAAGCTAACCTTGATTTGCGAAGGCTCAGAGCAAATCAAAGAAAATAAACTATCTATTGTTGTACAAAAATTTGAAAATTTTAAGATGCTTACAGGAGAAATCTTGGATCAGCTGGATGCTCGGTTCACGGAAATTACCAATGAACTGTCTGCACTTGGAAAGAAATATACACAGAAGGAAATGTGTATGAAGATTCTAAGAAGTCTCCCAACTGAGTGGGATATGAAAGTCATGGCCATGAGACACTCCATGGACCTATCAAAAACATCCAACCATGAGCTATTCTCAGATCTCAAAGCCTACGATTTGAGCTGAGAAGAAAATACCTAGAGGAGACAGCTGTGCCGAAAATAGCTGCTCTAATTGTTAAGGATGGCAAGAGAGCTGAGGTCAAAGAAGTCATTGACCAAGAGGAGATTGCCCTGATGGTTAAAAGGTTCAACAAGTTCTTCAATAAGAACTACAAAAGAAGCAAAGGTGAATCCTCCAGAAGACATTCAACTCCCTCGAAGTCAAGGGAAGAAAGACCACTCAAGAGAGCAGAGCATCAAAAAGTTGAATATCAAAGAGCTGACAATCCAAGGATGGAAAGAACTGATCAAAAGTTGAAAATCTATGCTGGAATTGCAGGCAACCTGGTCACTATGCCATTGAATGCCCATATACTGTAGTCAACAAATACAGGAATGAAGAGGAAATAAAAGTCTTCAGAGAAAGAAAGAAAAGAGAAAGAGAGAATGCGATGCCGCAGAGCTGCGGGGCTAGCGTCTGATCAAGTCAAAAGACACAAAGCAGACTCGAGAGAGTAGTGAAGCCGACTACTCAAGTGACTCACGATGAAGAAGCCTTGATCCGTCTAATGGCTAAAGAACAATGCCAACAACGACCAAGAAGATGAGGTACACTCTAACTCATCGCACTCGATTCTAGTGATAGTGATTGTGACACACACACTTCATCACCCACTGATCTTTATGATTCATTAGGCAAAATGATGAAAGATTTTGAACACATTAAATCCTCACACACACTACTAAATGAGGAGAACAACCTACTTAAGAGCAAAACTCACGGTGACTAAGGAGCCGAGTACTCTAAGTCAAATAGCGATGAGAATAAAAGTCTAAAAATTTGAAAATCTTTAAGCTAATAAGCGAGAGATATCTGCTATAGAAAAGAGGGAAAATGATCTCAAAAATGTGATAGCCTCATTCACTAAGGCATCCAAATCATTGGATGATCTTATTCTGAGTCAAAGAGAATGTGGAGACAAGACAGACTTAGGATTTAATTCCTCTATGCTATGTCAAGTTCCAAAAGTGACTTTGGAAAAGGGATCTTCAAGCAATGAAGTATCTCTAAAATCCAAAACTCCAAATGATGTACACACATTTATTCCAAAGCACAATCACAAGCAAACTGGCCTTGGTTATAAAGGAAAAGGAAAACAACCAAAATATCGGATTTGTAACCGAACGAGAGTTGTTGTTGCGATTTCTAAATGAAATTGAATTTCAATCTTTCCCACTAAGCATTAGATTAAACCCATTTGGAGCTATGAAATGCATGCATATGAAAACCTTCCTACTTAGAACAAGTAATTGTCGTCGATCAACCCTACCTTCGAATTTTGCGTATAGCACCCCGGTCTTGAAGCGACAGAATACGAGGCTTTGGTATCCAAAGTGAAACGGATACTAGTTTTAATCATGATTGGGGTAACCCGTCCCCTCTCTAGCCGTCTTTACATTTGCCTATGTTGTATGGTTAGGGATGAACCGCACCATGCGCTCGCTCGCTACTTGTTGCTAGAGCAACTCAAACTCCTATTGAAGGTATTGATTCCACCGCGATCGCCGCTTCATGTTCTTCTCATTCCCCGCTCCATCCATGCTACATGTTGCTATCTCGGCTCGGTCAACTCGGCTCTAGACCAATAGATCGGATGAATGCTTGAACCTCTCGCATCTCGAAACTTGGAGACTAGTTCTCAATGATCGATCGATAACTAACTAACTTCGCCCGAACCCACCTATTTACGCTTCATTCCGATCCCTATGCACTCGCACTTTGGTTTGGAGAGCTATTGAGACGAATCCGGGCTCATGTTTGCCCCTATATAGGTTGGCGGGTGGGCTACAAAATCCATGAAACGAAAATCCAACTAGTCCCCGATAATCCGAATGGAGCTTCGTATGGTGCGCAAGGTGCAAAGTCTACTTTCGCACACGCAGAATCATGAATCCACGCTTAACTTGGCTATACGATGATAAAAACATCCATTGTTCTTTGGACCCGACCCGTCTTGCTACCTTAATTGTTTGTTGTTTCATCGGATTTTTCTTAGTATATGAAATCCACACGTTGACACCTAAGATTCCGTAACAGAGTAGATACTTCCTTGCAGGAGCATAATCGATTTTACGGTTAAATACATTATGAGATGTTTTTCCATTTATTCCCTTTCAGGATCAGTCGCGGTCTTCCAAACTTTACCAATGGTATGGACGAATTCCTCACTTCATCCAAACGTGTAAAAGATTCTAGCCGCACAACAAAGCCGAGTACTCTACCGTTGACAGAGAATAAATACCCATGAATAGTTACATATTCCAGGATATTTACATATTCATTGGTATTTATTTGAATCCAATCAAAGAAATTCACAATAGCTAAGCTTTCTTTTTCGATCTTTGCTTTCGATCTGAAAGAAATGGTAAGCTGCTTCCTCTACTTATTATGTATGCTTTTTGATTATTCTATATAATAGAAGTATAACGTAACATTATCTCTTGCTTTAATTGGAATTAGAGGATCTTTTGTAATTTGAATTGATTCTTTTATCACATTGTGATATTTTACATCGTTGAATGGACCCATTCGAAAACAATTGGATGATGACAAAATTATCAAGAAATCCAGCAGAGTTCCTCAGCAAACTCCAAACAGGAGATACCCTGTAAAGAAGAAACAGAGCTACCAAAAACCCCAGAAGCTCTATAAAAGAAACACATATGATGGGAATGGTAGAAAATACCCGAGCCAAGCTGATTGGAATAATGTGAACTATCAGCAAAGACCTATGGAATATAAGCCTAAGTGGCAAAGGCCTAGAAATCAGCAAAGGCCATTCCAAAGGCATAAGAGCTTTCATCAGCACTCATATGCACCCAAGCACTACACTCAGAGATATCCCAACTACCCAAAGAAGACAATTGCTAAAACACATACACATGCATACAGACAAAAGAGACAGCTGTATGAACCTAGAACCCCCAAGCAATTTGCCAAAATTAATTATGATTATGGCACTGATAGATGGCAACCCCTTAGAGTCAAATCATTTGGCTATAGGTTGGTTGGATCATCTTACAATACTAACCCCTCAGGACCCAAGCAAGTATGGGTACCTAAAATCTAATTTCCTTAATTGCGGGTTCAAGGAGCAGCCGAGTGCCAAGGAACCTGGTACATGGATAGTGGTTGTTCCAGACACATGACAGGAAATAAGAAAAATCTATCAAAATTCAAGGAAGTCAGAGGTGCAAAAGTCATATTCGGAGGGAATGAAGCTCCAGGAGAAATAAGAGGCATTGGATCTATCAAGAAAAATGGATTAGAAATCACAGATGTTGCATATGTTGAAGGACTCAACTTCAACCTGCTAAGCATAAGTCAACTCTGTGACAAAGGCTACAATGTTGGATTTAACATGGGTATATGCCAAATCAAAAGACTGAATCCAATGAAGTTGTCTTTGCAAGGATGCGAGACAAAAGAACATGTATGTGGTAGATTGGTCAACCGCAACACCAAGCACTGTCTGTTAGCAAAAGCACAATTTGAATCAAGTTTTTGTGGCATAAAAAGCTGAGTCACCTGAACTTCAAAACAATTAACAAACTTGCCAGGAGTAATATTGTAGAAGGACTTCCAGACTCAGTATACAAGAAGGAGAGTATATGTGATGCATGCCAGATGGGAAAGCAAATCAAATCATCATTCAAAGAAAAGACATGTCCATCTTACACAAGAATATTGCACCTGCTACATATGGATTTGTTTGGTCCAGTGGAACCAGCCAACATAAGTGGGAAAAAATACACCTTGGTGGTAGTAGATGACTACTCAAGATATACATGGACAATATTCATGTGTAAAAAGAAAGAAACTCTGCAGAAACTACCACAGCTGATGAAGAGAATACAAAACGAGAAGAGTCAAACCATTATCAAAATAAGATCTGACAGAGGAACTGAGTTTGTCAATGGTATAATAACTCAGTACTGTATTGAAAATGGTATTGGTCATGAATTATCTGCAGCAAGGACTCCACAGCAAAATGGAGTTGCAGAAAGAAGGAATAGAACTCTCAAAGAAGCAAGCAAGGACCATGTTAGTCAAGCAGGGTGTCTAAAAGGTTTTGGGTCAAGCAATAAACACAACATGCTATACTCAAAATAGATGCATGATAAACAGACAGCTGACAAAGACTCCCTATGAGATTTGGACGGGGAGAAAGCCAAATGTTGCATACTTCAAAATATTTGGATGCAAATGCTTCATCCATAACAATGGCAAAGATAATTTAAATGCTTTCGATGCTAAAGCGATGAAGGTATCTTCTTAGGATACTCGGTGAAAGCAAAGCCTCTGAGTGCTCAACAAGAGGACAATGGTTCTGAAGAATCCATCCATGTGGTGTTCGATGAACCAAATGTAAGTGGAGAAGACATTGAAGAATCAGCTGATAAGCTGAATCAACCTACCATGCAGAAGAGTCCCTATGTTGAAGCTGAAGCTGGAGTTATAAGTCCAGATGAAGATGAGATAGCTGAGTCTCAAAGACAACTGGAAAATCTACAACTAAGTGATGATGAGGGAGCTGATCAAAATAACACAGCTGCAAGACGACTGAATCCAGCTAACTTACTCCAACCTGATGTAAGATGGCTGAGAGATCATCCACCAGAACTAATCATTGGAGATGTAACAGAAGGTGTGAAAACCAGATCCAGAACTCAACAAGAAGCAATGTTTACTTGCTTCATCTCACAAATAGACCCAAAAGATGTGTCACAAGCATTGGATGACACACATTAGATTCAAGCCATGCAAGAAGAGCTAAATCAGTTTGAAAGGAACAAAGTGTGGGAATTGGTTCAAAGACCTACCCGTCAAAATGTCATTGGTACTAAATGGGTGTTCAGAAACAAGATGAATGACGAAGGCTCTGTGGTGAGAAACAAAGCAAGATTGGTAGCCAAAGGGTATTTCCAAGAAGAAGGAATAGATTCTGATGAAACTTTTGCTCCTGTAGCAAGATTGGAAGCTATAAGGATGTTTCTTGCCTATGCAGCTCACAAGAACTTTATTGTATATCAAATGGATGTAAAGAGTGCATTCCTTAATGGTTTGTTGGAGGAAGAAGTATATGTTGAACAACCTCCAGGATTTGAGCAGAAGACTCTTGGAGACAAGGTATACAAACTCAAGAAAGCTTTATATGGATTGCAACAGGCACCCAGAGCATGGCATGATACATTATCACAATTCCTAACTGAGAACGGATTCACAAAAGGCAAAGTGGATAGAACGCTCTTCAGAATTCAAGATGGGAAGAGTATACTGCTTGTTCAAATATATGTGGATGACATCATCTTTGGATCCACAAACAAAAAGAGCTGTGTGATAAATTCTCAAATCTCATGCAAAGCAAATTCGAAATGAGCATGATGGGAGAGCGATATTCTTCCTTGGACTCAAGTGAAACAAAGTGAAGGATGGAACCTTCATAAGTCGGACAAAATACACGGATATTTAATGAAGAAATTTGGTATGGAAGAGAAGTCTTCTGTGAAAATACCAACGAATACATCAGTCAAAATGGAAATGGATGTAGATGGCAAGCTCAGTAGATCAAACAAGATCTGAGCACTTATTGGATCATTGCTCTATCTCACAAAGCAAGCGGGCCGGACATCACCTTTCTTTGTAGGTGTATGTGCAAGATTTCAATCGCTCCAAAAGAAAGCCACATGAGCGCAACCAAGAGGATCTTGAGATATTTTAAAGGAAGCCAAGAACTTGGCTTATGGTATCCTAAGGAAGGTGGATTCAAGCTAATTGGTTATTCGGACTCGACTATCTTTGGATGTAGAGTTGACAGAAAAGCACCTCACGCACATGTCAAATGCTTGAAATAGGCTAATTTCTGGTTTAGCAAAAAACAAAATTCAATAGCCACCTCTACAACAAGAATACACATAGTGCGGGTATTTGTTGTGCCCAAGTCTTATGGATGAGACAAAGCCCGGTGAGAGACTATGAGGTTGAAGAAAAGGAAATTCCATTTATGTGTGATAACACAAGTGCAATTGCAATCACTCAAAATCCTGTGTTGCACTCAAGAACAAAGCACATCGATGTCAGATATCATTTCATAAGAGACCATGTTGAAAAGAAGGACATCACCTTGGAATATATCTCAACTGATAAGCAGTTAGCTGACATATTCACAAAACCATTATGTGAATCACGATTTGAAGAACTCAAGCATGAGTTAGGGTTAATTGAGCTGAGTTAACACTCAGAAGACTCAAAGAAAAGAGATGAAACACGAAAAGAGGAAAAAGAGCTGAAATCTTAATTCAGCAAAGTGAATCAGCCGTATCGGAAAGTCAGCTGTACCGAGTTAGCTGACAGCTGAGTCACAAGGAGAGAAATGAGAAGAAGGATTGAATCAACTAAGGAGTAAGCTGAGTTATTTATGAGCAAAGTGACAAAAACGTGGTCGTTTTTACTAAGCGGGAATGTTTTTAAGAATGACGTCAGCATAATTATGACGTGTACAGTCAAAAGCTGCACACCAAGCTTATGATTGGATATAAATGCTGCCTCATTAAATGCGAGAACTTAAATGCTAATCGGCGTGCAAGATCTAAGCCGTTGATTTTGATCAAATTTCAAAAACCACCCGCACGTCCTTTCATAAACCATACTTATACCATTTCGTCCAATTTTCTCTCACTTTACCAAAACTATTCATCTCTCTCAAGGAAAAAAAAAGAAACTTTCTCTCAAAACCCTACAACTCCTCAAGATTATTTTCTAAGTTTCGTTCGGTAAAACACTGAGAAATGGCACCTACTCATGATTTCGTCAAGCTAGGAAAGCAAATCCACACGGGTCTCTTTGTGGATTTCGATGGTATGGTTAAACAGGGTCCGACGACACCTCGTGAAGAAGATTCTTTGAGAAATTGAGACGTCAGGCTGAAGCCGTTTTTGACATTGGAGTTTCCGATGACCTATGTAGAAGAGGTCGCACAGTTCTACGTGAACGCCGAAGTTCACGATGAGGGCATCAAGTCCTCTGTTCACGGAAAAGAGTTCACCATCACTGCCAAGGTTTTGGCAAAACACTGCTTGTTGTCGGCGGAAGGAGTGTGGGAGATTCATGAAGCCGAGGTTGACCGATCGCCGCTTGGAAGGAAGTAGCCAAGTCCGATCGTGTCTTGCGAAAGTGGTCTACATGACTAACAATACAGTCTTTGAAGGAGGACTACCACAAATTACTAGACATTGTTGCCAAATGCATAGACATTAAATTTGGCAGCTTTGACCAGTTGTCCAAAGCTAAATTGATCGTAATGGCTGCGATCATTGAAGAAAAGAAGGTGAATTGGGCTGAGTTTGTATACGCAGACTACTGCCGAATATTGGGAACAAATCCTTCAAGGAGGATGATGGCACGTTTGGAGGTTCCCAGGATACGGCCGGTGATTGGCGGATGATGGAAGTAAAAGAGTACCTCTTCGGCATGGAAAGGCGTTCCATGTAAACAAGAGGATGTTTCGATCAAACCTCTCTCGGTGCACAGAAGAGAGCTTACGCCAAAGAGGGCGATCACGAGTGAGGGGAATCACCGACCAAGATTCACCGCCTCCTCACCTCCCAAGAAGATCGCGCTAAGAAAGCTCCGCCGGGCCGCAAAGAAAAAGAAATCGCACTTTTGCCCCCGCAGCCGAGTCACCCGCCCGCACCAGTGTCTCCCGCCCTGCAGCATGATGGAGAAGGAACCATTAATCCCTTCTTCAGTGATCAAGAAGAAGAGGATTACCACAACAAGGAAGACATCTGCCTCTAAGACAACTGCGAAGGCATTTACCTTCAACGAACCAGAGGAAGTGGAACCAGATGTTCCTCTGGTGAAAACAAAAAGAAGAAGAAGAATTTCCAAGCTCTCCGGGCTTGAGAAGACGGCCGAGTCTCGCCACTCGGTGGAAAAGATACCCGAAACTGCTGGAGAAGTAGAGTCTCCGGAAGTTATCGATGAAACGGCTAAGTCTGCTGAGGCCGATCAGCAGAGGTAACTCGAAGACCCAACTGTAGATAGAACAGCTGAGGAACAAGGAATAGCTGAGACAATCGAATCACCTATTGATAGGGTTGTGTTTCCGCCTGTAACGGAGGCTACTGAAGATGTCGAGCAGCAAAGCTTGCTACCCTCAATCCCTGAGCTCGAGGGACAGCAGAGAGATGATGACGGGGATAATGATGTGATGATCCTATCTCCACCATACCCAGGACATTCAAAATTGTGCGTGAGAATGGAGGAAATGGAAGTCGAGTCGATCCAGGAACATTCCAAAAGACCGGAATTCATTGAAGAAGAAGACGAATCGATGAACTTCCGGATTGACCAATGTGGTGCAAGCTCTTGATGAAGAAAATTGTTTGGACATTCTAAATATCTTTAAAGAGAAGGAGAAAGAAAGATTGGCAGAAGAAGCTGAGGCACGTGAGAAGGCCAACATCTGCCCTATCACTGGCACCATAGAACATACACATCCTCACCTCGACATTCTATCGAGAAAGTGATGAGGATCGGACCTGTTCGTTGTCGCCGAGAAGAGTTGCAAATGCAGCAAGCAATGCAACAATCCAGAATCTTACATGAGCAAAGAATGATGGAGGGACCAGGGGAGTCATCCAAATCATAGTTGGAGATAGATCCTATGGGAGTGGTGCAACATATTGCCACTGTTGTCGCTGCCACCACTTCCCCAGCTCATTCGGAGGAAGGTGTTAAGGAACTGGCTATGAAACGGGATTGTGGGGACCCCGGTCGAGCCAACCCCTAATGAAGGTGTCTTACCTTACCACCGCCCCAATGACTGCATACTCGGTGGGAACAACCGGAGTCGGAGACGAGTGACCCCATTCAAGTCACTCACCGGTGTGCCACCGAGGGGGAAACTCCTCCACTGCAGCAAGGTCGGATGATGCTGCAGCTAACTCCATAATGCATCTCGGAGGCAAAGTGGAAAAGGAACAACAACTGAATACACAACAGGTTGTCACTGACGAGGCTCAGACAGTTGAGACTGTCTCAGCTGAAGTGCCAACTGCTTTGCAGGCCCATGACGCTGCTGATGTAGTCGAGGCACAGGAAGGAACTGCCCTGGGAGTTAACACTCTGGGCAATGAAAGTGCAATCCATGGAGTTGAGACTCAAATGGATGCAACCTCAGAAGACCCCAAGACAGCTGACACTGTCGAATGGAATGTCCAAGGCCTCGCTGCAGTTGAGACTGCAGAAGGTAATGAAGGCCAATGGGAGGTTGAGACTTCCCGGGGTAAAAAAATTGAAGCACAGAACATCCCTCCTGCTATCATCGACCCATCTGAAAAGGAGATAAGTGCTCTTCACGATTCCCAGGATAATCCTGATGTAACCTTTCTGGGATCCGAAGGTGAAGATGAAGCTGAGTCATCCCCTATTGCAGATCCAAAAGACTCAGCTGAGGATGTTCCAACCACGAGTAAGTCTGACCTCAAGACTACTCGCCAAACATTCAACTTTGATGATGAGCCACCCATGGAAATCTCATCATCGTCCGATGACGCTTCTGATATGGCCGAGGACCAGTCAACTCATTTGGAAAAACCAGCTGAGACCGACGAAGCTGTTAAGACAGTTGAGGCTCAGCAAGCTGGGTCGACTTCACAATAGACCACAGCTGAAACAGAGTCCACTGCGCAGGCTCCCCAAGCTGCAGCAGGTTCGACTCCACAGGGGACTTCACGAGCACCAATTATCATTGAACAGATTCCAGTTGCCCGTGATGATCCTTTTGTAGAATCATTTCCCTTCTCTCTGGAGGTACCTGACCTCCCTAAAGAATCAACTAGAGATCGCGAGCGCTTCCACAGACCTGATCCTGTTATTCCATCAAACACCATTGTTCCAGCTGACTATGACTTTGACGCTGCTTGGCCGTCAGCTGAAACAGACGTGACAACTGAAGTTCGGGAAATTTTCAAAGCCTTATTTGCTGAGATTGAAAAGATGGAGAGGCACCAGGCCTCACTGGACATGAGGCTGGATAACAGAGACGCCAATCTTACTGCTGATTTGCGAGGCATAATAGTCAGGATCCGGGAATGGTGGCAACAGCAACAGACAATGCGTGTGGAACAAACTCGATATTTCAGGACATTGTTCAACAAGTTGCTAGTCTGGCGGGCTGAGAATGCTGATGCAAAGACAAATTGCAAGAGCACATCGAACAAATGCATGAATCTCACACCTCAGAGATAAAGCTACTGCGTGAACATAATAAGAACAAGCTCCTGCGCGTGGAAGAGAACATGGATCGAAAATTCAGTCTTCTCATGGTGAGATGAAGTTGGTAGCGGTGAATCCAACGCCACCCGCTCCGAGTTCCGTGGCAAAGATACTCCGCAAAGATATTCGAAGCAAAACTCAGCTATCAGCAGACTAGACTTCTTGCTTGCTAGCTTGTTTCCAGGGGTTCCTCTCTCCTTTGATGATGCCAAAAAGGGGGAAGAGGAATACCTAAAGGCGCTGAAGGGATCTGAAATTGAGAAGGAGGACGCAGCTGTGAAGGGAAAGACAACTAAGGAAGTAATAAGAGAGAAGAAAGGAAAATCTGTTGAGGGGAAAGGTTCGAAAGATGTGACCTTGATGATTGCTAAAACCCCCCAACAAGGTCTTGTCACAGCTGATATCATCAGCAAACTCCCAGTGACTCTGCCACTCCAACACTGTAGTACCTATGGCCATTTGAAAAAGAGAAAGCGAGTTGAAGCAGGGATGAAGGAAGTGTAAGGAAAGATGAATGCCCGAGTTATGGATATTCTGAAACAACATGGAGGCATTCCAATAGATAGAGACACCTATGCCATTTCAAATGTCGGAACCGAGCCAAGATCTGTTGATGAATTCAAGACGCTCGCATCTGAAGGTTACTTCGCAAACATGTCCATGGCTCAAGCCTGGAATTTGTACTAGGAAAAGGGTCTCAAACTATGTGAAGAAGTTGACAGGCAGCAGACTACTGGCAGTCACTCTGCTGGTCACTCCGCTAGTCACTCAACTGGGAAAAAGAAGACCCTAGTACAATACACGCCCAGAGGCAGAGGAAGAAGCAGTGGTGGAGGAAGAGGTTTCGGACCAGATCTCCGCCCAAAAACATTGAGTATATAGATCCGGGGAAAGAAAGGAGGGATCTATTGGGGATTTTTGTGAAATAGCCAACTGCAAGTGGCTAAGAATAATGCGGAGTATGTGAAGAGAATTGAAGAGGAAAATAAGAGACAAACTCGGCTATGGGAGGAAAGACAAGAAAGATCGAGAAGAGATGAAGTCGCCTGAGAAGGCATATGAGAAAAAGAAGGCATTTGAAGATGAGAAGAAGAGAAAGAGGTCGAAGATGACAGAGTCAAGGAGATGAAAGAAGGAGGGCGAAGGAGATGAAGTGTTCTTCATCCCGACCCTTCATGTATTTTACTATGTAAATACATTCTATGTAAGTCTTACGTACATCGAATAAAATTGTACAATTTCTATACTTGTGTAGATATAGAACAGCATGGTAACTTTAAGTTCCTTTTAAGCTCTGATACATTTTCTTTTGGTTCAAGCTCTGATACACTTTGTAAACAGCTATGTAAAGAACAAGAATGTTATGATCAATAAAAGATCGATTCTAAGCATACATTCTCGTGATTCTACATTTGTCCGTATGTATCTTTCTTTGTTTAACTATTGATGTATGTTTTAAGTTTTGGCATCATCAAAAAGGGGAAATTGTTGGGAAATTATTTTGTAGATTTTGATGAATGCCATGTAAAACTTAGAATAGGAAGTTGGCACCCCATTCTTATTGTAAATTGCATTGTAATAGATAGGGCTGGTAGAGTCAAGTCAACTTAAGATAGCCAAGTCTCAAGTTGAAGTGACAACTGGAGACTAAAAGGAAGACTCCGCTGTGAGGTAACTGAGTGTGGCAAAGAAGAAGAGAAGGAACTGATGAAGGTGCGGCTAAGATGCGGTGAGTGAAGTATCGATCAAGTCAACTCAAGATAGCCAAGTCTCAAGTTGAAGTGACGGAAGAGTCATCCAATGATTGGAAAGTGACTCTAAGTCACCTGGGAAGGCAAGGAAATGCGGTCAAGTCGAGATAATCGAAAGAGATCCGTTACGTAAATCAAGAGAATTACTTAAACAAGTAATACTTCCATACTACCTTTCTTGAAGTGCTCAGTCCCAGAAGCATGCAAAAGGAATAAACCAATGAGAAGCACTGCACCGTGTCAGAACTCTGAAAAGCTGAAGAATCGTTCATACGAGGAAATATAAATTCCAAGGACTGCAACAAGACAAGCCAACGACTACAAGTGACTTTAAAAAATAAGCCTATCTCTTCAACGGGCAAATTTTTAAACGATCACTATAAAAGGCTGAGGAATCACTCTGAGAGAAGGTTACCTTGACCGACCTGAACCACGAACATTCAAGCTAACATTTGAACTGTAACCAAGAATACTCTCAAGTCATTCAAGATCAATCCTCAAGCCTACATTACGAAGGAAATCAATCCAACACTCACCTGTGAAGGAAAGACAACTTCAATCAGTTGAAGAGGAAATATTTGAAGAATCAAGGGGTCTACATTCCACGAAGGATTGTAGAAAGGTTCAAGGTCGAACCAGGCTTAAGCTATTTGGAGGGCTTCGTGATCAAATGCAAGGAACTTAAGCAAGTGGACTGTAGTAGCAAGGCAAATTTGCCCTGTGAAGAAGCCGAGTCGTCGAGAAGCGTTTGTGTGACCAAGGCATCTCAGATCGAGTCCCAAAGGATCAAGTTGTGTGATCAAGACTTGCATCTCGGGATCGTTAACCACTCGTATATTGATCAATACTTAGTGGATTCCTCCGGGAGTTGGAGAAGAGAGGAGTAGAAGAATTACCCCATCTTCGAACCTCTATAAAAACTTATTGTGTCATTTACATTGCAAAGACTTTAATTTCCGCATCTTATTTTTATATCTGCTGATAAATTTGCTATCCAATTGATAATCAACTGAGTGCTAAAACCAAGTATTAAAACAAACATTAAACAAATTCAAGGGTGTTAAGTCTTCCGCTGAAAACATATCACAGTCAAGTTAAGTCTTTAGTCAAAACAGCTGAGTTATTCTATCAACAACTCAGTCGAGTCTGTTGAGTGACTAACTCTGCTGATTAACTAACTTAGCTGTCCATCAATGACTCAACTGTGAAGTATTAACTCTGAACATTTTTAAAATGACTAAATCAAAAAGTTGGTAAGGTTTATTCAACCCCCCCTTCTAAACCTTACACTCACACCCCTTGGGACCTACAATTACCCAAAAAGAAAATATTTGGAAGAATCATGTGAAAAAGTGTCCCCTAAATTATAGCAAAGCGAAAAACCACTACTAATAATAACTTCCCTCCTAAAACTGATATAATGTAGAATTACCAAAAAGTCATTTTTTCCAATAAGTTAACTATTAAAATATGATAAAAACTGTTTAATCTAGACCGTTTAAAAATTAGATCAACGCTCTATATTTGGTCTCACGTACTCACATAATTTATGTGGACTCACAAAATCCAAATCCATATAATATATATAAAATGATAATAAGAAAATAACAAATTATGAGATTAATTTATTACATTACGAGGTGAGCACCTAACTTGGTGGGTAGGGATAGAGGTGATCATAAATTTTAAAAAAAACTGCCTGGACCATTCGAACCGTATCAAATCACACCCCATTCATAATAATTTATGACCAAACCGCGATTTAACATATTCGATAGAAACTGCACTGCTTTGTTGGTGCATTGTGGTTTTAGATTTTGCTCAAACCTCACCGCATCGCACCTCTATAATTTAGGGTAAAATAAAATATTATTCTTTAGTCTTTAGTTAATTAATTAGACAACAGAATATATTAAGAACTAATTTATGAATGATATAATTAGATTAACATTTTGCATACTAAACATAATGCATTTTACATTCTTTCAATGTTGTTAAAATGCATTATGTTTTGCATTAAAATAGAATAGCATTACAGTGCATTACATATTGAATGTAAGAAGATATTCCAATGTGCATTTTGTTTGCAAAAATACATATGTTGTTTAAAAACAAACATTTTCAATTATAATAGTTTTCTTTGGTTTTTCATTTAAAACATCATAACTAAATTATATTACTTTGTCAAATATATAATAATTTTGTTTATTAAAACTGAAAAATCTCCACCACCGCCCGCTAGGCCGCTACAGCTTAAAACCGTACCTTCCATTTTACTCTATAAAATTGCAATTTAAAAATATTATTTAATCGAACCGCATATAGCAATTCGGTTTGAAATTTACTCAAAAAAATCGCAAAACCACACCGTGATCACCCCTAGGTAGGAATCAATGGCGTAGCCAGAAAAAAAAGGGGGTGGATTGATACACGAAATTGGGGTGAGCCAAATAAAAATTAAAAGAAAAACCCTTATAAATATATATTTACATAGTAAAAAAAAATTCTTTTTTTTTTGGGGGGGGGGTTGGGTGGGTTGGGAAATTATTTTTGTAGATTTTGATGAATGCCATGTAAAACTTAGATTAGAATGTTGGCACCTCATTTTCCTTGTAATTCTTATTGTAATAGATAGGGCTGGATGAGCTGAGTCAAGTCAGCTATGCCTTGGAATACAAGAAGTCAACTGAAGAAGTGAAGTGAAGACTCCGCTGAGGAACAACTGAGTATGGCCAAGAAAGAAGATCAAGGACTCGACTGAAGACGTAACAGCTGAGAGACAGCTGTGTGAAGAGTCAGTTAAGTCAACCCAAGAAGCCATGTCACACGTTGAAGTGACAGATGAGTCTCTCAATTATTGGAGAAGACTCAAGTCACCTGGGGAAAAGGCAGCTGCAAAGAGGAATTAACTGAAAAGAATCTGTTGCACAAAAGTCAAGATTATTACTTAAATGAGTAATACTTCCATGCTGCCATGTCTTAAAGTGCTCAGTTCCAGAAGCGTGCAAAAGGAATAAACCAATGGGAAGCACTGCACCTCGTGTCAGAACCTGAAAAGCTAAACATTCATTTAATACGAGGAAACGTCTACATCTCAAGACTGAAGACCAAGAAAAGACAAGCCAACGAACACAAGTGACTTTTGAAAATCAGCCTATCTTTTCAACGGGCAGATTTTTGAAAGTTCACTATAAAAGACTGAGGAATCACATTGAGAAAAGGTTACCTTGAATATCTAAACAACGAACGAGCAAGCAATATTCAAACTGCAAAATATTCTCAAGTTATTCAAGTTATATCCTCAAGCCCAAATCTCGAAGGAAATCGATCCAACACCAAGCTGTGAAGGAAAGACAACTTCAAACTGTTGAAGAGGAAACTTTTGAATAATCAAAAAGGGTCTACTTTCCAAGGAGGATTGTAGGAAGGTTCAAGGTCGAACCAATCTCAAGTTATTGGAGGGCTTCGTGATCAAATCCAAGAAGCTTGAGAAAGTGAGCTGAAGTAGCAAGGCAGCTGCCCTGTGAAGAAGATGAGTCGGACGAGAAGCCAGCTGTGTGACCAAGGCATCTCCAGACTGAGTCCAAGGAGCAAGTCAGCTGCGTGATCAAGACTTGTCTCTAGACTGATAACCACTCTGTACTCTGATCATTACTTAGTGGATTTCTCCAGGAGTTATAGAAGAGAGGAGTAGAAGAATTACCCCATCTATGAACCTTTATAAAATTTACTTGTGTCATTTACATTTCAGCATATTTACATTCCTGCACACATATTTTATATCTGCTGATAATTTCCTATCCAAACGATAACATAACAAGTGCTAAAATCAAGTGTTAAAACAAAGTTAAAACAAATTCAAGGGTGTTAGGTCTTCCGCTAAAAAACTCATCACAACCAAGTTAAGGTTTAGACTAAACAACTGAGTTATTCTATCAACAGCTCTATCGAGTCTGTTGAGTGGCTAACTCTGCTGATTAACTAACTTAGCTGTCCCTCAAGGACTTAGCTGTGTATTAACTCTGTAATATTTTAAAAGGACTAAAATCGAAAATTGGTAAGATTTATTCAATCCCTCCCTTCTAAACCCTACTTACACCCCTTGGGACCTGCAAGTGGTATCAGAGCGGTTGGTTCATTGAGCCTTCCGCACTGGTTACTGAACTAGATCTCCAATCTTTCAAAGGAACTTTTAACACTTGCTCCTTCAAAAGATATTTTTATTCAGCAAAGTTATTATCATGGAAGCAAATTTGACACGCATTCCCATGTTCACTATTGAGGAATTTGATGACTGGAAAATTCGCATGCAGACTCATTTATCTACCTTACATGATGAAATGTGGATCGTGATAGAGGATGGGCCACTGCAAATACTGAAAGTGAACACAACTGTACGGAGAGCAGCTGCAGCTGAAGGAGAAGAACCAACCCTAGTTGAGAAACCAAGGAATGAGTGGACAAACAAGGACAGAAAAAGATACAACTTGGACAATGTAGCCAAGGAAATACTTTACAAAACCTTGGACAAAGCAATGTTCAACAAAGTCAAATCTTGCCAAACTGCAAAACAAATCTGGGATAAATTAACTTTAATTTGTGAAGGATCTGATCAAATTAAAGAAAACAAACTATCTGTTGTTGTACAGAAATTTGAAAATTTTAAAATGCTTGCAGGTGAAACCTTGGATTAGCTGGATGCCAGACTCACTGAAATCACAAATGAACTATCAGCACTTGGGAAAGAATATACACATAAAGAAATGTGTATGAAGATTCTGAGAAGCCTCCCAGCTGAATGGGAAACGAAAGTCATGGCCCTGAGACATTCAATGAACCTCACAACAACATCCAATCATGAGCTATTCTCAGACATCAAAGCCTATGAGTTTGAGCTGAGAAGAAAAGATCAAGAGGAGATAGTTGTACCCAAAACAGCTGCACTTATAGTCAAGGATGGGAAGAGAGCTGAGGTCAAGGAAGCCATTAACCAGGAGGAAATTGCCCTGATGGTTAAAAGATTTAACAAGTTCTTTAACAAGAACTATAAAAGAAACAATGGTGAATCTTCCAGGAGGCATTCAGCCCCCTCCAAATCAAGGGAAGATAGGCCACCCAAGAGACTGAGCATCAAAAGGTTGAATATCAAAGATCTGATAACCCAAGAACGGAAAGAGCTGAGAACTTGCGTTGGAACTGCAGACAACCAGGACACTTTGCTATTGACTGTCATATCCAGCAGTCAATAAATACAGGAATGAAGAAGAAAGAAGAGCCTTCAGAGAAAGAAGACAGGAAAAGAAAAAGGCTATATTGGCTGCTGAGACAGCTAAGTCGAAAGAAGCAGCAGACTCAGAGAGTAATGAAGCTAACTACTCAAGTGATTCTGAAGAAGTAGCAATGATATGTCTAATGGCTAAAGAACAAGATCAACCTGACCAAGAAGATGAGGTACACTCTAACTCATCTCACTCAGATTCTAGAGATAGTGATTGTGACACACACACTTCATCACCCACTGATCTTTATGATTCATTAGGCAAAATGATGAAAGACTCCGAGAACATTAAATCCTCACACACACTATTAAACGAGGAAAACAACCAGCTCAAAAGCCAAAACTCACAGCTGACTAAAGAGTTGAGTACTCTGAATCACATAGCTGATGAGCACAAAGAGCTGAAGGCTGAAAAGAAATGCTAAACTAATATCAGAGATAGCTGCTATGGAAAAGAGGGAAAATGACCTTAAAAATGTGATCGCATCATTTACAAAGGCATGTAAATCATTGGATGACCTTATTATGAGCCAAAAAGAGTGTGGAGATAAGACAGGCATATGATTCAATTCCTTTGTGCACAGTCAAACTCCCAGAGTGATTTTGGAAAAAGGATCTTCAAGTAATGAAGTATCTCAAAAATCCATGACACCAATGTTGCACCCGCACTCACTCCAAAGCACAATCACAAACAAACTGGCCTTGGATATAAAGGAAAAGGAAATCAGCCAGTTGAGTATGCTGAGAGGACAGCTGAGAAGAAATCCAGCAGAGTTCCTCAGCAAACTCCAAATAGAAAGTACTCGGTAAAGAATAAACAGAGCTACCAAAAACCCCAGAAGTTTTATCAAAGAAACACGTATGATGGGAATGGTAGAAACTACCCAAGCCAAGCTGATTGGAATAATGTGAAATATCAGCAAAGACCTATGGAATACAAGCCCAAATGGCAAAGGCCTAGAACTCAGCAAAGGTCATTCCAAAGGCAAAAGAGCTATCATCAGCACACATATGCACCCAGGCACTACACTTAGAAATATCACAACTACCCAAAGAAGGCAATTGCTAAAACACACACACACACACACAACCATACAGACAAAAGAGACAGTTGTATGAACCTAAAGCCCCCAAGAAATTTGCCAAAGTGAGTTATGATTATGGCACAAATAGATGGCAACCTCTTAAAGTCAAATCATTTGGCTATAGGTTGGTTGGATCATCTTATAGCACTAACCCCTCAGGACCCAAACAGGCATGGGTACCTAAAAACTAATTTCCTTGATTGCAGGTTCAAGGAACAGCTGAGTGCCAAGGAACCTGGTACATGGATAGTGGCTGTTTTAGACACATGACCGGAAACAAGAAAAATCTGTCAAAATTCAAGGAGATTAGAGGCGCAAAAGTCATATTTGGAGGAAATGAAGCTCCAGGGGAAATAAGAAACACTGGATCCATCAAGAAAAATGGTTTAGAAATCACAGATGTTGCATATGTTGAAGGCCTCAACTTCAACCTGTTAAGCATCATCCAACTCTGTGACAAGGGCTATAATGTTGGATTCAATATGGGAGTGTGCCAAATTAAAGATGCTGAATCAATTGGAATAGTGTTGCAAGGATCCAGACAAAAGAACATGTATGTGGTAGACTGGTCGACTGCCACACCAAGCACTTGTCTGTTAGCAAAGAGCACATCCGAATCAAGTTGGCTGTGGCACAAAAAGCTGAGTCAACTGAACTTCAAGACAATCAACAAGCTTGCAAGGAGTCATCTTGTGGAAGGATTTCCAGACTCAGTGTACAAGAAGGAAAGTGTTTGTGATGCATGCCAGATGGGAAAGCAGATCAAATCATCATTCAAAGAGAAGCATAGTCCTTCTTCAACAAGAATATTGCATCTGTTACACATGAATTTATTTGGTCCTGTTGAACCAGCCAGCATAAGTGGAAAGAAATACACTTTAGTGGTGGTGGATGATTATTCAAGATATACTTGGACAATTTTTATGTGCAAAAAGAAAGAAACGTTGCAGAAATTACATCAGCTGATGAGAAGAGTTCAAAATGAGAAGAGTCAAACTATTATAAAGATAAGGTCTGATAGAGGAACTGAGTTTGTCAATGGGATAATAACTCAGTATTGTGTTGAAAATGGTATTGCTCATGAATTATCTGCGGCAAGAATTCCACAGCAGAATGGAGTAGCAGAGAGGAGAAACAAAACTCTCAAGGAAGCTGCAAGGACCATGTTAGCTAAAGCTGGATTGCCTAAAAGATTTTGGGCTGAAGCCATCAACACTGCATGCTATACTCAAAATAGATGCATGATAAATAGACAGCTGACAAAGACTCCCTATGAAATATGGACAGGGAGAAAGACAAATGTTGGGTACTTTAGAATATTTGGATGTAAATGCTTCATCCACAACAATGGCAAAAACAATCTAAAGGCTTTTGATGCTAAAGCTGATGAAGGTATCTTTTTGGGATACTCAGCTGAAAGTAAAGCCTATAGAGTGCTGAACAAGAGGACTATGGTCACAGAAGAGTCTATTCGTGTGGTTTTTGATGAACCTAATGTAAATGGAGAAGATATTGAAGAGTTAGCTGATAAGCTAAATCAGCCAACTATGCAGAAGAGTCCTTATGTTGAAGCTGAAGAAAGAGTTATCAACCAAGATGAAGATGAGATAGCTGAATCTCAAAGACAGCTGGAAAATCTGCAGTCGAGTGATTATGAAAGAGCTGCTCAAGACAACACAGCTGCGAGACAGCTGAACCCAGCTTATTTGCTTCAACCTGATGTGAGATGGTTGAGAGACCATCCACCAAAACTAGTCATTGGAGATGTGAGAGATGGTGTGAGAACCAGGTCCAGAGCTCAGCAAGAAGCAATGTTCACTTGTTTTATTTCCCAAATAGAGCCAAAAGATGTGTCCCAATGTAGGTCCCAAGGGGTGTAAGTGTAAGGTTTAGAAGGGGGGGTTGAATAAACCTTACCAAATTTTCGATTTAGTCCTTTTAAATCTCAGAGTTGATACTACACACATTTGTGTCCTTGATGGATAGTCAACTTAGTCACTCAAGAGAGTTAATCACTCAACAAACTCAACTGATTTGTTGATGGAGTAACTCATTTTGTTAGCTCTAAATTAACTCGATTGTGGTTTTGTTTTTATTGGAAGACTTAACACCCTTAAGTTTGATTAAGTAAGAGTTTAGTGCTTGGTTTAGTACTTATAATTTATCAAGTGGATAGCAAATTTATCGTGAGATATAAGCGATTAAAATTGCAAGATTTAAAGTCTTTGAAATGTAAATGACACAATGAAATTTTTATAGAGGTTCGAAGATGGGGTAATTCTTCTACTCCTCTCTTCTCCAACTCCTGGAGGAATCTACTAAGTAATGATCGGTTTACAAAGTGGTACAGTCCGGATACAAGTCTTGATCACACAGATTGACTTGATCCTTTGGGACTCATCCGGGAGACGCCTTGATCACTCGGTGGCTTCTCGACGACTCGGCTTCTTCACAGGCTTTGCCTTGCTACTACTGACTCACTTGCTCAAGCTCGTTGGATTTGATCACGAAGCCCTCCAAAAGCTTAAGACTTGGCTCAACCTTGAACCTTCCTACAATCCTTCCCGGAATGTAGACCCCTTGTTTTCAGTATTTTCCTCTTCAACTGATTGAAGTTATCTTTCCTTCACAGGTGAGTGTTGGATTGATGTTCTTCGTAATGTAGGCTTGAGGATTGAGAATATTTCAATTTTTCTAATATGCTTGTATATCTCACATATGTGTCATCTCTGTATCTCTTGTTTCTCAAACAAACTCCTCAGCCTTTTATAGTGAACTTTCAAAAATTTGCCCGTTGAAGAGAAATGCTTATTTTTGAAAGTCACTTGCAGTCGTTGGCTTGTTTTGTTGCAGTTCTTGGAATTGCCATTTCCTCGTATGAATTGTTCTTTCACCTTTTCAGAGTTCTGACACGGTGTAGTGCTTCCCATTGGTTCATTCCTTTTGCACGCTCGGGACGAGCACTCCGAGAAAGGTGGTATGGAGATATTACTTGTTTAAGTAATTCTCTTGATTTCTGTGCAACAGATCTTTTATAGTTATCTCGACTTGACTGCATTTCCTTGCTTTCCTCAGGTGACTTAGAGTCAGCTTCCAATCATTGGATGACTCTTCTGTCACTTCAACTTGAGACTTGGCTTTTCTTGAGTTGACTTGTGATGCTCCACAGTGCATCTCACCGCTTCTTCAAGAGAGTTCCCATCTACTCTTCTTTGCCATACTCATTTGTTTTAGTGCGGGGTCTTCCTTCAAGTCTTGATTTGTCTTCTTGCATGTTAGGGCGTAGGCCGACTTAACTCGGCTTGGCCACTCTATTCATTACAATGCATTTTACAACAAGAATTGGGGTGCCAACTTTCTATTCTAAGTTTTACATGGCATTCATCAAAATCTAAACAATAAAATTCCTAACAATTTCCCCCTTTTTGATGATGCCAAAACTTAAACCATACAAAAATGCAAATAACAAAGATACATACGGATAGTGTATTGACATAGAATGTATGCATGAGAATCAATCTTTTTATTGATCATATCATTCTTGTACTTAACACAATTTGTTTACAAGGTGTATCGAGTATATAATTGTCTTCACAAAAAAAAAAAAAAATAAAGAATTTATAGCTTTATTACGAGAAGACTTACATTGTATGTATTTACATAATAGAATACACGAAGGGTTGGACAAAGACAACACTTCATCTCCTTATTGTCTCTTCTTTCATCTTGTTCAAAGATCTTCTTCTTCTTCTTCTTCTTCTCGTCGTCATTTGCCTTATTTTTCTTTTCATATGCCTTCCTGGCAGCTTCATCTTTTCTTATTCTTTCCTGTCTCTCCCGCCATAGCTGAGTTTGTCTCTTGTTTTTTTCTTCTATTCTTTTTGCATACTCGGCGTTAGTTTTAGCCACTTTCAAATTTGCCACTTGGTCAAGCCCACCCAAGTAGATCCCTCCTTCTTTCCTCGGATCTACGTATTCAATATTCTTGGGCGAGGCCAGGTCCAAGCTTCTTCCTCCACCATCGCTTCTTCCTCTACCTCCGGGCGTATCTTTGTCTTGGGGTCTTCTTCTTTCCGGTGAGTGACCAGCAGAGTGACTGCGCTGTAGTCTCGCTGCTGTCGGCCTTCTTCACATAATGTGAGACCCTTTTCCCAAGACAAGTCCCAAGCTTGAGCCATAGACATATTTGCAAAGTATCCTTGATTCGAGCGTTTTGAATTCATCAAGCGATCGTGGCTCTGTCCGACATCCGAAATGGCATAAGTGTCTCTCTCTCGGAATGCCTCCGTGTTCTTTCAAGATGTTCATAACCCTGGCATCCATTCTTCCTTCAACTTCCTTCATCCCCGCTTCAATTGTTTTTCTCTTCTCGCCCATAGATACATCGAGTGTTGGAGTAAGAGTCACGGTGAGTTTTCGCTTATAATGTCACCGTGACGGAGACTGTTGAGGGGTTTGTGCAATCATCAAGGTCATATCTTTTGATCCTTCCCCCTCGCCAGATTTTCCTTTCTTTTGTTTCAAAATTTCCTCGGTGATTTTCCTTCTCATTTCCGCTTTGTTTCAGACTTGATTTTCTTTGCTTTAAGGTATTCCTCTTTCCCCTTTTTGGCATCATCAAAGGATAGAGGAACCCAGGGAACATCTTTGGCAAGCATGAAGTCGAGCCTGCGGATAGTCGAAGTTCTCGCTTCAAGTCTGCTGCGTTGTAAGCAAAGACGAAATTCGGATCGAGTAGCGTTGGACTCTGCTGAAATCGGCTTCATCTCAACCATGAGAAGGCTGAATTTTCTAGTCATGTGTTCTTCCAAACATCGTATATCATTTGTATTCGCTCACGCGCAGAGCTTTATCTCGGCGGTATGAGCTTCATGCATGTGCTCAATATGTTCTCTCGGCTTCGTTTTTGCATCAAAGCATTTTCACTCTCCACACTAGCGACTTGTTGAACAATGTCCGAAGTATCTCACTTGTTCCACACGCATTGTTTCTTCTTTGTTGCCACCATTCCCCGATTCAGATGTTATGCCTCTCAAGTCGGGCCGTAAGGGTGGTATCTCTGTTGTCGATCGCATATCCAAAGAGGCCTCGATGCCTCTCCATTCGTTCAACCTCAAGCAAATAGTACCTTGAACACTACCGACTTGGTGATTCTTCCATTGAAGGCGATGGCCATGCAAACATCAAAATCATAATCATTTGGAACAATGGTGTCGATGGAAGAACAGGAGCTGGTTTGTGATAGCGTGCTTGTTCGTTTTTCGACTCTTCGTGGAGTTCTCGTATCTCAGTGAAAAAGGGAAAGATTCTACAAAAGATTCATCGCCGCCAACCGGGATCTGTTCGATGATGAGCGGTGCGCGTGAAGTTCTTTTGGGAATCGATCTGCTGCAGACTTGAGGAGCCTGCTCGGTGGATCTTTGGTTGGTTGGGTTTTGTTGTGAAGTAGTCCGGTTCTTTGAGCCTGTTTGTCTCAACCGTTGGTCTCGGTTCTTGAGCCTCATTTTGTCTTAACTTGCCTTCGTTGGTCTCGGTGATTTTTCCAATTGCGAGATCGGTCCTCGGCCTTATCGTAAGCGTCATCGGACGATGATGAGATTTCCATTGGTGGCTCATCATCAAAGTTAAAGGTTTGACGAGTAGTCTTGGGATCGACTTACTCGTGCTTGGAACATCCGCGGTGAGTCTTTTTGATTTTGGCATCGGGATGACTCGAAACTTCTTCTTCTTCCTTCCGATCCCGGAAAGGATACATCGGGATTATCTTGGGAATCATGAAGTGCGCTTATTTCCTTCTCGGATGGGTCGATTATAGCGGGGAGGGATGTTCTCTACTTGACTTCTTTACCCCGGAAGTCTCAACCTCCCGTGGGCCTTCATTACCTCCAGTCTCTCTCTGCGCAATGAGGCCTTGGTCCTCCCTTTCGACGGTGTCGGTATGTCTTAGGGTCTTCTGCGGTGGCATCCATTGGAGTCTCAACTCCATGGATTGCACTTTCATTGCCCAGTGTTAACTCCCGGGCCGTTCCATCTTGTGCCTCGACCGCATCGCAGCGGCGTCATTAGCCGCCGAGCGGTTGGCACCTCCTGAGACGATCTCAATCGCCTGCGAGCTTCGTTGATGGCAACTTCTTTGTTCTTCTTGTGTTTATATTTTCTCTACTTCGCCTCCTTGATTCGTTGTGGAGTCATCTGCAGCATCCTCCGACCTTGCCGCTGCGGTGGAGGGAGTTTCCCCTCGGTGGCGCACCGGTGAGTGACTTTGAATGGGGTCACTCGTCTCCAACTCCGGCTATTTCGATTGATTGTTCAACCGTTGGGGCAGGTGGTAACACACCTTCAATAGGGGTTGGCTCGACTAGGGTCCCCATTGTCCCGTTTCATCGCCGGTTCCTTATTGCCTTCTTCCGAGTGAGTGGGGAAGTGGTAAGAAGAACAACATTGGCGATTTGTTGAACCACTCCCATTGGATCAATTTCGGTGTGTTCGGAGGACTCTCCTGGTCCCTCCATCAATCTTTGCTCGTGAAGGATTCTTGATTCGTGCAATGCTTGCTGCATTTGCAACTCTTCGTGGCGGCGGCATTCTGCGGATCCCTCATGCCCGTCAGAAAACATCAAGGAGAGGATGTGTGTTCGTGGTGCCGGAGATAGGGCGGATGCTTGCCTTCTCACGTGCCTCGGCTTCCTCGGCTTGCTTTTCTCTCTCCTTTTCCTTGTAAATCTGCAGGATATCTAAGCGATTGTCTTCATCAAGTCTTTGGGGCACGATTTTAGTCCAAGGAAATTTAGCGATTCCTCTTCTTCTTCTATAAACTCGGCCGTTGGAACTGTTCCCTTGACTTACTCAACTTCCATTTCCTCCACTCACGCGAGACGATTTTGGATGTCGGGTAAGGTGGAGATAGGATCATTACATCACTATCCGCTCTAGCGAGTTCTTCTTGTGCTTGGTGTGTGAATTACAATCGTGTCTTCGGGTTGCCTCTCTTGATCGCCTTGCGAGACAACTTGGCTGTTTCATCAACTACATCCGGAGACTCTACTTCTCCGGTAGTCTCGGTATCTTCTCTAGCCGAGTAACCGGCTCGGCTGTTGGTTTCTCCGATTCAGATCGCTTGATGATTCTTCTTCGTCTCCTAGTTTGTACCAGAGGAATTTACGGTTCGAGACGGTGTCCTCTCGAGTCTTGGCGGCTAGGGCAGTCTTTGGTGTCTTTTTCGGGGAGCGGGCCATCGTGGCTTCTCGGTTCTCCTCTTTTTGACGATCGGAGAAGGCATTTGTGAGTCCTTCTCGACCGCTGCGCAGGGCGGGAGACACGGCCAGTAGGGGCGGTGACTGCCTGCGAAGGGGCGGGAGCATGTTTGGTTTTCTTTCTTTGCAGCGGGATCTTCTTTTTCTTAGTAGGCGCTCTCTTCTTTGGGTGGAGAGGAAACAATCTGTATCTTGTGGTCGGTGATTCCCCCTCCTTCAGTGTCGACTCTCTTGGCGTAAGCTCTCTTCAGTGCGCCTGAGAGAGGTTTGCTCGAACATCCTCTTGTTAACATGGAATGCCTTCCCATGTCTAAGAGGGACTCCTTTCACCTCCATTAGCCGGCCAATCACTAGGCCATATCCTAGGGATCCTCCAAATGTGCCATCTTCTTTGAAGGATTTGTTCCCACGTTCGCGAGAGTCTGCTTTGTAGACAAACTCATTTGATTTATCTTCTTTTCTGCGATGATTGCGGCCATTACAATCGGCTTTGCCTTTGTGATTGGTCAAAGTGCCAAACTTGATGTCGATACATTTGGCAACTATGTCCAACAACTTGTGATAGTCCTCCTTTGAGATCTCTTGTTTTCTTTGTAAACACAATTTTATCAAGCAAAGTCGAGGCTTGGCTATTTCTTTCCAAGCATCGGCCAGGTTTACATCGGCCCGTTAATCTCGATGCTCCTTCTGCTGGTAGTGAGCAAAGTGGTCACCAAATCCTTCGCGAGAGATAGTCACCGCTTTCCGTGAGCAGATGACTTGATTCCTTCATCGTGAATCTCGGCATTCACGTAGAATTGTGCGACTTCTTCCACATATGTCATCGGGTAATCTAACGTCAGAAACGGTTTCAGACCGAACGTTTCTAACTTTTCAGCGATTTTCTTCACTAGGGTGTCGTCGGACCCCTGTTTCATCATTCCGTCTAAATCCACCGTAGAGCCGGTGTGGATTTGCTTCCCTAACTTGGTAAAGTCATAAGTTGGTGCCATTTTCAGGATTGTATCAAGGAAAAACTCAGAAATTGATTTGAAGATAGATAGGGTTTCGAGAGAATTTTGCCTTTGCTTTTGAGAGAAAGAAATGAACAGTTTTTAGAAGTGTGAGAGAGAAAACGGACGAAAATGGTTTAAATATGGTTTATGAAAGGACGTGCGGGTGGTTTTTGAAATGTGATCGAAATCAACGGCTTAGATTTTGCACGCCTATTTAGCATTTCATGTCTCGTATTTAATGCGGCAGCATTTATATCCAATCATAAGCTTGTTGTGCGGCTTTATGTCCAGTACACATCATCATTATGCCGACGTATTTCTTAAAACATTCCCGCTTAGTCAAAACGCAGCAGGCGTTTTTGTCACTTTGCTCATAAGTTATTCAGCTTATCCCTTAGTGATTTAACTCTACTTCTCACGATTCTCTTAGTGACTCACTATCATCGGTGACTCGTAATCTCTTGTCTTCCGAAACACTGGTGATTCTTGGTGATTTGCATTTTTCGACTCTTTTTCACCCTTTTTTCTGTTCCATTTCTCTTCTTTGATTCGCCCGAGTGTCACCACATTTCAATTAACCCCAACTCATGTTTGAGTTCTTCAAATCTTGACTCATATAGTGGTTTTGTGAAGATGTCGGCTAGTTGTTTATCGGTTGAAATATATTCCAGGATGATGTCCTTCTTTTCAACATGATCTCTTATGAAGTGATATCGACATCAATATGCTTTGTTCTTGAATGCAACACAGGATTTTGAGTAATTGCAATTGCACTTGTGTTATCACACATGATTGGAATTTCTTTTTCCTCAATTTCATAGTCTCTGTTCTTTGTCTCATCCATAGGACTTGGGCACTTGTTTGCCCAGCCTATGTATTCCCGCCTCATTTGTAGAGGTGGCTATTGAGTTTTGCTTCTTGCTAAACCAGGAAATCACTGTTTCCTAGCATTTGACATGTGCCGAAGTGCTCTTCCTATCAACTCGCATCCAAAGATAGTCGAGAATCGAATAGCCAATTAGCTTGAATCCACATTCCTTTGGATACCATAGGCCTACTTCTTGGCTTCCTTTCAAGTATCTCAATACTCTCTTCTTCTTTGTCATATGGCTTTCTTTTGGAGCGATTGAAATCTTGCACATACACCTACGGCAAAGGTGATGTACGGCACCTTGCGAGTGAGATAAGCGAGATGATCCAATAAGTGCTCAGTATCTTGTTTGATCTATAGGCTTGCCATCCGCATCCATGTCCATTTTGGTGATGTGTTCATTGGTATTTTCACGAAGACTTCTCTTCCATACCAAATTTTTCATTAAATCTCGGTGTATTTTGTCCGACTTATGAAGGTTCCATCCTTCAAATTGTTTCACTTGGAGTCCAAGGAAGAATGTCGGCTCTCCCATCATGCTCATTTCAAATTTACTTTGCATGAGGTTTGAAAACTTTTCACACATGACTCTTTGTTTGTGGATCCAAAGATGATGTCATCAACATATATTTGAACAAGTAGAATACTCTTCTTGTCTTGAATTCGAAAATTGTTCTATCTACTTTTCCTTTTGTGAATCCATTTTCGATTAGGAATTGTGACAAGGTATCATACCATGCTCTGGGTGCCTGCTTCAATCCATACAGAGCTTTCTTGAGTTTGTATACCTTATCTCCAAGAGTCTTCTGTTCAAATCCTGGAGGTTGTTCAACATACACTTCTTCTTCCAATAAACCATTTAGGAATGCACTTTTTACATCCATCGATATACAATGAAATTCTTGTGAGCTGCATAGGCAAGAAACATCCTTATAGCTTCCAATCTTGCTACAGGGGCAAATGTTTCATCAAAATCTATCCCTTCTTCTTGGCAATATCCTTTGGCTACTAGTCTTGCTTTGTTTCTTACCACAGAACCTTCCTCGTTCATCTTATTTCTGAACACCCATTTGGTTCCAATAACATTTTGATGTATGGGTCTTTGTACTAATTCCCATACTTTATTACTCTCAAACCGATTGACTCTTCTTGCATAGCTTGAATCCAATGTGTGTCGTCAATGCTTGGGACACATCTTTGGGCTCTATTTGCGAGATGAAGCATGTGAACATGGTTTCTTGTTGAGTTCGGATCTTGTTTTGACACCTTCTCTTATATCTCCAATGACAAGTTCGTGGATGGTCTCTCGGCCATCTTACATCGAGTTGGAGTAAGTTAGTTGGATTTGATCGACTTGCGGTATGTGTGTTCTTTGTGGTCGCTCTCTCGTTATCACTTAGCCGCAAATTTTCCATTGTTTTTGAGATTCAACTATCTCATCTTCTTTCGAATTGATGATTCCAATTTTCGGCGTCAAAGATAGGGATTCTTCAGTATGGTTGGATGATTCAAACTTATCGGTGACTCTTCAATGTCTTCTCCATTTACCTTTGGCTCATCGAATCTTTGCATGAATGGATTCTTTACGTAACCATAGTTCTTTTGTTGAGTATTCTCAGAGGCTTTGCTTTGAGTATCCTAAGAAGATACCTTCATCGGCTTTAGCATCAAAAGCCTTTAGATTGTCTTTGCCATTGTTGTGGATGAAGCATTTACATCCAAATATTCTCAAATATGCAACATTTGGTTTTCTTCCGATCCGGATCTCATAGGGAGTCTTTGTCAATTTGTCTATTTATCATACATCTGTTTTGGGTGTAGCAAAGTGTGTTGATTGCTTGACCCAAAATCTTTTTGGTAACCCTGCTTGACTAACATGGTCCTTCTTTGCTTCTTTGAGGGTTCTATTTCTTCTTTTCGCAACTCCATTCTTGTGGAGTCCTTTCACGATAGTTCATGACCAATACCATTCTCAATACAAATCGAGTTATTATTCCATTGACAAACTCGGTTCCTCTATCCGATCTTATTTTGATAATGGTTTGACTCTTCTCGTTTTGAATCCTCTTCATCGGTTGTGGTAGTTTTTGTAGAGTTTCTTTCTTCTTGCACATGAATATTGTCCATGTATATCTTGAATAGTCATCTACTACCACCAAGGTGTATTTCTTTCCACTTATCTGGTTTGGTTCCTTTGGGCCAAATAGATCCATATGAAGCAGATGTAATATTCTTGTTGAGGATGGGCATGTCTTTTCTTTGAATGACGATTTGATTTGCTTTCCCTTCCGACATGCATCACATATACTCTCCTTCTTGTATATCGAGTCCGGAAGTCCTTCTACAAGATGACTTCTTGCCGCCTTGTTAATTATTTTGAAATTCAGGTGACTCGGCTTTTTGTGCCACATCCAACTTGATTCAATTTTGTGCTTTTTGCTAGTAGGCAGTCTTGGGTGTTGCGGTTGACCAATCCACTACATACATATTTTTTGTCTACATCCTTGCAAAGACAACTTCATTTGATTCAATATCTTTGATTTGGCATATTCCCATGTTGAATCCAACGTTGTAACCCTTGTCACGAGTTGGTGATGCTTAGCGAGTTAAAGTTGAGTCCTTCAACATATGCAACGTCTGTGATTTCTAATCCATTCCTCTTGATGGTTCCAATGCCTCTTATTTCACCAGGAGCTTCATTTCCTCCAAATATGACTTTTGCTCCTTTAACTTCCTTGAATTTTGACAGATTTTTCTTGTTTCTGTCATGTGTGTCCGGGAATGACCACTATCCATGTACCAGGTTCCTTGGCACTCATTTGTTCCTTGAACCCGCAATCAAGGAAATTAAGTTTTAGGTACCCATACTTGTCGGGTCTGAGGGGTTAGAATTGTAAGATGATCCAACCAACTTATAGCCAAATGATTTGACTCTAAGGGGTTGCCATCTATCGATGCCATAATCATAATTAATTCGGCAAATTGCTTGGGGATTCTAGGTTCATACAATTTGTCTCTTTTGTCGTATGCCTGCATATGTTTTAGCAATTGCCTTCCTTGGGTAATTGTGGTGACTTTGAGTGTGATGCTTAGGTGCATAGGTGTCTTTGATGAAAGCTTTTATACTTTTGGAATGGCCTTTCTTGAGTTCTTGGCCTTTGCCATTTGGGCTTATATTCCATAAGTTTATCCGATAGTTCACATTATTCCAATCGGCTTGGCTTGGATATTTTCTACCATTCCCATCATATGTATTTCTTTTATGGATTTTCTGGGATTTTTGGTAGCTCGCTTCCTTTTACAGAGTATTTTTCGTTAGGAGTTTCTTTGAGGACTCGGCTAAATCTCTTCTCGCTTGTCCTTTCAAGACACTCAACTCGGCCGTTTTCCTTTTCCTTTGTAACCAAGGCCGTTTGCTTGTTATTGTGCTTTGGAGTGAATGTGTGTGCAACATTTAGAGTTTTGGATTTTTCGGACTCTTCATGACTTGAAGATCCTTTTTCCAAAATTACTTTTGAGGTTTGACATAGCACGAGGAATTAAATCCTAAGCTTTGTCTTGTCTCCACATTCTCTTTGACTCATGATAAGATCATCCAATGATTTAGATGCCTTAGTGAATGAGGCAATAACATTCTTGAGGTCATTCTCCTCTTTTCTATAGCAGCAATTTCGCTACTAATTTAGCATTTTCGACCTTTAAACTTTCATTCTCATCCTATTTGACTTAGAGTACTCGGCTCCTTAGTCGACTTTGAGTTTTGACTTTTGAGTAAGCTGTTTTCCTCATTCAATAGTGTGTGTGAGGATTTAATGTGTTCAAAATCTTTCATCATTTTGCCTAATGAATCATAAAGATCGAGTGGGTGATGAAGTGTGTGTGTCACGATCACTATCACTAGTGTCCGAGTTTGTTGAGTTAGATTGTACCTCATCTTCTTGATCTTGTTCTTTGGCCATCAAGCGGATCAAGGCTTCTTCTTCGAGTCACTTGAGTAGTCGGCTTCTTTGCTCTCGAATTGTCTCTCTTGACTTGGTTGTTTTAAGTGATCTCGGCGTGACCATCATTGCCTTTTTCTTTTCTTGTCTTCTTTCTCTCGAAGATCTTCCTTTCTTCTTCATCCCTGTACTTGTTGACTACAAGATATGGATAGTCAATGTCATAGTGACCTGGTTGTCTACGAGTTCCAACATAGATACTCAACCTTTTGATCGACTCTTTCCATTCTTGGATTGTCGCCCTTTGATACTCAACTTTTTGATGATCTGTTCTCTTGGTTGGCCTATCATCCCTTGATTTGGAGGAGCCGAGTGTCTTCGGAAGATTCACCCTTTCCTCTCTTGTAGTTCTTATTAAAGAACTTGTTAAATCTTTTAACCATCGGGCTATTTCTTTCGGGTCAATGACCTCTTTGACCTTTCTCTCTTCCCATCTTTAACAATTAGAGCAATTTGTTTTGGGTACATCTGTCTCTTCTGGTCTTTTTTCTTCTCGGCTCAAACTCGTAGGCTTTGAGGTCCGAGAATAACTCATGGTTGGATGTCTTTGATAGGTCCATGGAATGTCTCGAGTGCCATGACCTTCATTTCCCATTCAATTTGGAAGACTTTTAGGATCTTCATACACATTTCCTTTCGTGTATATTCCTTTCCAAGTGTAGATGACTCATTTGTGATTTACGTGAACCGAGCGTCTAGTTGATCCGGTTTCTCCCGAGATCATTTTGAAGTTCTCAAATTTCAGTCTGACCACCGATAATTTGTTTTCTTTGATTTGCTCACGAGCCTTCACAAATCAATGTCGCTTTTGTCCTGATTTCTTTAGCCGTTTTGCATGATTTGACTTTGTTGAACATGGCTTTGTCCAAGGTTTTGTAGAGGATGTCCTTGGCTACATTGTCCAGGTTATATCTTTTCTGTCATCATTTGTCCACTCGAGTTCTTGGTTTTTCAACCATGATCGATCTAGAGCAACATCTTCTTCTTCTTCTTTTGCAACTCTTCGTACAGTGTTTGTGTTCACCTTTAAGATTTGCAGAGGCCCATCTTCTATCACTATCCACATCTCATCATGTAATCTTTGATAGATGAGCACGCATACGAATTTTCCAATCATCAAATTCTTCAATAGTGAACATAGGGATGCGTGTCAAATTTGCTTCCATGATAATAACTTTTAATGATAAAGAAGAGTTTTGAAGGTTTAAGTACTAAAGCGGACTTTGAAAAGTTTGGAGATCTAGTTCAATAACGGTGCGGAGGGTTCAATGAACCAACCGCTCCGATACCACTTGTAGGTCCCAAGGGGTGTAAGTGTAAGGTTTAGAAGGGGGGTTGAATAAACCTTACCAAATTTTCGATTTAGTCCTTTTAAATCTACAAAGTTCATACTACACATTTGTGTCCTTGATGGACGATCAACTTAGTCACTCAAGTAGAGTTAATCACTCAACAAACTCAATCGAAATTTGTTGATGGAGTAACTCAATTTATTAGCTCTAAATTAACTCGATTGTAGTTTTGTTTTTTGGAAGACTTAACACCCTTAAGTTTGATTAAGTAAGAGTTTAGTGCTTGGTTTAGTACTTATAATTTATCAAGTGGATAGCAAATTTATCGTGAGATATAAGCGATTAAAATTGCAAGATTTAAAGTCTTTGAAATGTAAATGACACAATGAAATTTTTATAGAGGTTCGAAGATGGGGTAATTCTTCTACTCCTCTCTTCTCCAACTCTGGAGGAATCCACTAAGTAATGATCGGTTTACAAAGTGGTAATAAGTCCGGATACAAGTCTTGATCACACGGTGACTTGATCCTTTGGGACTCGATCTCGGGAGACGCCTTGATCACTCGGTGGCTTCTCATACGACTCGGCTTCTTCACAGGCAAATTTGCGCTTGCTACTACTGACTCACTTGCTCAAGCTCTTTGGATTTGATCACGAAGCCCTCCAAAAGCTTAAGACTTGGCTCAACCTTGAACCTTCCTACAATCCTTCCTGGAATGTAGACCCCTTGTTTTCAGTATTTTCCTCTTCAACTGATTGAAGTTATCTTTCCTTCACAAGTGAGTGTTGGATTGATGTTCTTCGTAATGTAGGCTTGAGGATTGAGAATATTTCAGTTTTTCTAATATGCTTGTATATCTCACATATGTGTCATCTCTGTATCTCTTGTTTCTCAAACAAACTCCTCAACCTTTTATAGTGAACTTTCAAAAATTTGCCCGTTGAAGAGATATGCTTATTTTTGAAAGTCACTTGCAGTCGTTGGCTTGTTTTGTTGCAGTTCTTGGAATTGCCATTTCCTAGTATGAATTGTTCTTTCACCTTTTCGAGTTCGACACGGTGTAGTGCTTCCCATTGGTTCATTCCTTTTGCACGCTTCAAGGGACCGAGCACTCGAGAAAGGTGGTATGGAGATATTACTTGTTTAAGTAATTCTCTTGATTTCGGCAAATGAGATCTTTTATAGTTATCTCGACTTGATTGCATTTCCTTGCTTTCCTCGGGTGACTTAGAGTCGACTTCCAATCATTGGATGACTCATCCTGTCACTTCAACTTGAGACTTGGTTTTTCTTGAGTTGACTTGTGATGCGATGCTCCACTCACTGTTGCATCTCACCGCTTCTTCCAGAGTTCCCATCTACTCTTCTTTGCCATACTCAAATTTGTTTCGCAATGGGTCTTCCTTCAAGTCTTGATTGTCTTCTTGCATGTTAGGCGTAGGCGACTTAACTCGCCTTGGCCACTCTATTCATTACAATGCATTTTACAACAAGAATTGGGGTGCCAACTTTCTATTCTAAGTTTTACATGGCATTCATCAAAATCTAAACAATAAAATTCCTAACACCCAAGCACTGGATGACACACATTGGATTCAAGCCATGCAAGAAGAGCTGAATCAGTTTGAGAGGAACAAGGTATGGGAATTGGTGCAAAGACCAACCCATCAAAATGTTATTGGCACAAAATGGGTGTTCAGAAACAAGATGAATGAGGAAGGTTCTGTTGTAAGGAACAAAACAAGATTGGTAGCCAAAGGTTATTGCCAAGAAGAGGGAATTGATTTTGATGAAACATTTGCTCCTGTTGCAAGACTAGAAGCAATAAGGATGTTTCTTGCATATGTTGCACACAAGAACTTCATTGTATATCAAATGGATGTGAAAAGTTCATTTTTAAATGGATTGCTGGAAGAAGAAGTCTATGTTGAGCAACCTCCAGGCTTTGAGCAGAAGACTGTTGGAGATAAGATGTACAAGCTCAAGAAAGTTTTATATGGATTGAAACAAGCACCAAGAGCATGTTATGATACATTGTCTCAATTTCTGACTAACAATGGATTCACCAAGGCAAAGTGGACAGAACACTCTTCAGAATTCAAGATGGAGAGAGTATACTGCTTGTTCAAATATATGTGGATGACATCATTTTTGGATCCACAAATAAAGAGCTGTGTGATATGTTCTCAAACCTCATGCAAGGCAAATTTGAAATAAGCATGATGGGAGAGCTGACATTTTTCTTAGGACTTCAAGTCAAACAGCTGAAGGATGGAACCTTCATAAGTCAAACCAAATACACCAGAGATTTAATGAAGAAATTTGGTATGGAAGAAAAGTCTTCTGTGAAAATACCAATGATTACATCAGTCAAAATGGACATGGATGCAGATGGTAAGACTATAGATCAAACAAGATATAGAGTACTTATTGGATCACTGCTCTATCTAACAGCAAGCAGGCCAGACATCACCTTTGCAGTAGGTGTATGTGCAAGATTTCAATCTGCACCAAAAGAAAGCCATATGATACTGCAACTAAGAGAATCCTAAGATATTTGAAGGGATGCCAAGAAGTTGGCTTATGGTATCCAAAGGAAGGTGGATTCAAGCTTATTGGTTACTCAGACTCAGACTATGCTGGATGTAGAGTTGATAGGAAGAGTACTTCAGGTACATGTCAAATGCTTGGAAACAGATTAGTTTCCTGGTTTAGCAAGAAGCAAAACTCAATAGCCACATCCACAGCTGAAGCAGAGTACATAGCTGCGGGAAGCTGTTGTGCCCAAGTCTTATGGATGAGACAAAAGCTGAGAGACTATGAAATTGAAGAAAAAAGAAATTCCAATTATGTGTGATAACACAAGTGCTATTGCAATCACTCAGAATCCTGTGTTGCATTCAAGAACAAAGCACATTGATGTCAGATATCATTTTATAAGGGATCATGTTGAAAAGAAAGACATCATTCTGGAATATATCTCAACTGATAAACAGTTAGCTGACATATTCACCAAACCCTTATGTGAATCAAGATTTGAAGAGATTAAGCATGAGCTAGGGTTAATTGAGCTGAGTTGACACTCAGAAGACTCAATGAGAAAAGATGAAACGTGAAAAGATGAAAATAGAACAAATCTCATGAATCAGCCAAGTGAATCAGCTGTATCGGAGAGTCAGCTGTACCGAGTTAGCTGACAGCTGAGTCATTATATGAAAGGAGAGAAGAAGAGTTGAGTCATTTGTGGAGTAAGCTGAGTCATTTATGAGCTAAGTGACAAAAACGCAGTCATTTTTAATGAGCGGGAATATTTTTAAGGATGACGTCAGTGTAATAGTGACGGGTACAGTCAAAAGCTGCACAGTAAGCATATGATTGGATATAAATGCTGCCGCATTAAATGCGAGAAATTAAATGCAATGTGATGTGCTAAATCTGAGCCGTTGATCTCGATCAAAATTTAAAAACCGAAAACACGTCCTTTCATAACCTTTATATACTCATTCTTTCAGTTTTCTCTCTCACACTTAAAATTGTTCATCTTCAAACATTCGAAAACAAGTCATTTTTCTCTCGAAAACCCTACAAGCTCTCAAGCAAGCTTATCAAGATTTAATCGGTAGAAACTTCCAAAAATGGAACCAAAGCTTGATTTCGTCAAGTTATCGAAACAAATCCACTCTGGTTCGACCGTGGATTTTGAAGGAATGATAAAGCAGGGTTATGATGAAACCCTAGTGAAGAAAATCACGGATATGTTGGAAAAATCTGGGCTTAAAGCCTTTTTGACGATAGAATACTCGCACACGTACCTGGAAGAGGTGGCGCAGTTCTATGTGAATGCCGAGGTGCAAGACGAAGGTATCAAGTCCTACGTCCACCACAAGGACATCATGATCAATGCTAAGGACCTTGCGGAGCACTGCTTATTACCATCCGAGGGTATGCCAGAAATATACGAAGCTGATGTGGACTTGGCTATTGCATGGAAAGAAGTAGCCAAACCCGAGTGTGCTGCAAAAGTCATCTACATAGCTGAGAAGAAGTTGCTGAAGAACGACTATCACAAGCTGATGGATGTCGTCTCAAAATGTGTGGATATGAAGTTTGGCAGTTTCAATCAACTGTCAAAGACTAAGCTGATCGTCATGGCTGCGATCATGCAAGGGAAGAAAGTTAACTGGGTTGAGTTCGTGTACAGCAGACTCTGCGAGAACATTGTGAATAAATCATTCAAGGAAGATGGATCCTTTGGAGGATCACTCGGCTATGGCCTAGTCATTGGCCATTTAATGGAAGTGAAGGGCATTCCCCTTCAACATGGAAAGCCCTTCCATGTAAACAAGAAAATGTTCAGGGCTAATCTTTCACGAGCCCAGAAGAGAGCCCATGCGAAGAGGGCGAATACAAGTGAGGGGGAATCAGCTGACCCTGAGGACACAACTGTTTCCTCCCCTCCCAAGAAGAAAGCTACGAAGAAGAAGGCTCCCCTGCAGCAAAGTCAGTGGACGCCCCTGCCCCTGCAGCCGAGTCACCTGCCCGAGCAGCCGTGTCTCCTGCTCACGCAGCCGAGGCGGAGAAGGAAGCCTAAATACCTTCTCCGGCCATCAGAAAGAAGAGGACTGCCAAGCCAAGAAAGGCAGCTCCTCAATCCAAGAAAGATGCTCTGGCCCCTGCTGCCCAAGAACCTGAAAAAGAGGAACCCGAACCAGCAATTCCTCTGGTAAGGACAAAAAGAAGAAAGAGAATCTTCAAGCTTTCAGAGCTTGAGAAGACAAATTGAATCGCAACTCGGTGGAAAAAGTTTCCGAGCTGGCTGGTACGGAAGAAGTCTTTGTCTCGGGGAAGTTGTTAACGAAACAGCCAAGTCTGCTGAGGGGGATCAACAGAGGCAATTAGAAGACCCAGCTGTGAACAGAAAAGCTGAGGAGGAAGAACCAGCGGAGATAGCAGAATCCCCTGCTGAAAGGGTTGTGTCTCCACCCGCCCCAAATACTGCTGAAGGAGAAGAGCAGCAGAGTATGCTACCTTCCATTCCCGAAAAAGAAGGACAAGAACAAGAACAAGATGATGATGATGATGTCATCATGTACTCACCCGTATATCCAGATATTCAGCGCCGTCTACGAGAATGGAGGGCATGGAAGCTAAGCAACTCTAGGATGCAGTTCGAACGGCCTGAATTTATAGAAGAGAAAGAGGAATTAATGCAATTCCTAGGGATTACCACTGCACCACAGGCTCTTGATGAAGAGAACTGCATGGACATCCTCCGTATCATAAAGGCGGATGAGAAAGACAAAGCTGAAGAGCAAGCCCGCAGACCTTTGGAGAAGGCAAACACATGTCCTTTCACTGGAACTATAGAACACACTCACCCTCATTTTGATGTGTTCTCCGAAAGTGATGAAGACATGGATCCCGCTGATACACAAGAAAAGTCAAAAATGCAACAAGCTCTAAGGGAATCCAGGCTGATGCACGAACATCAGTTGATGGAAGGACCAAGAGAGTCCTCAAAATCTCTTATGGAGATAGACCCTTTGGGAGTAGCGCAACACATTGCCACAATTATAGCTGCAACTACATCCCCAGTTCACTCCGAAAATGGGTCCAAGGGACTTGGCGATGAAATTGGGAGTTTAGGCACCTAAGTTGAGCCAACCCCTATTGAAGGTGTTTTACCACCTGCCCCCACGGCTGAGCACTCAATGGAAGCAAATGGGAGTTTGGAAGCAGTGACCCCATCATCGATCACTCGGTGGTGCGCCGCCCTAAGAGGGAAACTCACTCCACTGCAGCAAGGTCGGAGGATGCTGCAGATGACTCCACACTGCAGAAAGGAGGCGAAGTGGAGAAAAAAAAGAAAAAGAACAACAGCAGGTTGACACTGACGAAGCTCGGACACTTGAGTCTGTCCCAGCTGAAGTGACAACTGTTTTGCAGGCTGAGGACGCTGCTGATGCAATTGAGGCACAGGTTGGAAATGCCCCGGGAGTTAACACTCTTGGCACTAAAAGTGCAATCCAAGGGGTTGAGGCTCCTTCGGATGCCATGGTCCAACACCTTAAGACAACTGCGTTTGTCGAAGGGAATGTAGAAGGCCTTTCTGCAGTTGAGACTGCTAAAGGTATTGAAGGCCCGAGGGAGGTTGAGACTTCCTTGGGTAAAGAGAAAGAAACGCAGAACATCCCTCCTATTCACATTGAAGAATCTGAGAAGGAGATTAGTGCATTTCATGATTCCCAAGACAACCCTGATATATCATTTCTTGGATCTGAAGATGAAGCTGAGTCCACCCCTGTTGCACATCACAAGGACCCAGCTGAGGATGTTCTTCCACAGATGAGTCAGTCAAATTTCAAAGTTGCTCGTCAAACATTCAAATTTGATGATGAACCAAGCCCCCATGTTCCATCATCATCCGATGACGCTGATGATACAGCCGAAGACCAGTCTACTCAAATGGAAAAACCTAATGAGACCGAAAAAGCTATTAAGACAGCTGAGGCTCAGTCAGCTGGGCAAAAACAATCAACTGCCCCAGCTGCAACAACTTCAACTGCGCAGGCTACCAGATCTGCAACAGTGACACCTCGCGCACAATATCTCAAGTGCGAGATGATGCATTTGAAGATGTATTTCCCTTTTCTCGCGAGCTGCCCATGCTAGAAGAAGAGACTGCAAGAGAATAGAAGCTCTACACTGTCCAAGAAGATCCCATAATTCCTACTGACTCAATTGTGCCAGCTGATTTCAACTTCGATGCAGAGTGGCCGGCAGCTGACTCAAGTCAGACAACTGAGATGCGTGAAATCTTCAAGAAGATATGTGAAGAGATTGAGAAGATTGAACGGCACCAAACCTCTCTCGACATGCGCCTGGACAACAGAGATGTCACTCTCACAGCACACTTGAGAGGAGTGGTGGTCAGGATAAGGGAATGGTCTCAACAGCAGAGTGTCATGCGTCTCGAGCAAGTTCGCTACTTCAAGGCATTATACAACAGAATGCTGGTTTGGAGTGCTAACAATGCTGACATGAAGGAGAGGATGCATGCCTATATGGAGAGATTGCATGCCTCTCATACAACTAAAATGGAGTTGCTGCGTGAATTTCATTGAAAAGAAATTCTGCGTGTCGAAGAGACCATGAATTCTAAGTTCAGCCTTCTCATGGCTGAAATGAAATTGGTGGCAGCTGAATCGAAAGCCACTCGCTCAGAATTCCGCACAGCTTATGCCGCAGCAGACTCTAAGCAGAACTCAGCTCTCAGCCGACTAGATTTTATGCTCGCAGGAATGTTCCCTGGGATTCCTCTCTCCTTCGATGATGCCAAAAAAGGGGAAAGAGGAATACCTGAGGAAATTGAAGGAAGAAACAACTGAGAAGCAAAAGGATAAAACAACTGAGAAGGGAAAAGCTGTTGAGGAGGACAGGTCAAAGAATGTAACCTTAATGCTTGCTGAAACCCCTCAGCAAGGTCATGTCACAACATCGATACTCAACAAACTTCCAGTAACTCTGCCGATCGAACACTCTGCTGTGCCCATGTAGGAGAAAAGAAAGATTGTAATAGCAAATCAATTAGAGTTCGATAAAATACGGATGCCCGCGTTGAAGCAGTGATGAAACAATTCGGTGGTATTCCGGCAAGGAAGGACACAGATGCCATTCCAGATGACGGAAATGAGCCAAGATCAGTTGAAGAATTTCAAACTCTCCAATCTGAAGGCTATTTCAAGAATATGCCATTAGCCCAGGCCTGGGATTTGTACTGGGAGAAAGGTTTGAAGGTATGAGAAGAAGCTGATAGTCAGCAGACTACAAGCAGCCATTCAGCTGGTAAGAAGAAGGTTCCAGTACAATATACGCCCAGAAGAGAAAGAAGAAGTGGTGGAGGAAGAGGTTTTCAACCTAGACCTCTAACCAAAAACATTGAATATGTAGATCCAGGCAAGAAGGGAAGGATCTACTGGGCTGGGTATGATGCAGTAGCCAATCGGGAAGTGGCTAGGAAGAATGTTGAATATGTAAAGAGAATTGAAGAAGAAAATAAAAGACAAGATCAGCTGTGGCAAAAAAGGCAAGAAAGAAAAAAAAAGATGAAGCTGCGAAGAGAGCCTGTGAAAAGAAGAAAGCAGCTGAAGAAGAAAAGAAGAGAAAGAGAGCTGATGATAACAGAGCTGAAGAGGAAAGAAAGAGGCAGCGAAGGCGATGAAGTGTTGCTGTCAACCCCTTCGTGTATCTTACCTTTGTAAATACATATATGTGTAAGTCATCTGTACATTCAGTAAAGCATTGTTGTATTCTCTCTCTGTTATTGTATCTTAGCATAGATATGTGTAGTTTGCTATATTTGATTATGCTCTGATACACCTTGTAAACAGCTATGTAAAGAACAAGAATGATATGATCAATAAAATGATCTATTCAACACATACATTCTTTGTTTATGCATTGTCTGTATGTATCTGTGATGTTTACATTTTATTTAATCTTGTTAAGTTTTGGCATCATCAAAAAGGGAGAAATTGTTGGAAAATTATTTTTGTAGATTTTGATGAATGCCATGTAAAACTTAGATTAGAATGTTGGCACCCCATTTTCCTTGTAATTCTTATTGTAATAGATAGAGCTGAATGAGCTGAGTCAAGTCAGCTATGCCTTGGAATACAAAAAGTCAACTGAAGAAGTGAAGTGAAGACTCCGCTGAGGAACAACTGAGTATGGCCAGAAAGAAGATCAAGGACTCGACTGAAGACGTAACAGCTGAGGGACAGCTGTGTGAAGAGTCAGTTAAGTCAACCCACGAAGCCATGTCACAAGTTGAAGTGACAGATGAGTCTCTCAATCATTGGAGAAGACTTAAGTCACCTGGGAAAAATGCAGCTGCAAAGAGGAGTTAAGTGAAAAGAATCCGTTGCACAAAAGTCAAGATTATTACTTAAATGAGTAATACTTCCATGCTGCCATGTCTTAAAGTGCTCAGTTCCAGAAGCGTGCAAAAGGAATAAACCAATGGGAAGCACTGCACCTCGTGTCAGAACCTGAAAAGTTGAACATTCATTTAATACGAGGAAAGGTCTACATCTCAAGACTGAAGACCAAGAAAAGACAAACCAACGAACACAAGTGACTTTGAAAATCAGTCTATCTCTTCAACGGGCAGATTTTTGAAAGTTCACTTTAAAAGGCTGAGGAATCACATTGAGAAAAGGTTACCTTGAATACCTGAACAATGAACGAGCAAGCAATATTCAAACTGCAAAATATTCTCAAGTTATTCGAGCTATATCCTCAAGCCTAAATCTCGAAGGAAATCGATCCAATACTAAGCTGTGAAGGAAAGTCAACTTCAAACTGTTGAAGAGGAAACTTTTGAAGAAACAAAAGGGGTCTACTTTCCAAGGAGGATTGTAGGAAGGTTCAAGGTCGAACCAATCTCAAGTTATTGGGGGGCTTCGTGATCAAATCCAAGAAGCTTGAGAAAGTGAGTTGAAGTAGCAAGACAGCTGCCCTGTGAAGAAGCTGAGTCGGACGAGAAACCAGCTGTGTGACCAAGGCATCTCTAGACTGAGTCCAAGGAGCAAGTCAGCTGCGTGATCAAGACTTGTCTCTAGACTGATAACCACTCTGTACTTTGATCATTACTTAGTGGATTCTTCCAGGAGTTGGAGAAGAGAGGAGTAGAAGAATTACCCCATCTTCGAACCTCTATAAAATTTACTTGTGTCATTTACATTTCAGCATAATTATATTTCTGCACACATATTGTATATCTGCTGATAATTTGCTATCCAACTGATAAAATAACAAGTGCTAAAATCAAGTGTTAAAACAAAGTTAAAACAAATTCAAGGGTGTTAAGTCTTCCGCTGAAAAACTCATCACAACCAAGTTAAGGTTTAGACTAAACAACTGAGTTATTCTATCAACAACTCTATCAGTCATTTGAGTGGCTAACTCTCTTTGATTAACTAACTTAGTTGTCCCTCAAGGACTTAGCTGTGTATTAACTCTGTAATATTTTAAAAGGACTAAAATCGAAAAATTGGTAAGGTTTATTCAACCCCCCTTCTAAACCTTACTTACATCCCTTGGGACCTACGGGGGGGACAGGGCCCAGGTTGGCCCTCCTAGCTCCACTTGTGGTTATGGTGACAACGGGTAGAGTATCTATCTATTTAAAGTATTTCTACACAAACTCTATAATATTAATATTATTTGTATCCGTTCCAAAATTATTTTAAAAATTACACATATTACTCATATCCGTCTTAAACTCATTTGTTGATACCCGTGCGCTGAAAACCCATATATTTTATATAAAACCTTATAACTATAGGAATATTTAAATGGTTATTTAAATTGGTACCATGCCAAAAAGTAGTTATTATATAAGAAAAATCCATGTTAAATTATTAATGATAGTAACAATTAACCATTTTGATAGACTATCATCATTTATCAATTAAATCAAAAGCAATGGATAATTAATCATTATCGTTTTGTTTGATTTTGTTATTTTATTTTTTATATATATGAAAATATTTTACATTAGTGATTATACCCAATTATATAAATGAGTTTAAGTAGCGGTTATATTCTAGGGGTAAAACTGAACCATACTGGTATCCTAATGGGTGTTAATTTTTCACACCAAACCTTTCCAAACCCGAAAAAGATACCCTTACCCGTTCCATTCGAGTCTAGGCGTGTCGGTACCCGCATTTGCCTATCCCGTTGAAATTCCTTTGGTGGGGAAAATCAAAAGGGAAACCCACATTTTTTTGTTTTTTCCCCTTCCTTTTTTAACATCACAATAAAAATATATCATTATTTATCAGTCATGTCTACATTATTGCTTGTGATTTCCTTTCGTCCATTTTTATTTTCTAAATGAATAGTGATAAAATTATTTTTAAAAATAAAAGTTGGACGTGTAGAAAAAATAGTTATTGTGTTAGTGTGATGGAGAATCTTTTAAAGACGAAAAGTATTTGTGAAATTTTTTGTGGAAATAATATTTTAAAATATAATACAAGGAAATTGAATAAAAAATAAAAAAATTGAACTAAAAATAGGCAATATGAATCTCATTTTATACCTTTTATTATCACGATTAAGAGTAAAATAATAAAATTATTGATAGATTAAAGAAATTATCGAATTCTTTATGTGAATATAATAAAGAGAGATTAATAAAGAGTATTGTTGGGTATTGAGAAATGTGACAGAGAAATAGAAGAATGAGTGAATTTTGAAAAAAAAAATATATTTTTTCAAAAAAAATTATTTTAGTTTTTTACACAAACAATCACTTATCTCACAATTCTTTTTAAAAAATAAAAATTATGGAAATGGAAATACAAGCAAGCACAACCAAATATTTTCAATTCTGGATTGATAACATTTGTAATAAAAATACAGCTATTCTGCGCCTTCCCCTCCTCCCGCCACCCGAAACGGTAGTTTTTTATTCACACTCAAAAAAAGGATCATACAACGAACCATGAAAGGCAACGAGCCACCTTAGAAACATTAGACAATTGATTTTAATAAGAGAATACAAATATTAAAAAAAAATTTGGCTTTTGAGTCGTAAAGATGGAAAAAAATCACATAACAGCAGCTAGAAATAAACATTCCAGTGAATAAAATTGATTTTGAAAAATATCATGAGGGAGCGAGCTGGAGCAAATTGATTTTAAAAATTGAATGCTGAAGTGACATGAATCCTACATAACATCTATCTTCGTAAGCACTTGAAACTCTAAAAGATCTAAATGTCCATTTTAAAATACATCACAAGTCACTGGATAATGAAATGCATGAGGAGAACAACTACTGCAACTATACCAGCAAAAGTTTTTTGCTAAAACAGGGTAATTTTAAAACTTATAATACTTTACATCTCATTTTAGAAATAAGTTTTTGAAGATTTTGATGAACTATTGGACTTAAAACTCCCACATGCATTTCAATTTATTAATCTTCCTTCTTCCTTAATGATTTTAAATCATAATATCAAAACCAACAACCATTTTGCAGAAATTGTCCCTTTTATTTGACCATGGCAGAATGAATATTATTTCAAATTCTAACTGTACAAAACGAATATTAACAGGGGACTCTATAGCCATCTTCAACAGAAACCTAGAGAGCACCAGTAAAATTTTACCATTTACCATATCTTGAACTGAAGCTACCTCCTCCCATTTGCACTGCAAACTCAAGAAATACTTTCCGAGCGCATACTTCCCAGGCTTTAGCCATTTGTTTAAGTGATATGGGCGGAGAAAACTCACTAAGTTTTAAACTGAAATTCGACTTTGCCTTCGTCCACAGATCCCCTTCTTCAGAATCACTGCACAACATCAAAATTGATATGCATCAGATAAATTTTATCCATATATTATAAAGGGAAATCCATGAATGTTTCTTACTATCATTTTCTTGTTTAGTTTCTTACCCACAACCAGGAGGTGTTGTTTCAGACACAATAGGAGCAACATTGGGATAATCAGCAGGAACAATCAAATCCAGAAGCAGTTTAGGAAACTGTGAGCAGGAAAAGTAAAATCAAATGTCCAGTGCAACGAAATATTTTGGAGTAAATGGCAAAAAAATACCCATAAATTTAGTCTAATTACATAATTCAGTTATCTTTCAACTTTACAAATACTCATAAAGTTATTACAAACATCCTTGAGTTTTGTATTTGCTTTACAAATACTCATAAAGATGAAGATTAAGGGCGTTTTTATTAATAATAAACATAGACTTTATCAAAGCAGTTAAAGATTCTTAGGAGCATTACCAGCTGCTGTGAAGGTCCAACGGGAATATATGAGCACCGAATGGGAATTCCTTCATCAGATCCTATCCTGGAAACATCATCCCAGTTCATCACATCAACCTTCACTTCCATATACCTCTGGTTGATCTCTGTGATCTCTTGCAACAGCAGATCACTACGCTGTCAAAATCATCGATGTATATCAATGAAACAAAGAAATATATTAGACGACAACGCAAATTAAACCAAGGCAAGAAGAATGCACATTGATCTTGAGGAGTTAGTAGTTGCATTAAGATATGAGCAAGTGAAAAAAGAAAATTTAGGGTTAAACTACAAAATCCACCCCTAAAGTTTAGTCTAATTCCAGAACAACTCAATCACACATTTACCCCTCTTAAGGTTTGTATTTGGTTAACAACTACCGCTACCTCTATTGAGATGCAATTTGTAAAATAGAAACAAATATGAAGGTGACGTTTGTAATAAGATTGAACCACAATGATTTTTGTTATATTTCTCTACGTATTAGGAATACCTCTTTCTTCAGTCTCCCACCTTCACCACTGGCACAAAATTCCATTTGATCAGTTTTCATTTCATTCGAAGTTGTGGTTTCCAGTTGATCCTTCGTCGTCAACTTCCTTCTTGTAAAGTTGCTAATGTCATCAGCCAAGTCTTGTAAAACGACTTTCGTGGATTCATCATGGAGAAAGTTTGCAGCTATCCTGTCACTTAAATTGGTGACAGCATTGATATCCTGTATAGCAGAATCCAAGCCTCTTGATGACATAGACTTCACCTTCAACATCGAAAAGCGAAACAAATTTCAGCCAAAGGCATATAATAATTTACAAACATGCAAATAATCTCAACAACTCAATTTACATGATCGGATTGCCATTCTAAAATCTCAACTAAAGTAAAAATTCCAATTAGGCATTATATCATACACTTTATCTGCATGATGCATTTAGCAAACAAACACCAATTGAAGATGCATGAAGTGAAATTTCAATGACAACAACAATGAAAACATTAGAGATCGGAAAAAAGAAGAAAAAAGAAAATTCAGTTCACTCAGATGTCTATCAACAGAAGTGAAAATGAATTTCTTCAACAAATCAGAAAAAATGCAGAGAGAAATTTGTACGAAAACAGAGACAGAACTAACTAACCACATCAACCAAGCACTTCACCGGATCTCCTTCACCACGCGATAACTGTTTAGATTCTGTATTCTCACCAGAGTTCATTACGCCTAATAGTGTACCAGTAACAATTAGGTTTTGGCTTTTGTCCTGCAATGGCGGAGCATCAGAATCCTTGGGAAATCTGCTAGTTTCTTCTTCAAGGCATAATGGACTCTTCGCACAATCAGCTGGCTTCGAAGATGGAGTCAAAGGAGATGGCGATGCAGATGATGACGTTGCAGACTTGGAAAACTTTGACGATAAATCCTTAATTTGAAGCTGTGAGTTAGATTGCTGCGAACTTTGAGGAGAAATATCGCAGGGAGATATCTGATTGGATCTTACAAATCTTCTCAACTTTGTGCCTTCCTTCCTTTTCTGTCTCTTCATGGCTGCTTCATAATTTTGCTGCTTATTTTGCAGGGGAGGAGAAACTGTAACAGAACTCTGTGCTTTGAAACTAACCGTAGCAGAGCAATCCGATTGGTTGAAAATATCGTTCGACGCCAGATTATTATTATTATTATTATTATTGTTGTGCTGATACGTTGGATGGAGAAGCATTCTAAGCGCTCTTTGATCGAATCCAGTTTGGAAATCCTTACGATTCGATTTCATAATCGAGTGGCTGAAACTCGGTTGCGTACTGTTATTGAACTGACTATAAACATTTTCCGAGCAAACCTGTTGGTTTTGCTTCATGAGAGCGAGAGCATTACTGGCTTTAGCTTGACTAACGTACTTGGCGACGTCGTTCATGGTTTGGAATAGTTTTTCTTTCTTCCAGCATAAGATATCGGATCGTGACATGTGTAGAAAAGTGAATATCCTTTCTATCGAAATTCTAATCTTTTCGCATCGGCTCACTGTCTCAGCGCTGTTTGCCTGAATAAAATTGAATTTTCGTGTAAAGCTACGATTAGGAATGAGTTTTTGAAAATGGGAAGGTTTATTATAAGGTATAAAATGGATTACGTACATACCGAATTCCTCATTTCTTGTGTTCTTTTGTATAACGCGAGAACTTCGGATAAAAACATCTCCTTCATCTGCAAAATCTGTAGGAAAATTTGAAGGAAATTTATGTAATTACATATATTAACAGGAGAAAAAAGAAAAAATATATTGAATTTTGAAGCCTACCTTGTAGTATGCTTGGTCCACCCAATCAATGGAATTTGTCAATTCAGGTTGAGGAGTGGATTCTGATAATGCTTTGAAAGGCAAAAATGTTGCATTAATAGACAGAGCATTATAATTTTAGCAAGGAAAACACTATTGAAAAGGGACTATTATATCTACTTTTATCAGTTTCTTCAAATTTACCTTGTAAATTCCCGAAACGCATGGTTTGGGACGGATTTCCAGGCTTCAATTGATCGACCAACGTGACATTCTGAGCCTGATGAAAAGTAGACATATGTAATAATTCTGGATGACCGCGTTGTTCAGGTAATAATAAACCACTTTGTCTTTCCAAGCTTTTCTGCATTAACGCCATTTGATCGTTCATTTGTTGAACAACATTGAATTTCTCTTGATGTTTCGCCACAAGAGCTGGAGTCGAATGGCATCCAGGCGATATCTGTTATTTCAGAATAAATCGCAAAATTAAATTAAATAGATAAAAAAACCAAATGGTTGTGTGTGATTCATGAATGCTAAATCAAGACGATCTTATTTGACATGAATATAGATTAATTGCTGATATCGCACAAAGAAAAAGCGTCACGTACCCGAACTGGCCGTTGTTGTCTAAAATTACTTGGATATGAATTGGATTGCATCGGCGATTGATAAGTATTTGGTCTCTGCTGATCAAGCAATTGATTTTGCAATAGTTGGTGGTGTTGGTGTAAATTTGAGGCCATGTTGGATGAAGTCTGATTTTGAGAGAATTGTTCAAATAAGGTGGGAACACTAGAACCTGCCATTCTTTGACTGGCTGAACTATTATTAAGGTTGTCTGTAAACACATTGAGATCATTAAACATTTTCCTCTAAATCAACAACACTTCTTTAATTGGCTATCCTTGCTGTTTCCTAATTTCCTTTAAATAATAATAATAATAATAATAATAATAATAGAAATGCAAAGCTCTATCGTTAATTACCTGAAGTACAGTACTGTGAATGCTGCCACATGCTGGGAATATTACTATTGTTATTATTTGACTGCAAATGAAAGTGTATTATGAGTGAAGCGATTACAAGTGGGCATGCTCTAGATGGAAAACATAGTGACAAAAATGCTCATAATACCAAACATGGACAAAAATTTAGTGTGATGTTAATCCTCATATCTTATAACTTGGGTTTAGTATAAAAAGTAAAAACTAATTATTGATCATGAGTTTCATTATTGTGACTTCATGCTTGTCTCTTTTACCACTCAACTTTCAGAAACTATAGGAGTATATAATTTCATGAATGCAAAATGGATGAATTGAAGGAGATAATAAAGCTATATGATTTTTCTTTAAATGTCAAATTATGCAATATTATGTTCAGTATTGAAGCATTCTTTACTGCTGCTAAGTCATATTTTTGTTATATTATTTATCTTTACAAAGTTAAGAATACGCAATCTCAAAGACATCCCGTCATTCGGTCCAGAAGTTATGTTCGATATAACTAAGTAAACTAACAAATACGAAAATTCTATGCTTATAAATTATAATAACAAATACACAACCTCAAAGACGTCATTCAGTCGAGACGATCTGATCAATCCATATAACTAAACTAACATGCTCATATATTAAATTGAACATATATGAGATATATAGAAAACAACTTACTGTCATTGCAGCAATTGCCTTATTCTGTTGATTATAATTACACAATCCAGATGATGGCAAAATAACTCCTCCTCCTATTCTGCACATATTGATAGATCCAATTTATTATCATTAATTTCCAGTTAGGAGTTCATAATTAATCCACCAAAAACAGAAAGAGAGAAAACAAAAACTAATTAATTAACAACATGAAGTATGCAAATCAATCGTCAACAATTCAGAACCCAAATCTGCCAAAGTACTGATATATGTGAACTAAAATAATAAATTTATTTTTCTAAAACAAAAATAATAAATTTATGAGTTCGATTAGATCAGATAAAAACTGAAACCCAAAATAAGAAAAAATAAATTAAAAAGAGAGAGAGAGACGTACATAACTAAGAACCACAGATGAATCTTCAAAACCCTAGCTATTGGGTATCACTCCCAAACAACGTTAAATAAGAAAAATATTATTGTATCCAACTGATCACATGCATGATATTTACATGCAAATTAAAGTTCAATAGTTCACATAGTGATTATCAAAACCTAATTCACCATAAAAAGAAATTATTTGACATGCCAAAATATTTACAAACCCTAGTTCACAGGAGATAATTACCCTCGACGCAATGACAGAAAATAGAAATACACAATCAAGAAAAAAAAAGGGGTTAAAGAATTTAAAATAAAAAACAAATCTGGAAAAATCAAGATTCTACATGAATTCATATCAGAGAGTTTTCAAGGCACTAATATGTACGCAATTAATAAAAAAGTATTGAATTGTAAATTCTTGAATTAAAACCAGATCAGAATATTTTTACTCTGAAATTAAATAAAGGAAGAAGAAAATAATGCATGCAGTAAGGCTTTTTTTTGGGGGTCAAATTTACAGTTACCGAATATTGGCAGCAACATCGGGCAAGAGTTCTTTCATCCAATCTTCAATCTCTAAAGATTTACCTTTCTCTAAATCCATCATATATCTCCACTTTATCTATAAACCCACAAAAGATTTTATCCACTCGATCCAGTGGGTTTTTGGAAACATTTAAAAATAGAAAGAAAAAAAAAGGGTTCACAACGACAGAATGAAAAGAAAGACGTAACAAATAAACTGAATGTTGATTTATTTTACTGATATTTGTACACATGTACACGCTTTCGAATCTCAAAATAACTGAAGATGTGTGAAATGTTTGGGAAATATGCAAGAGTAGAGAGAGAGAAAGGAGAAGATAGACAAATAAGATGATTTAGGAAGAAACTTGAAGAGTTCGAAACGGATGCGTTATGTTATTTGCCATAAAAACAGACACTTAATGGTGGCTTGGGACTAGAGGTGTCAAACTGGCCAGGCCGGTTTATGCCAAAAGCAAAAATTGAGCCGGCCCAAACAGTGTCCGGAAAGCTATTTTTGGAGCTTAGTTTGGCTATGGGTGATCACGATATTGTTTGGGTGGTTTTTTTTTCAATATTTTCAAATCGAATTACTAATTGCGGTTCGTCCACAAATTTAATTTTAAGTCGCGATTTTTTAGAATAAAACAAATATGTGATTTTCTACGGTTTCAGATGATTTTGCGGTTTTAACGTACAATACGTGAATATTATGTGGAACAATCAAAATGATCAACAAAACAAACCTTATCAATTCGATACTCAAAATTTTAAGAATATGTTGTTGCATCAATTGAATGTTATAACAACTTCAATAATATATAATAGTGGAATCTAATAGATATTGGGAGTATTTGCAATCATAAAAAAAGTGTTTATCATATTTTGGCTTAAAAAAAGCACTTTAAGTGTTTGCAAGTGTCAATTTCTGCTTCTGCTTCTGATTCTGATTCATTTAGTCAGAATTTAAAGAATGGAGAGAAGTGCTTTAGATTTATGCTTCTGCTTCTGATTTGATTTTTACAAACAAATAAGCACTTTTATAATTTTTTCACTAAACACTCAACTTCTGATTCACAACTTTTGATTTTATTTTGAAATCCTACCAACTTCTGATTCCCAACTATATACTCCTAGTTATGCTACAATAAATCACTTTTTCTAAAAGGCGAAGTTCTTGCAAACACTCCCATAACTTCAACATTTTAGGTTGTGATTGGTTGTGAGATTTTTTTACAGATTTCCATTTTTGAGTGAAACTTTTTTTTGGAGGTGCGGTTGTTTGTGGAAGAAAATGAATTTTTTCAAAGAAAATCTCACACTTATTTCCACAAAAATATATTGTATTAGAGGACATCGACTAGGTTGCTCATAGAAGGTTATAGTTTTTTTCATTTCTTTTTGAGCCGTAGTGAATAGACTCAAATTGTTAGGAGGTAATAATTTGTAGTAGAGTTTTCCTGCAGTAGCCAACAGTATTCCCAAAGAAAGGAAGTCTTGATCAAATGGTCAAGACAATTTTCAAGCATTATCCTAAAATGAGTCCGGATCTCCCACATCAAACCACATAAATGATTTGGAAGGTTAAAAAAAACGTGGTAGTTGCTAGAAATAACATAATGGAAGTAATTAATCAATATAGATTGATCCAAAGTTTGATTCATATCCTAATTCCTGTCAATATAGATTGATCCAAAATTTGATTCAAATCCTAAATTCCAGTGTCGTCTAGGTTTGCATTAGCCATACTAATTAGCTCAACAATGTGGCAATTCCCTATCAATTAGAGCTGGTAAAATTGGCCAAGCACGACATCCCGATCCAGCTAGCCTCATATAAGATTGTGTTGGGCTTCATTTTTAGGGACTCGAAAAGGACTGAACATATATGGCCTAGTCCAGTAACCCGAAACCCGAATGTCTTGACATAATTCAGGCATAAAAATAGAGTTTGGTTGGCTAGTCTGGGGCTCTGGGCCAAGGAAAATGACGTTTCGATTGATTTTCAGTTCGGCCCGACCTAATTCTTTATGTTGGTCTGATAGGTCTGGCCTAACCGACCAAATCATCATCAGCTCTACCATCAATAGCAGAGCCAATCATTGGGGTGGTCCTACAATGTGTGAAGTGGCTAAAGATTATTATATTGTCATCACTTTATTTGCAATCGAATCGAACCGAACCGAGCGAGCTTTTGAGTTTTGAGTTTGGCTCGTTTATTATTCAGTTGAACTCGAGCCAGAATTTATCGAACATATTGATGGCTCAAGAACGTTTTCGAGCTTAATCAAGCCTAAACAAGCTTAGTAAATATTAATTATAAATTAACTTATTCTTCAATTTATTACAAAAATAAAATTATATATATCTAAAACGCAAAATATATTTACTAAAACTTATAATTTTATTCAAACAAATAAGTTTATTGAAATATTTATATTATCATAAATAAAAATATGAAAAATTAAAATTAAAGCCAAATTATTAGTTTAATTTATACGAGCTTACTATCGAGCCTATTCACGAGCCTGTTCACGAGCTAACAAACCGAATATCTCTAAGTTTGAGTTTTGTTCATTTATTTTAACCGGCCTCATTAAACAAACTCGAATAAGCTTTTATCGAATTGAGCTCTGAATAGCTCACGAACGGCTTGGTTCATTTGTAGCCCTAACTTTATTGCAACATCGGATCTTGTAAACTACACAAATTAAAATTCATACCATAAAGGAAATAGGAGTGGGTTGTTTAATAGCATACATGATTTTCTATTCTCTACTGACGATATTTTATTACATTTAATAAATATAAAGTAAATAATAATAAATATTATCATTGCATGTTAAAATTAAAACACAAAAATAAATAGGTGGACTATTTTGTTACAATCTATTGTGCAATTCAATTAATTAAGTGGGCCCGTGACAAGTTCAAACACAAATGCATTATATTATCCATTGGCCCGGAAGATATGAATAAGTAGTACGCATCACACTTATTTCTGTTGTTACTTTTAGAAACTTCCCTTTTCAATTCTATTTTGCGCAATCCTATTTGTCCGCGGGTGTTTCTTTCTATAAGAATCCTACTCCGTCTCCACCACAAGTTTTGTATTTATACTCGTTAATGACTCTTCCATTTTCTTCACATTTGCCTTGAATTCACTACTTGTTGAAGTTTGCGTATTTGAGTTTTACTTTTCTATATTTCAAGATAATTGAGTTGACAATGGCAGGAAAGGAGAAGAAGGGTGTGAATGAATATGGAGATGGGTTTTCATGGATTAGGGGTCCAATGTTAGGAAAAGGGGGTTTTGGACGTGTTTATATGGCGACTCTTAAAAATCGCATATCAAAAATACTTTTGTTTGCACTTTTGTGATGGGTGTGAAATCATGCGGAGGTTTTCATTTGAGTACACTTCAGAAGGAGATGGAGATTATGAGAAATTTGAATGTGTGTCCTTATGTAATTAACTGTTTTGGTGAGGAGACGACAATGGGTGAGAATGGTGTGATGGCATATAATTTGTTGTTGGAATACGGTTCTGGTGGAACTTTAGCCGATAGGATCAAGAAATCGGGATTGCCTGAACTTGAAGTTAGGGCACATACAAGGTCTATTCTCGGAGGTTTAAAACATGTTCATGGTATTGGATATGTACATTGTGATTTGAAGCCTCATAATATTTTACTCGTGCCGAATTCTGGAAAAACTGAGTTTAGGGCAAAAATTGGGGATTTTGGTTTGGCAAAGAGGGTAAACAGTCCAAGAAGAGGAAATTGGAGGAATCCTATTGTGTACTCCTACGTACTTGTTGCCCGAGGCTGTGATCGATAGCGTGCAAGAGGCACCGTGTGATGTTTGGACGGTTGGGTGTATTGTGCTTGAGATGTTAACTGGGAAGCCTGCTTGGGATGGGGAAAAAGCAGAGGATATTCTTGCAATGATAGGGGCAGGAAATGAATTGCCTAAAATTCCGAACGAGATATCAAAGGAGGCAAGGGATTTTCTAAAGCGTTGTTTCGTGAAGAAGTCCATGTATAGATTCACTTGTGAAATGCTGTTGAATCATCCGTTTGTCTAAAGTTTGGATAGTGACAACGACAATGATGATGATGATGAATTAGAGAGTACTTCTGAATATTTGAATGAAACTGAATCAATGGCGCCGGTATTTGAGAGTGATGACGAGTTTAGTTCTGACTTATTTTCGGAGGATTCATTTTCTCATTGGTCTGAAGAAGGTTCTAACTATAGTATGGATGATGAACCGGTATGTAGTTCGGTGAAGAAAAAAAAAGAAAAGCGCAATGAGCTCTAGCACTAATGCTACCTTTGATCAATCAAATGAGATGTCTTTACAAAGCATATTGAATAGAAGACAACATTATCCACATAGTTTAAATATTCCTGCTGGAATTTAGTGCAAAGCATTTGGTGAGGTTATTGAGTCAATTTTGGTAGTGAAAATAGAGTTGATTTTTCTAATTAGTCGTAGGTAGGTTCAATTGATTATTGACAAGCTGTATATATTCTACTCAGTTATGTAATGGAAAAAAAGGTTAAATTTTGATCAATACATTGATTCCTTTTCTGTATATTGTTGTCAATCTTGTTGCTAGTTAAAGATTATTTAACTGTTGTAAATGTCGTCATTGATCTTTCCTTGTTGGCTTTGGTAAGAAAGGAACACATTATGAAACATGCAATTGATGGGCTTAGATCCATCTCTCTTTTTTCCTAGGAAATATTTGAAAACACATAATTGCATTATTAGAGTTCATATATGTAACATTACTTTGCCTTTCTGATGTTTACATCAAGATTCTTCTAGTATTACTTTCAAAAGAAGATTCTCCCTGTAACGATTAACAATGGTTAACCACATAATCACTCTAATCTCCTCAATGAAGTTTATTTGAAGGATAAACAAGAAAGGGGCAAAATCTATTGTTTTAAATCGTGTTCTGTGTTTGTATGTCCAAATATATAACAACATACATGATTGTAATTTGTACATAATTATCTCGATCAATACTGTCTAGCTACCATTATTCTGTAACGTTTATTTATTATGTCTATAATATTATTATAATATCTTCACCTATTGTAACTATACTAATAATCATTTAATTGGCTTGAATCAACTTGTAATAAATTTCAGAGGAGAATATTGAATAATTCGGATAGTACGTGAAAAGTAAAATCCTCTAAATTTAAATGCAATTACTACCTTAATTTAAACTATCATCACTTGTGAATAACATGTCTTCTTCTTGAACCCATTGCATAATAGGGGGTCCAGTGAAGATGACGATATGGTTTGTACCAATTGGTCGTGGGTCAACTAAGTGTACTTGAGACTTGAGAGTAAATTAAGGGATTGTTTGCAAGAACTTCTATTTTTGGAAATAAGTGATTCATTGCATCTGAATTAAAAGCCTTTAGCCTAGGATTGTTTGCAAATAGAAAATAAAATGTTGGGTAAGTTAAAAGTGTTAGGTAAATAAATTGTAAAAGTATTTTTATTTGTGTGCAAAAAACATAATTGCCTTTCAAATTTAAAATAGGAGTTTGTGTACATGTGTGTATATATTGTATTAAATATTTATAATATATATATATATATTATAAACATATATATATTTATAAAAATTCATATATATATATATATACTTATTATTATTATTTATTATTATTATTATTATTATATTGTATGTTTATTATTATTTATTATAAAAGTGTCAATAGGTTTTAAGGTTTCTTGAAAATTTTGATTTGCCAAAAATGTCCTCATGGTAAAGATAGCTTCTAAGGGTAATTAAGTAGTTTTTCATATTGATTTTGATTTTATTTGTTTAATAATATTGACAAGTGTCTCTTTATATTCCAAACTTTTCTTATACGATTCATTTCAATTTTAATTCTTAAAATATTTTGAATTTTAGATAATATTAATTTTATATTATACTAGATATTGAGAGCTTTCCAACCATATGTCATAAGCATATATAAAAGACTTCATATAAGAGAGTTTTAGCCATTTAAAGTTCAGTGTTATGTAAAATGTACATTTATAATATCTTTATTTAATCTTCTACATAATCAAATATTTCAAAAAAGAAAAAAAGAGTATGAATTTATAGCAAAATGAGGAGAAAAAATAAATAAATAAAATAACTAAATAGCAGGACAAAATACATTTTTTAAACTTCACTATTGGTGGAGAATATCCATACAATAATAAAGTTATCATTTATCACACACTATAAATTGTGAGATAATATTATTTTTGGTTGGAGTAAATGAGATATGTTTTAGGTATGGGAAGATGGGAATTTGCGACCATTGAAAATTTCAAAGAATTTTATGAATTTTCCATAAAAAATAATTAGTTTTTAGGATTAGTTAAATATAAATTTTTACTAAAATTTTGAATAAATATTATTTTATTTCTAAGGTCTATTCATTAATCATTGCGATGTTTTTTCCCGTAATAATGGATATATAGTTTAACATGATTTAGATTTAATTATCAGTTTATTTTATTCTTGCATTCTTTTGATAAAAAAAACTCGATCATTGTGACAACGTGAAGCTAAATTTGCAAAACAAATATATTATAAGTATATACTCTAAAATTTAAAAATGAAATAAACTTGGCTAAGAGTTATGTGTTTGAAATTAATGAAATGAGATTCTAAATCCCAAAGTGAAGTTGATGAGATGAGTAATATTTGTATAATTTTCATTATCCACAACTTATATTTATAATATTTTACTTTTTTTAAGGTTTGGCATATATATTTCTATTGTAAAATTAAATAAATAAAAATAAAAGAAAAATAATCTTACAGCAAAAATTATAATAACAATATAAAATAGTTAATACTAAGAATTTCGAGGCTAAATTGAAAATTTGGTTTCAAGAAGACAATATAAGAGAACTATTTTTATTTAACATTTATTTATGCACTTATTTATTTTTTATGGATGCACCATTTGACCTTTCAAATCCTATAATTTAGATTCATTTATCAATTTTAATAATATATAATTATATATTCTTTTAGTTAAATAAGCCCAGTAAATATGATAATAAAAAATAAAATTAACTATAAAAGATATTTAAAAGGATAAATATTTGTTCTCAAGCTTAACAAAATATAATTATAAATTATGTTTTAATATGGAAGTATAGAGAGCAGGAAAAGTTATTTTTTAATTTTAATTATTTTTTCTTGGCATATTAAATTTTTAATTAATATGATGAAAGGTCTAACAAGTTTGGATAAAAAAAGAAAATAAGTTATTTTACTGTAGCAAAATAGTTTAATTTTAAATTATAAATAAGAAGTCAATATTGCTTTTAATAATCTTATTCTATTGTTTACATATCAGGAATTTTAATTTAGATTAAAATTATTATTCATATTGTATTGGTTGAAAACAATTGCATCAATAAGTAGAATTTGATTTCAAAAATAAAAGTAATATAATAAATTAAAATAGATTTAAATAAAATACATTTAAAAATGGTGTATATATATACTATTGTAAGAATGGTAGAAGAAATATTGAGGAAAAATCACTTACATATGTATGTTTTAACATTTATGACAATATTTAGCTTTGCTTAAAACATACATACACCCTTATAAATATAAGTTTAGGTAAAAAGATATGTATTATATTATTTAGGTAGTGAAATAATCTAACATAACAAAAAAAATATAATATAATATGGAAACAAAAATCAAAACCTGAAAATGTAAAGGAGTATATATTTTATAACCTACATGTTGATATGTTAATCTTTTACTTAAAAAATATTGTATTAAGTTATCCACAATGAATATAAAACTTACTTTATATTTGAATTTTAGCGACCACAACATTACATTTGAGTGAAGATTTTAATCAAAAAGTTTATTTATGGATCAAAGTAATATATTTTGAAAATAAATTGTTTATTATAATTTAAATATTAATCTCATTAACAAAAGTAATTGATTTTAGTCATCTTTAAATCTTGAGTCTCTTTGAAGATATAATTTTGATCTAATATTTTGTAGTGTACATCTATATGTATTATTAATGTAATAATTTAAATTTTGATCAGACGTTATTTTCATTGTTATGCATTTTAAAATATGTCCCTCTCTTGAACAATTAAATTTTTAAAATGCGTATTTTTCAAGTGCAACTAAATTTATCATAAATATTAAATTAACAAAGATCTAAGTAGCATTTTTCAAGTTTTTCTTCTGAATTTTACAATGTTGGAAATACCATTTTTTTAATCCTCTTACCTTTTAACCTTTTTCTTATTTTTTCATATTATATTTTATTGTGTTTAATAAAATTCTATCTATGAATATCAATATACTTATATACAATTAAAAAATAAAAAAAGTTGTGATGGAATATCAAGAGACAAAAAAGAACAATAATTTGAGTAAGATTTGAAAAGTTATATTATTTCCTTCTTTAGATTCAAAAGTAAAATTGTAATTATTCATATATAAAATTCTATATATGGATAATAGTTATTATTTTAATCAAATGCTCAAATGTATATATTTACATTCTTCAACATCAAATTCATCATCTGGTAAAACTGAGTTAATATTAGGTCGAAGATTTAAATTTATGAAGATATTTATTTTTAACATTTTAAGCATTCAAATACATGCATTATACTTTTGTGAATTGTGTTGTAAATTTCATGCTATATTTAAATATGCTCACCAACGAAGATAAAATGAATAAAATGAATTTTTTTATGCTTAAGACAGTATGTGATGTTTTTTCTGATTTTACAAAAATAAAATAATAAATTGAGAACTATATTTTGCTTGAAAATGTCACATGCATAGAACACGACAACTGAAAAGTGAGGAGATTTTCTATTATGTCATTCTTATAAAAATGCTATAGCTTAACCTATGTTTTACGGTTATTTGACACACTTCTGGATATTATATTCTATATTCTATACTTTTTTACAATGCTCTGAATGATGGATTATACTTTGGATATATATTCTCCATTGGATGAATTTTTAGAATGTAAATTGATATTTTGAAAGAAAACAACATAAACGACGTAATTGAGGGTGTTGATATTATTTATTTCAATGTGTTAATTAATAATTTTTACTGTTATTAAATTTATCATTACCATATTACATAACTAATTTTTTATAAAAAAAATTAATTAGAATAACAATTAGTCACATCAGCACACTCAATAATAAATAAATTATTTGGAAATAATAAATTTATGATGTCGTGCATGCTTTTAATGATAATAGAATAGGGCATAAATATTGTTAGACACTCAATAATTCTAATTCACTATGATGTGGTTTTGTTGTTTATTTGATATATAAATGTGACTATTCTTTCAAACTGAATCAATTTATTGATCGTTTTCAATTACAATTGATTAGTCTATTTTATCTTCATTTCTATTATATAAATAATTAATTTAATCATGGAGAACACGAGAAAAATTGGATAATGGTCGAGTAGTAAAGACTCTCATCTTAGCTAGAGGTGTGGGATTTGATTCCCATCATCCCTCCCCTCCCAAGATATGTACTTAAATTAAAAAAAAAAGGAGAACTTGAATCAAAATATTACGGGAGCTAGCTACTAAACATAAAATGGAATTTCACTTTCTCATCGTTCTTAACAAAAGAGGCACATGTGATGAATGAAAAACTGAATCTTGTAGTCAAACTAATTTAAAAGATAACACACATAAGGAAATGGAATAAAAGAGAAATACATTCATACGTCAACCAATCATGCTCGGGCTAAAAGTGCATTAAAAAAATTGCAAAAAAATATCAAAGCTAGGTATGAAGAAAAAGTAGACACTCAAAAGTCAAACAAGAGATGCATTAATCTAAAACGACTTCTTGAATATATATTTTTAAATTTATATAGATTATACATCAGTTTTTTAATATCCATTGTACTTTGTTGAGCGATAATATCATTTGAGTATCATGTTTTTTAGTTCAAAATGTGTTAATCATATTTCACCAACAAATAAGTTTAAATTTAGTTTTTTGCAAATTTTCTTTTAAGATCAAAATACATTAATGATATTTATTATAAATACAAATAATATAATAAAAATAGATTCTAATTTATAGATTTTATTTGAATTAAATTAATAAAATTAATTGGTTCACGTGCAAGGAACGTTCACCTTACTAGTATATTAAAAATATATGTATACAGGCAAGTTCAAGTGCGAATGTCTTGTCATCAGGACAGGGTACTTCTTAGCACCTAAAAGTTATAATATTCAGACTCAAGATGGAAAATCCTAGCTATTTCTTTGTCAAATATTTATATATATATAAATTTATGGAATATAAAAAATGCAACTACTTTGTATTAACTGTAATTTATCTATTTAATTATCAAACCTGTGAAGAATGACGATCCTCGAATGGATAAGTGAATAAATTCATTTGACCGCCCATGTAGATATTTTCATCTACTCTCTAGTTTTCAAATACAAAACTAAGTGAATCACATGATAAATATTTATAAACTAATGGGAAAAAAAAAATTAAAGTATTCTTACCCCTTGAATTGGATATTGCCAATGTGATTCATTTGCCCCAGCTTGAGTTCCAAATGATGGAATTTGAAAAGCATACCCATTAGGGTATAGTGGTGGTGCTCCAATGTTTGATTTGTGCGAGTTTCGAGCATGTGTACCCTCTTTTGAGCTTTGATCTCTTTTTTTGGTAGTTTTCACATCTAAACATTAAATGCTCATCAAATAAAAGAGACGAAAGTATTAATAAAAATATATTGAAATTAAAATATGAAAAGAATCGAAATTTGAAACTTACTTGAATTATCTGCATTTTCTTTTCCTTTCCCTTTTCCCTTTCCTTTCTTGTTCTTATTATCCCAATGTCGTACTATCCGAGTATTTGTAATTCCTCTTGATTTGACATAAAGAGGATTATGTATTAGAGTTTAATTTTCGACCCCTTCTTCAACAACGATGTTTTCACAACCAATGTGGTCATCCAAACTTAATTTTTCAACCAAAGCATTTATTTGTTAACTTGCACTATTGAGAAATCCAACCAATGCATTTCTAGTCTCCTCATAAGCTTTAGCTTGCATGGTAAGATTGTATGTCAACCTCATTGTTTGGTTTAAAAACACCATCTCAGATGTGTGACCACTTTCATTTACACTTTCACTTTCTATGTCCTTGTCAAAAACTCGATTTCTTGCATTTTCCATCCATCGTTTTTTATGTATGATTTGGGCAAAGTACTCACATTCATTTAGTTGAAAACTTTCAAAACATGCTTGCACAATACACCAAATGACTCAAATTTGTGATAAGTACAACTCACTTCGTGATTCTGTCTATTGTATACCACTTGTCTAACCTTCGAATTTTGACCATGAGATTTCACTTTAAACTCAAGCAAAGGGCTGCCAAAATCCAGTGGTTGTTCATCGAATATTGTACTCAAGGAATTAATCAATTCCAATTCAAACAAATGGTATATATTAATTGTATAAACTTCAGCAGCATGACTCAATAATGGATGATTTTTCACAATCAATGATGGTTTCTCATGTAGACAACAAGTGTCCTCGACTTTTTCTTCGGAACGCCAATTATTCTGGATTTTTTCATAATTGAGAACAAAATCATACAATGAAATGATATTGTTACCCGCTTTTTTCAACACTAAATTTGTAGTCTCACTTTTAGAAGTAGCCAAAAGTCCCGCACTAAACTTTTGATTGCTAAAAGCAGTAGCCCATTTATGCCGTAATTTGTACATGCCATTTAACCATTTATGATAACCAGGATTATACTCATCAATCAAATATTTCCATGTAGCTTCAAATTCTTCTTCAGATTCATAATAAGTCATACACTTATGCCACAAATTTTTATACACTGAATCACCATTCAAGCTTCCTAAGTGTGATGGGGCATTTTAATTAGTATGCCATTGGCATAAACGATGATGTGCACTTGGAAATATTGTTTCAATCACATTCATCATAGCTTGACATTGATCCGAAAAAATTGTTTCAGGTTGCTTTCCACTCATAGAATCTAAAAATGTGCTGAACAACCATTCAAAAGAAGACTCAGTTTCAATTGACATAAACGCCAAGCCAAATATCACATTGCCTATGGTGATTTATACCAACGAAAGGAGCACATATCAAATTGTACCTATTTCTTCTATAAGTAGTGTCAACTGAAACAACATTACCAAAATATTCATAATACACCCGGCATCTACAATCTCTGAAGAAAAAATTCATCACCCTATTATCATCATCTAATTGCACATTCCAATAAAAATAAGGCTCCTTATTAGACTTATTTATAAAATTTTGAAGTAAAGCAGAAGTATCTCCATTATCTACCTTTGTATGTTTTTTTTAAACGATTAAGGGGATCATATGCATCCTTACGAACAAAACCCACATTTTGTGGCCCATGCGCTTCATTTTCCATGTATGAAACATCATTAGCCACAGATATTCCAGCATTCACCATGGCTTCTAAAGTAGACCTCTTAGCATGTGACAAATTGCGTGATGATCTTAACAAATGAGTTTGGTCTGGCGCAACCATCTCATGGTAATGTTCTGTAACAAACCTATTCACCTTCCAATCTCCCCCTTTTCCCCTTGTAATTCTAAGTCTTGCTTTGCATTTAGTTCTAGTTATTGGCTTTTGATAAACTGGTATTCTTTGACTAGCACATTTCTCATCTTTAACTCCTTCACAAGAACATTCGAATTCCTTTGATTGAAGTTCATTACTATGTGGAAAATAGCGGTGATCACCCTTTTTAACACTAAATCCTTTAGCATGAGCATAGTTACAATATAGTAAATATGCATCATCAATACTTGTCATGACTTTGCCCACCACTAATCTACTCTCCAATTCATCTAAAATTGTATTAACAGATTGTACCTCTGACATCATTGACTCACGATTGTTTGCCTCAAAATTCATCTAAAATTGTATTAACAGATTGTACCTCTGACATCATTGACTCACGATTGTTTGCCTCAAAATCTAAAACAACGAACTTTAAAATTAAACTAAAAAATTCTTTTTTAAAAGAATTTATTCATATAAAAATAAAATATAAAACTACAAACCTCGTAAATGACATTTTATCAGAGGTTCGGTTGTCATGGGACAATGTTGTTCCATAATTTGAATAATAACCTGAAATGGACTACGTATTAATGCACAATCGAAACAAAACAACAGGAAAAATGAACGCTGGCACAATTCAAATGCCTAAAATTGAAAAACCATAAACCCAAAATATTGGCAAAAATAAAATAAATTATATATCCCACATGTTGAATATTGAAATAATCTAATACATTTAATTTGATTAAAACCTTGGGTGTGTTTTCTTCTTCAAGTAAGGAATGAGACCTTTTAGTTTCTTCTCCTCACACAAGTGGGTCAGTAGATCTAGAGCACGATATAATTTCTTTAAATCTAGATTGAAAATTTTCTTTTAAAAAAAATGACTTCTTCGATTTTTGAGAGTAGTAGGGATTAGCACATTTCTAGAGCATAAACAGGGAATTTATTTTCAATGGGTTCTTCATATTTTTCGCCAACGATTTTGCGGAGATCTCGGCGAGATAAGTTGGGATTTTTTTCTCTACAAATCTTCCTTCATATTTGGGGTTTAGAATTATTTGGTTTAGGTAATAAATTGACCCAAGGTTAAAACATTAACTTGCTTTGGTTAATTTTAATCTTCAAAAAAAGAGAAAAGGAAAATAAAATAGCTGCCACATGGCAGCCTGTGAATGGCTTTGGGTACTACTTGAAGGGGTAGCGTCGACCGAGCTGTAAAAGGAGAATTGAGGATGTTGGGGAAAGTTTACAAAATTTGACTTAATTGAGGTTGTTGGGGAAAGTTTACAAAAAATTAAATTCAAATGCCAAAAAAATCATGAACGGAGTGAAAATGCTATACTTTTATATATGCTACTTGTAACAATGATGATCCAATATGAAACATTGGAAATCACCATTGATCCAATATTTATATAAGTTTTTGTGATTCCATGCACAAAGAATCAAAGTATTTCTTGAGAACGTGTGTGTGTGTTTTTTTTTCCGAGTACAATGGGAGATAATAGGGGAGGTGACATAAATACTTATAGGAGATCGAATCTGGGTCAATCTCCCTTACAATACAAGCATCTACCACTGGAGCAAAAGTTGATCCTAAAACGTGTTTGGTTTTGATATTTCCAAAGAGTAATTTTTTATTGATACTTAAATGTAAGATTTGTAGTTTGTGGTTTCAACAGTACTATTCAATATGTCCTATCTACCAAAATTAAGTTTGGATGAATTATTTTTTTATAATTATTTGTATAATTTAATTAATTTTAAATTAGTATAACATCTTATAAAATAGTAATATGTGAGTTTTATAATAGATTAAGTTGAATTATCATCTGCAAAATAATTATATGTACAAGTCTAGCTCAAATATGAAACTGTTTGTTTTTTTTATTGAAAGGCATGAATGAAATAAATTAAGTTGAGAATTTCCATTTTTTCAAAGAGATAATTTCCATTAAGATTCTTGAGAATATATACATATATAAAGAAAGAAAATTCCGAACTCTTATGTCACATGTGGATCATGGAATGGAGAGAAACAAAAAGCACTCACCATCTCTCACTAAGAGAGATAATACTTGGTGTCACATGTCAAGGTTCAAACTTTATCCTTCCCCTACAATAATCCCTTTGCAATTGTTTGAATTTGCACTCAAAAAATAAAAATAAAAATTCAAAGACCAAATATAATGCTTAATTTTGGGGAATTTTTGTTGAATACAATGTTACAGAATCGGGATGCCTTCAAAATGGCAAATTACAGAAAGAAAGATTACAAGAAAAATAATAATTATTACAACTTCTTTTCTTAGAACTTTCAGAAGCCGAGTCGAGACGAATCTCTTTCCGCAAAGCAATTACGTCCCGGCTAGTGCTCACGGTTTGACGTATTGCTTCCAAAGATGAAACGACTTACGTCTTACGTGTAGTAGCACCACTAACACGAAGCACCTTCGAACTAGAAATGTCTTTCAAGACCGGTTCTTTGGACTTAGTGCGAGAATGTAGAAAATAGCTTTTGGAGGTGTATGAAATGCTATGAATTTTCTGTGTAAAATCGCAATGCACGACAATGAATTTATAGACAACCAACACTGCAGGAGATAAAAAGGTAGTGGGCATTAATCCAATTGTAACATCCCCGGATGTTACACCCCACTACTCCATATGGACAAGTAGTGGGCTCTTTTTTGGTGATCACTCACCGTAGGAGTTACTAACTCCAACAATACACGAATCGGACACCTACAATGTCCGATTCATTGGGCTTTAATGATCCAACATCACTCGAATCGGGCCGAGCCCATTTTCGAGTGGCAAAACTTTAGTGGACCAGGACCGGGCCCAATAGGGCCGGGCCGCCTCGGCCCAGGCCCAGGCCCAGGCCCATGCCCAAGCCCAAGCCCACGCCACGCCCACGCCTGTGCCGAGGCCGAGGCGGGCGGCGGGCGCGCGCGTGTGGCCCACCTGTGATCATCCACTTGTGTTATAGTTTATACAACAAATAACACCTTCTAGTAAATAAACTAGGATAAACTATGATTTGTATTCCATGTGGGATAAGGCATAAGCCTTTCATCTCCCTTTAAATAATCTTTACATAATGCCCAATTATGTGGCTACCTTCGTGTATTAATTTCTCACTCACCGAAATTCGGTTTTGAGAAATAAAAATACTACGAACATCTACTCTAACGCGTAGATTAATAATATATAATTTAATTCCTCAGAATTAAATATTTAGCCACCGAAAAATTGGTCAAAGTCGGGTCGACACCCACTTTATCAAAACCAAAATTTCCAACAATCCCACATGAGTGGAAATTAATGTATGCATGAATGCGGAGACACGCAAACCATCCTCAAGAGACAATATTGCATTCGGAAAGGTAGCTTATGGCTTTGAACCTTCCGTAGTCAATACCATCGGGTACACTGGCGGCTTAGTGGACGCAATGCCTTGAACTAATCCTCCACGGTGTATACCGAGTCAACAGTATTAACACAATAAGGTCTCAACACCTTCTGTTCTCACGTTTTGTGTCCGTTTTGGCCATGGACACCACTTTGGATTCATAAGTGTTACTTTGAAGCGGCCCGCACTTCTCACTTATATAGGTGATCTTCTATCCGAGTATCCTGCCATACTCAACCTCAACGAGGTGTAGAAATCATTAAAAGTCAAATGACTTAGCCTCACCACAACTTTGCAGGTGTTTCAACACTTGCTTTTGCTTTCTAGGGATGGGTTATAACATTGTTTCCAAGTGTTACAACATAACCTTCATAGTTTAGTTTTCCCATTGAACCAAGTTCTTGGGATCTCCAGTCAACATGGTTGGGTTACCACTATGATAGTTATTTTTACTTTGTGGACTTCAAGCCCATTCCCTCTAGCAATTTACCCAATTGATCTCGATTCAGTCCTTTTGTCAAAGGATCTGCCAAATTGTCTAGACTTACCGTTATACATATTGCTCTGTGCCCTTCCTATAGCCGCTTGGCTATCACAGTGAATCATCACAGAAGGCACAGGCTTCCTCCAACATGGAATATCTTCCGAGAAAATTTGAAGCCACTCGCTTCTTCACCGGCTTTATCCAAAGCTATAAACTCGATTCCATGGTGGACCGAGCTATACACGTTTGCTTCGTGGACTTCCACGATACCGCACCACCTCCAATGGTGAATATGTATCCACTAGTTGAATAAGAATCTTTCGAATCTGAAATCCAACTAGCATCACTATATCATTCAAGTACAACTGGATATCTTGAGTAGTATAGCCCATAATCCAAGGTATACTTCAAGTATTTTAACACCTGGTTAACGCTTTCCAATGCTCATGGCTTGGATTGCTCGTGAACCTACTCAACATATTTCTGAGGTAAGCCAAAGTCGGGCGTGTACAATTTGTGATGTACATCGATCGCCTATTATACGTCAAGTATTCCATCCGAGCCACCGGTTTCGCTTTTATTAGCAACGATTTATACTTAAATCAATGGGCGTCTTTGATGGTGAATGTCAAAAGCATTGAATTTCTTGAGCACTTTTTCCACATAGTGGGATTGTGACAAGATAATTCCATTAGGAGTTCTGGCTGATTTTTATCCCAAGGATTACATCGCGGTCCCCATATCCTTCATGTCAAAGTTCCTCTTTAACATTCTTTTAGTCTCCATGATAGTATCATGACTACTGCCCATGATTAACAAATCGTCTACATATAGACAAACTATGACAAATGCTTCTGATGTCCCTTTGACATATACGCATTTATCACACTCGTTGATTTTAAATCCATTTGACAACATCGTATTGTCAAACTTAAGATGCCATTGTTTCGGAGCTTGTTTCAGTCCGTACAAAGATCTTATTAACTTGCACACCTTCTTTTCTTGACCGGGTGCAACAAACCCTTCGAGTTGTTCCATGTATATTTCAAAGATCTATCTCTCCATTCGTAAACGCCGCTCGTCTTGGCGTCCATCTCGATGAATCTCTAGATTGTGCAAAGCGGCAATCGCAAGAAGCACCGAATAGACGCAATCCTCGTTCTTTGGAGAATAGGTGTCAAATAAGTCATATCCTTCTTTTTGTTTAAAGCCTTTGGCTACAAGCCGTGCTTTATACTTATCAATAGTTCCATTTGCTTTATACTTCTCCTTTAGGATCCATTTACATCCTAAAGTTTTATGACCAGCAGGGAGATCAACCAACTCCCAAGTATGGTTCTGCAGAATGGACTCGATTTCACTATTGATAGCTTCTTGCCAGAGCGGAGCATCTGGACTGCTTAGAGCCTCTTTAATCGAGTTTGGCTCACCATCTAACATAAATGTTATGTAATCTGGCCCAAAAGACTTAGCCGTCTTAGACCTCTTACTGCGTCTCGGTTCTTCACTAATTGGTGTTGAACCACTTGCAGTTTCGTGAGTTCTTTTATTATTACTCACTTCTAATTTTTCTCTACAAGGGTAGACATCCTCAAAGAATACAACATTCCTTGATTCGATTATGGTACCTTCAGTCATTTCCGGATTTTCTGACTTATGTATCATAAACCTATATGCACTACTTTGGTATGCATATCCCACAAAGACACAATCAACTGTCTTTGGTCCAATTTTAACTTGTTTTGGTTCAGGTATTGCTACCTTAGCCAAACACCCCCACACTTTAAGGTATTTATAAGAAGGCTTACGATTTTTCCACAATTCGTAAGGTGTCTTATCTTTCCCTTTAAGTGGTATTTTATTCAATATGTGGTTGGTCATTAAAAGCCTTCCCCACATATTTCAGGGTAATCGGAACTTATCAACATGGCATTCATCATCTCTTTTAGAGTCCGGTTTTTGCGTTCAGCAACACCGTTAGACTGTGGTGAATATGGTGTTGTTGTTTGATGAATTATGCCCGACTGGGTACATAGTTCTTCAAATGGTGCAACATATTCGCCACCTCTATCACTCCGAATTATTTTAATCCTACGCCAAGTTGATTTTCAACTTCATTTTTATAATTCTTAAAAGCCTCTAATGCTTCATCTTTGCTTCTTAACAAGTATAAGTAGCAAAATCTTGTGCAATCATCAATAAATGTGATGAAATATTTTTACCACCTTTAGTTTGCACGAATTTTAGATCACACACATCGGTGTATATCAACTCTAAAGGTGAAGTGCTCCTTTCAACCGAATGAAACGGTAATTTAGCCATTTTAGCTTCAACACAAACTTCACATTTTCTTTGTGAGTTTACTTCTGTAAATTAATCAATTCTAAATTTACCAATCTTTTTATAGCATTGATTTACATGTCCTAATCTAATATGCCATAAATTAGAGCACTCAACAATATAAAGAAGAAGATTCATTCTTATTCATATTCTCGCCAAAAACGGCGACAAATCATTACATTCATTTTGAACAGTCCTTTGTCTAGATAACCCTACAAGGAACTGTCCAAATTTGCTAAGTACAAATTTTTCAGACTCAAAAACTAGTCTAAACCCATGGTTGACCAAAGGCGAACCCGAAACCGCATTTTTGCGGATGTCCGGGACATGCAAAGACATCCTTGAGCCTTCAACTCCTTTCCCGAAGTCGGCTTTAGCACCACCGTTCCAACGCCAAAGAACATCAAGAGCCGTGATTCCCCATATGGAGCTTCCTTCCGGTCGATGGGATGTAAGAAGAGAATGCATCCTTATCGAACAGGACATGGCAAGTGGCACCGGTATCCACAAACCATTCTTTCGGGTTATCCACCAAATTGGCTTCAAACACCACCGCCGACATGTCAACTTCTCGTCGCCTCCCTTTCTTCAACAACATTGGCATTGACTGCGGTTTGGTTTTCTTTTTCTTTGGTTGTGGCGAGTCCTTTGCCATATGGTTCGGTTTGCCACGATTGTAGCAAGCTCCCGGAATTTTCATTTGCCGGTTTCTTGCCTTTATCGTTAGGCCTTTTCTTGAGTTACTTGACGAGCCGTGCTCCATCAAGTTGGCTTTTGACTCCATAGGGACAAGCTTGGACTTAGAGTCAATCCTCCTATTGTCTTCCTCAATTCTGAGTTTGACAATCGATCCTCTAGTCCCATCTCCTTTCGCTTATGTTTGAGATAATTCTTGAAATCCCTCCAACTTGGGGGCAATTTCTCAATCAAGGCGCCACTTGAATGCTTCCGGCAAAGCCATTCCTCGGCAGAGATTTCATGTAGGATCAATGGAACTTCGAACTTGTTCCATCACGGTTTTAGAATCAACCATCACAAAATCCAAGAACTTACCGACAACAAATTTCTTTGTGCGGCATCCTCGATTTTGTACTTCTTCTCCAAAGATTCCCACAATTCTTTGGAGGATTTCACAAAGACAATACACATGTAAAGTGCATCACTAAGTCCGTTTAGGACATAGTTACGCACAGAAATCACCCTGGCCCCACGCATCAAACGCAGCGTTTTTTTCAAAGATTCGTTTCGTTCTCAAAGAACAACAGGAGCGTCCTCGGTCGGATACTTCTTCGCACTTAGGGTAGTCGGGTAAAACAACATTTTTTGCCACCTCTTGAAGTCGAAACCCATGAATTTTTCGGGTTTCTCGGCTTGAGGAGGGATGATCGGGGTTCGCTTGTGCTTGCCATCGTGAAGTTCGATAATTGCTTTGCGATTGTTGAATACAATGTTCTGAGAATCGGGATGCCTTCAAAATGGCAAATTACAGAAAGAAAGATTACAAGAAAAATAATAACTATTACAACTTCTTTTCTTAGAACTTTCAGAAGCCGAGTCGAGACGAATCTCTTTCCGCAAAGCAATTACGTCGGCTAGTGCTCACGGTTTGACGTATTGCTTCCAAAGATGAAACGGCTTACGCCTTCGTGTAGTAGTAGCACCACTAACACGAAGCACCTTCGAACTAGAAATGTCTTTCAAGATCAAGTTCTTTGGACTTAGTGCAGAATGTAGAAAATAGCTTTTGGAGGTGTATGAAATGCTATGAATTTCCTGTGTAAAATCTGCAATGCACAGCAATGAATTTATAGACAACCAACACCTGCAGGAGATAAAAAGGTAGTGGGCATTAATCCAATTGTAACATCCCGGATGTTACACCCCACTACTCCATAAATGACAAGTAGTGGGCTCTTTTCGGTGATCACTCTTTGTAGGAGTTACTAACTCCAACAGTCACACAAATCTGGACACCTACAATGTCCAGATTCATTGGGCTTTAACAGTCCAACAGTCACTCGAATCTGGGCCGAGCCCATTTTCGAGTGGCAAAACTTTAGTGGACCAGGAGCCGGGCCCAATAGGGCCGGGCCGCCTGTGCCCATGCCCATGCCCAGGCCCACGCCACGCCCAGGCCGAGGCCGGGCCGGGCGGGCGCGCGCGCGTGTGGCCCACTTGTGATCATCCACTTGTGTTATAGTTTATACAACAAATAACACCTTCTAGTAAATAAACTAGGATAAACTATGATTTGTATTCCATGTGGGATAAGGCATAAGCCTTTCATCTCCCTTTAAATAATCTTTACATAATGCCCAATTATGTGGCTACCTTCGTGTATTAATTTCTCACTCACCGAAATTCGGTTTTGAGAAATAAAAAATACTACGAACATCTACTCGGAACGTAGATTAATAATATATAATTTAATTCCTCCAGAATTAAATATTTAGCCACCGAAAAATTGGTCAAAGTCGGGTCGACACCCACTTTATCAAAACCAAAATTTCCAACAATTTTAATTATCGAAAACGTAACTAAGTATTTTGGCAGTAGTCGTTTTCCAATAAACAAAACATCTTAATCAAAATTCTACTCGATAAAAGTAATGTGATTGTTGTTTGATTATTCAATTGATTTCTTTAACTCAACTTATAAATTTTATTCCAAATCAATTTCTTATATTGATAAAATTAAAAATATACATTACTTCTTGAATCATTGTTTCGATTTTCAGAACTAGAGAAATCTTGAAAATATATTTTAACTCATCCTTTTTACACATGCATAAATGGTAGCTGTTTTTGCATTGAAGCATGAATAATTTAGAAGTAATGTGAATACATTAAAACTTACATACACATGCATCAAGAAATTTTCCAAGGAAAATTCAGAAAGAATCAAATTAGAAAAAAACATAAAGATGCAATATTACTTAGAAATTAAGAATCCCAAAGCTTGACAACTAAGAGCTAGGCTTTGAATTGGAGCCCAATATATCAATATATCTTGAAAGTATTTTTTTTAGATTAATTTAGTAACTAGTATTCAATACATCAAGGTAATGTTGTAAGTCCAAGCGACTACGATAATCTAGAGGGGGGGTGAATAGATTATCTCCATCTTTTCGATTTTACCCTCTTTTTCGAACCAAATGCTCAAAGACAATAATAAAGGTGCGGAATGTAAACAACACACGACGATTTAAAGAGGTTCAACCCACCTAGGGCCTAATCCTCTACCACCCCAGTAAATCCGGGATGGATTTCGAAAAGAGAAAAAGATTTTATTAATAATTACCAAAATTATTACAACAAAATCTTACACCAACACCTTGAAGAGCACCACACTCTTCTTCAACACCACCTTTGAGATTACCACAATCTCACTTGAAGATTACCACAATCTCCAAACGGCACCTTGTGAAGATTACCACAATCTTCACCCTTGAAGAGCACCACACTCTTCAACACATCAACAAGAAGATTACCACAATCTCCTTACACCTAACACCTAGTTCACCCAAGTGTGTTCTTACCACAAGAACACTCACAAGGATATCTTGTGTTTGAATGACGACCACAAATTCAAGATTACAACTCGATAATGAATAATACAATTGAGTGCAAGTGTAATCAAGAATAGCCTAGACCTCAATAATGTGAAAGTGAATAGCTAGGCAAATTACAACAAGAAATAAGACAATGTAAGAACAAGTGTATTCTTGAGTGTATCTTGTTGTGTTGTAGTTTTCTCTCTTATTGTGTTGCTTCAATTCTTCTTCTATTTATAGAAGATGTCTTGTACATGATAGGCTCCTCTTGGGGACATGAATTACGTAAAAAATTGCAAGACAATTGAAGAAAAGAGTCATTAGAAATCAATACCACAAATTAAGGAAAAGATGTCTCACGCACAACGGTTACATTTTTTTTTGTCAAACTCAAGAAGCGACGACTGGTCGCGCACAAATAGACGTTGGAAAATGAGAAAACACATTTACACAGGCGGCCGGCCGACGGGGTCCGACCGGTCGACCTATGTCCGGCCGGTCGAGCAGAACCAAAAAACGAGTCCGAAAGTTCTCGCATTTGAGAAAATGCTCCCTGTGTACGATCACCGCCGCCGGTCGGCCGACCGCACTGCCGACGCGGCCGGCCGATCGTCGACCACACCGGTCTACCACCTGTTGACCGGTCAACCAACCTTTTTCAAATAATAGCTTATTCACTTTGTTTTTCACAATTTTCAGTGCACGGGATGCCTATAGGGCGACCGATTGGCCTCAAAACAAAAGTATTGTCCAATTTTATATCGAAAATAAACTTCAAGAAATACTCCAAAAAATAGTAAAAATATTTTAGACCGATCGGGAGTATTAGGACAATATTTTAGAACCATTGTTTTGGTGTAAAAACACATTAACACAAAATCATCAAAAGTGTTGTCCAATTTATATCGAAAATAAACTTGTAGAAATATAGGAAATATTAAAACCATTTTAAATCATTTAGGAGTATTTGGACAACCTTTAAAAACATTGTTTTGGTATAAAAACAAAATCATCAAAATCATGATAAAACCATTTATCAAACAATCTCCCCCTTTTTGATGATTACAAACCAAAACAATTTTAACGAGGTCGATTTTGAAAACAAAACAATTTTACCGGTTAAAGAGAACTATCCGTTGTGAGCGACAATATTCCATGCAATAAAAACACAAGGATGGGAGTAGAGATATTCAAACACATATAACAAATGCTTCCCCTATCAACATGCACAACAAGAGTTATGTAAAAACAATCAACCACAAGCTAAAAGCTTTAGCTTTTACATATTGATCTTAAGTACAAGAGCTTTATAAGCTCCCCTGTCAACAAAACATCATTAGACAAGAATATGAGTCCATACTTCAACAACTGGACTAAATAATCCACAACTTATGACTTTTAGGAAGTCATAGCTTATAGCTTCTTTTGTTTAGCTTAACTTAGCTTTTATGAGCTAATGAGCTTATAAGCTCTTTCTCCCCCTTTGGAATCATCAAAAAGAATGTTAGCACGATAAAAACATCATATAATCATATCAAAGTGCGCAACTAAACCGATGTATCGAGCTATTTGAACAATGAAGCTTATAGGCCAAATGGGAGGGAAAAGTCGAATCATACGACTTGAAGAAGCTTATGAAAACTCATTTGATAAGCAAAACATGATCTCTATAAATATATAAGACTTTTGAAATCGAGAGAATCATGTAGGTGATGAATTTTTCATTGAAACACTTTATCGAACACTTGGCGGGCGTCAAAAATTGAAAAAGATATATATAGCCCTTGTAAATAAAATCAAGCCAAGTTTTTCATCACCAAATGCAATTTAACAAATATCATTCATCAACAATCAATAAGCTCATCACAAATATATACGAATTGCATCAAGAAAAATACATATAAGCCACAAACTCAAGGGTTCAACCCAATTGAGCTAAAGAGAGTGAAATTCTTACCATTTAATCGGTAAAGATGAGCATCAATGATGATAACCGAGCTAGGTAATCCCCAAAATATATAATTCATGCATCAAAACTCATTTGGAGTGAGTTGTGTGTGAAATTTGCAAAGGGGACGAAAAATGGCAAAAATGGGTTAAAATGACTAAGGCATGAGACAGAATGGTTTTAATCCAAAATTTTGCTCAGGACGACCGGTCGACGTTGAGGGCGACCGGTTGCCCTCAACCTTATCAGCCCACTGTCTTGCCAGTTTTAATAAAATCCGAATTTTCAACCAAAAAAAAAACGATTTTTCGCCCCTAAGTTTTAAAAACGTGCAAAATGCAAACGTAGACCTCATTCAATATACATTATGTCATAATCAAGCTCGAAATGAGGTAAAATACTCGGCGGTTAAGAAAAAAATCCGCGAGTTATCCTTGAGACGGAATTAAACACATCTCAAGTTTTTGTTAAAAACGCAATCCCTTAGAAAGTTTTTCGAATCTCAATATATTTAGTTCGATTATGACGAACTATATTTTGAATAATTTTCACCGGACTTGTTATCCCGAAAAATAAGAACGTTTTAAAGCTTTGGATAAACAAGTCATAAGAAGAAGTGCCTTACAAATATTTGAACATTTCTTTTAACGGCACTTTAATGAGATTCGTTGGGATAGTTTTTGAAGTCGAGCATATAGACATAAGGCATATGGAATGTCGGGTCTATAGGAATAATATAAGAAAACATACCTCGAATTTGTTTGTCAACCGACATGCCTTTCTCAACCTTTGTCAATTTCTTCATTGGTAGCCATAGAGTTTGAGATGATTCTTCCTTCTTCAATGCCTAACTCCTTCAAGAGTTCTTTTGAAATATAACCATCTACTTGGCATTGATTAACTTGAAGTCCAATGATTAAATTGAGCTCTCCCATCATGTGATACCATGTTCATCTCAAGTTCACCTACATCAACTTAGGAGAATCTCTTGCACAAAATATCCATTAGTAGCACCAAAAATATTCTCATAAATATGCACAAGCAAACAATCTTGCCCTTTTTCAAAAAACAAGGAGAGTAGTATCAACTTTACCTTTTTGTAAAATCATTTAGCAAAAAATAGCTAAGTCTATCATATCATACATGGGGTACTTGTTTGAAACCACAAGGCCTTTTACAAAGATCATTTGGCCTAGAAAAATTTAAACCCCGATAGACTTCTACTTGAATAAAACCATTTAGAAAATTGGATTCAACATCCATTTGGTAAAGCTTGAAATTTTCTTAAAGCAAGAATGGGCAAGTAAAATGCAAATAGCTACTAAATGTGCTATGAGTGCAAATGTTACATCAAAATCAATTACCTTCTTATAGAAAATACCTTCGAGCTACTAACCTCGCCTTAGTTCGACCAATGTTGCCTTGGTCATCGAGTTTGTTCCGGAGTGCCCATTTTGCATTTATAATCGTTTGTGATGAAAGACATGGCATCATCTTCCAAGTATCATTTCCTTTTTAGCTCCTCTTGCAATTCTAAAAACCAATCTTCATCTTGAAGCATAAATTGAGGAATTTGTCTTCTTCATCACTATTGGGCATCCAAATGATCTAAGGTGTTCATAATAGAACATTTACATCCAAATATTTGGAGTATTTTCTTTTCTACACAACTCAACAAACTCATTAAAGGCATTTCTTATATAAGCAAGAAAAATAGCCCAAGTGTAATAACATGCCTCAATTGTCAACCACAAAATATCTTGCAAAAGAGCATAGTAGTAAGAGACACTATATATATATAGACCATGAAGCAAGAAACACATACTTGGCATTTAGAATATCATCAAGAATCTAATAAATCATGCAAGTTCAAATAAGCTTAAGAAAGCTATAAAAGGTCTCTTTTGAAATTTGAAAATCCGATAGCATATAGTTGAGACCTTATTTAAAAGAAGTATTTGAACAAGAGTTGACAAAGCAAATATGTGCAATCAAATATCGAATAGTGCCTTTCAAAAGAAATCTAAAAATCCTCTTAATAGCACTTGTATGAAATACTATGAAAAACAAGCACATAGGCACATGGCAATACATATATCGAGTCTATAAGAGTAAGAATAACACAAGTAAACGTACCTCGATAATTTATGCCTTTTTTTTTTGACAAATAGTGACGTAAATGGGCATTTGTGAAAATATGTAAATCCTACACAATACTTAAAACAAATCTAGCACAAATCATAATGATAAAAGTGTAGGCTAAGAGATATCGCAAGTAAGCTCATGCCATAAATATCCATAGGAGATGATAACACACTCTAGTCTACAAAAAATGCACATGAGTTTTAAAAACATCATATAAGGTCTTCTTTTTCAAAAAAAAATTTAAAATCACAAATATATATTGAAGACCTTAATTAAAAAAATAAATACTTGAAAACTCATTTGCAATATAGGCACAAATAAAAACATGCATACTAACTAGATAAAATGCATATTTTAAATGGGGAGATACGGTTTACCAATTACGCCGTTTCCATGGGTTGTGCCGTTCCCATTGTTGATGATATCTTCCCCATGAGAAGTCACTTCGTTGATGATGGTTTCTTTGATCACTCCATTTCCAAGGTTGGTTACCTTCCCATTGTTGATGGTTTTTTTCTTCTTTGAAAATCATCTTGTTGATGATGTCTTTGCCATTTCAAGGATTGTGTTCTTCCCATTTTTGATTATACGCTCTTCTTGGAAATTGGCTTTGTTGAGAATAGTTTCTCCTTCTTGGATCAAATGAAACGTTCATTTGATGTTTTCTTGGTGGCATGAATTTTCTCCGATTATTACTTCGCCGGGTACCTAATAACACATTGTTTTGTGGTACCCTTATGTGTTTGGGTCCTTTGGGATTAGTCTTGAGACTTTTAGGTCTCCAACAATAATTGGAGCTATTTCTAGCCCGACAAGTATTTACCGTATGACCCTTTTTACCGCAATAAAAGCATGTAATAATTCTAGGAGCATAATGACCAACGTGCTTAGAGACTTGATTCTTTTTCATGTGATTGACACCCTTAGGCTTATGATCAAGTTCTAGTTTCGAATTATCACAACAATCAACAATATTGGTCATCTTATCGGTACTCAAGTTGGATTTAGATAAATCATTTTTCAAGCAATTTATATCCTCAACAAGAGTACTATTTTCTTTCTCAAGGTTTCTAACCTTGTCAAGAGTGGTGGTGTGAGCACATGATAGTGATTCATAGGAAGTAAATAAACTATCCTTATCATTCTTTAAAACAATGAATTCCTTTTTCAAATTTTTGTATTTAACAAGTAAGTTTTGGAATTCATCTTGTAGCTCATCATAATCATTTTGCAAGTCACTATATTCATTTTGCAATTCATTGTCATAAGAAGTAGAGGGTTTAGAACTTACCTCGTTTTCTTCTTCGATGCCCATGAGGCATTGTTCAACTTGTTCATCATGGGAGGTTGTAGAAGGCTTATCCCATGTTGTTGAATTTGATGTTGTATCCATTTGTGAAGTAGATGCTTTTGAGTTGCTCCTTTCATTTGCATATACTTCATAGATGGCTTCTAATTTTTGCCATACTTCATGTGCCGATCGAATACCTACAACATGATCAAATTCCAAAGTGGTAAGTGAACAATGTAAAATATTAAGAGCTTTACCATTTAAGGAGATGATTTTCTTCTCTTCATCATTGAGCTTTTTGAAGCCTTTTGAGGTGTGTGGTGTATCTTTCATCGGAATGGATTCTCCATTGATGACGGTGTTCCAAATATCGAACCCGCAACCTTGTAAATAGCATTCCATTCTTTTTTTCCAAAATATAAAATTTTTGGAATCAAACCGAGGTGGCTTGGTGGTGGAGGTGCCGGAAAGTTGAGCTTCGTTCGTAGCCGACGATCGTTTCTCTTCACTCGCAATGTGAAACGAGCTTGCCAAAGAGTTTGGCTTTGATACCACTTGTAAGTCCAAGCGGCTACGATAATCTAGAGGGGGGGTGAATAGATTATCTCCATCTTTTCGATTTTACCCTCTTTTTCGAACCAAATGCTCAAAGACAATAATAAAGGTGCGGAATGTAAACAACACACGACGATTTAAAGAGGTTCAACCCACCTAGGGCCTAATCCTCTACCACCCCAGTATATCCGGGATGGATTTCGAAAAGAGAAAAAGATTTTATTAATAATTACCAAAATTATTACAACAAAATCTTACACCAACACCTTGAAGAGCACCACACTCTTCTTCAACACCACCTTTGAGATTACCACAATCTCACATGAAGATTACCACAATCTCCAAACGGCACCTTGTGAAGATTACCACAATCTTCACCCTTGAAGAGCACCACACTCTTCAACACCTCAACAAGAAGATTACCACAATCTCCTTACACCTAACACCTAGTTCACCCAAGTGTGTTCTTACCACAAGAACACTCACAAGGATATCTTGTGTTTGAATGACGACCACAAATTCAAGATTACAACTCGATAATGAATAATACAATTGAGTGCAAGTGTAATCAAGAATAGCCTAGACCTCAAGAATGTGAAAGTGAATAGCTAGGCAAATTACAACAAGAAATAAGACAATGTAAGAACAAGTGTATTCTTGAGTGTATCTTGTTGTGTTGTAGTTTTCTCTCTTATTGTGTTGCTTCAATTCTTCTTCTATTTATAGAAGATGTCTTGTACATGATAGGCTCCTCTTGGGGACATGAATTCTGTAAAAAATTGCAAGACAATTGAAGAAAAGAGCTGTTAGAAATCAATCCCACAAATTAAGGAAAAGATGTCTTTGCTGACAACGGTTACATTTTTTTGTCAAACTCAAGAGGGCGCCGTCGCGACAAATAGACGTTGGAAAATGAGAAAACACATTTACAGGCGACCGGTCGACGAGGGGTCCGACCGGTCGACCTATGTCCAAATTCTGGTCGAGCGAGAACCAAAAAACGAGTCCGAGAAAGTTCTGTTTGAGAAAATGCTCCCTGTGTACGGGTCACCCGCCGTCGGCCGTCGGTCGACCGCACCGGTTGACGCCCGGTCGAACGGTCGACCACACCGGTCTACCACCCTGTTGACGGTCAACCAACCTTTTTTCGAATAGCTTATTCACGCTTTATTTTTCACAATTTTCAGTGCGGGATGCCCTATGGGCACCGATTGGCCTCAAAACAAAAGTATTGTCCAATTTTATATCGAAAATAAACTTCAAGAAATACTCAAAAAATAGTAAAAATATTTTAGACCGATCGGGAGTATTAGGACAATATTTTAGAACCATTGTTTTGGTGTAAAAACACATTAACACAAAATCATCAAAAGTGTTGTCCAATTTATATCGAAAATAAACTTGTAGAAATACTCCGGAAAATATTAAAACCATTTTAAATCATTTAGGAGTATTTGGACAACCTTTAAAAATATTGTTTTGGTATAAAAACAAAATCATCAAAATCATGATAAAACCATTTATCAAACAAATGTATGATTTAATATATAAATTGCCACAAAATGAAAAAAGGAAAAAAGTTAGTCATGTGCACATTATGTGCATATATATATTGCAAAGTAGTTTTTAGTTACACCTCAATCTATCCAAAATTACAAATGTCAACAGTAGATTCTAAGCCAGTTATAATTAGGATAAAACATTGATTATATATTGACAGTATTTCCTAATTATTATTTGGATGATGCATATCATAAGAAACATAATTGTAGTTAAGATTATTTCTCAAATATACATTAGATGATATCATGTAATGAAGCCCAATATATCAGTGTATCTTGAAAGTATTTTCTTTAGATTTTATGCAAATTATGCATTATTATTTAGTATTTAATATATACATTAATTTAACATGCGATTTGACATATAAATATTGCCACGACACAAAAAACTGAAAAAGTAAATAATGAAAGAAAGTCATGTGCATATTATGTGCATACACTGGAAAGTAATTTTTTTCCCCTTAATAGCACTCTCAATCTCCCAAAGATCGATTACAAATATATAACAGTAGATCATAAGCCAGTTAACTAGACTTTAATATTGATTAGATATTGACAATAGTCTTTCACTATTAGTTGATGATGTTTATCATAAAAAACATATTGCAAATGAAAAAATTTCTCAAATATACATCAGGTCATGATTACATCATAACATTGTACTTTTGGGAAATAAACTTGTCGTTACTTTGCAAGATGTACATATCACATCTATAATTCATTTAAGAATAAAATCAAGCTGCCATTGACTATATCCAGTCTCTTAAGTGTCATGACTTGAATCCTTGTAATTACTAGCATTATTTAAACTGAGATTTGATAAATCACTAGTTTTGATTTCTAATTGTGCCTTCCGTATGTTGTCTTTAATGACGTTTTATGAGTAAAAGATTTCAATCATGTACATATATATATATATATATATAATGATTTTGCTTAAATTCACTCTTTAATTTTCTGGTGACATAGATAAATTTATTAATTAATACTCCATCCTATTCACAATAATTTTCTTTTTGGCACATGATTTTTTTTCCAAAAAGAATGTCATTTTCACATTTTCAAGGTTGGTGAGAAAAATATTTTTCCAAATTAAACTTAAATACATGTATCGTCTTCCAAGTAACACTAATGCCAAAATTTGTTTGTTCCAAAGTAGCATTTATGATTAATTAAGGGTATATTTGGTATTTTAACACAATCCTTAATATATGTGTTTTTTTCCTAACAAGACACTTATTTTGAATAGGAATGAGTACTTTTTATGTATGTTTACCTCATTTTAATTTAAATTTACACTCAAAATTTCCAAGTGCATTTACTATGCATTTTCCTTTTTGGATATATGTGCATTAGCTGCTTCTTAACTATTAACTAAATTCGTGCAAAATCAATTAATTCAACAGCATATTTGGTTATAAAAAGAATGAAAACAGAAACTCAAGTAAACGTAGCCTTACAATTTAATTGAAATAGAGCAGAAAAGGAAAAAATAGAAAGGAAAAAAAAAACATAGTTTAATTCACTGAAGTTAAATTAACAACCAACCACAAACTAATTAAAACAAACATAATGTCAAAGTCTAAACCACTTAGACATGACAATAATATTACTAAACATAACAAAAAGTAACACAAAACTAATCACAACTTAAGAGATAAATCAATATCATCATTCATTTGATTCCCATTTTCCCCTCCTCCGATGTTTCTCTCAGGCCTGATTATTGGAAAAGAAAAACCTGACATGTCCTGAAAAAAAGGCCTGGAACTCGAACTCCCTGCTCCGATATTCGGAAACCAAAGATTTAAACCAGGATTTTGCATGTTGTAAGAACCCTGTCCTGAAAATTGAGGAATTCTTTGTCTAGGTGCACCCCATGGAGAGTAAACATTGTTAAATTCAGGAATGGGTTGACGAGGTGCATAAGGATCACTAGCCAATGGAAGCCTGGGACGAGCATTACTGATTTGAATCCCAGGTTGTTGAGAAGGAGGATTATAAGGATAATTGTTAAAAGACCTATTAAGAAAATCTTGAGATCTATTGTAAGAGCCAAGAAAAGGGGTGGTGGTAGAAATCCCTGGATAGGATAAACCACCACCAAAGTAACCAGCAAAATGGTTTTCGTGCAAATCGCGTGCATTTTTCTCCATTGCACGTTCGACTTTATGTGCATTCTGGTGCCCTCCTAACGCTTGTTTGTTAGAGAATTTCTTATGGCAATATTTGCAGCCATATTCACGGTCATGATGAGCAATTGCCATGTGGGGGGCTTCTATTGGTTGAGGGATTTCAGGAGAAGATGGGCTGAGATTTTCTTCTGTATTTTTGCTTGAAACATCAGAAAGGGCTACTTGGTTATCCATATTGGAACCAGGGAATTCCGTGGAGAAAAGAAAGTATGAAATGTTTTACAACTTTTTTTCTTTTTGTGTTTTTGAAAAAGGCTGAGTGGTGTGGTTTTTTCAAGAGAATAAACATATGCAATATATAAAAGGAGGATTGGAGAATGTAAATCAGATTGCATAGAGTAAAATTGGAAAAATAATAAAGACAATCTGAGCCAGAGTTTGAAGTAGTAAGTTTACAACTATGCTTATTCATATCTCTTTTCCCTTCTTGTTTTTTTATGATTTTGAAAACCTTAAAAAGTTGACTATTATTTTCTGGATGAGAAGGAAAATAAGAAGTACAAAACAACATGTTGAGATTGACAGCTAACCTGAAATAATAAGATTCTTTATTGAAACGTATTTGCATCCAAAACATGTCACTTACTAAGTTTTCTTTCATCCAAGTCATGATGTAATAAATGATATTGGTATTCTTAATTATAAGTCGAAATTGATGCTATGTCAATTGCATATTACACAAAATATTTTTGAATGGTGAGAATAGAATACCATAAAATCAAATGGATGTGTATAATTTGTTTGGTGCAATGAAATAATAACATTGGGAAAGAGATGTAGATTGTCCATACAACATTCATCATGGATCAAGCCATATGTAATGCAAGTGCAAAGCTCTTTTTATGATCTATTGCTTTTGTTTCTAGAAGATGACAAAGACTATGTTAAAAAGACTTAAAATTAAAATTGTTATAATATTCATACTTTTTAATATGATGCCTTTATCGTATCAATAATATGTGTTGACTTTCAAATTTGACTTAAGCTGTTGCTTTACTCCTATCGAAAACTTTATTACATTTGTTTTATTATGTCGTGTCTAGCATCTATTATTCAGAGCATACTTTCTTTGTACTTTATTTTTATTGGGATTGCATCTAATATGTAAATATCCAATTATAATATACATTGAGATATATCGTTTTATATTCTCTCCATATATTATAATAATTAGAGATTATATATTATCTCTTCCTTACGGAATATCAGAAATCTCTTCCCTACAATTTGTCTCTACGTTCTTTCTTGGAGCATCACCAAAAGTTCTCCAAGGGTTAAAGTGTGCACAACCAAGTAAATAACTCTAGTAGTTATTTACACCAACGAGAAAGACGGTTCGTGATCTTATTCGTGGTTTGCTCGTGGTTCACCAAGTTCATTCGTTGTTTGCGGTTGAATCACAAGGAGGCATGTAGCTGACTTAATCATGGATCAAAAGGAGATTTGTAGACGGACTTAATCCTGGCTATGTGGATTGACAATCCCGCTCAAATAAGTATACTCGATCCACCTTATATGTGAAAATATGTGATTTTGGTCCATATTTGCTAACGATTTTGATAATAAATAAAAACTTTATTTCACTCATTTAAAACTAAAATAGAAAATAAACATATGGTTTTCCTACCTTTACTTTAAACTATTGTTTTTTGTATATGACTGAGGATTTTACATAACCTAGCATATATTTCAAAAATATTGGACAAAACATTAGTTTAAACTAATTGTCTAATTGCCATTTATTTTCCAATTTTAAGAATAAGATTCTAAGTACAGATTGGATAGTAAATCATTTCAGTTTCAAGATATTCTAAACTTATTACATTTTGAAGTCCCTCTCAGAATATAATAATATTTTTTGTGTTTCACTTTCTCACCAAGTATGCAAAGTAATAGCATTTACAAAAATATAGAAAAAAAACATACAACAACACTATTTAGACCAAGTAGTGGCCCTGGTTCATTTTGTCACTTTACAATTTGAAATTGTTTTTAGCAAACTATACAAAACAACTCATATAAACTTATGAAATCGTGTTGAACATTTAGTTCATATTTTGGTAAAGTCAATACATGAAAACTAAAACAAAAATAAAACTTCCCCATACTAACAAAGTGCTATTTGTCAATATTCTGAGAACTAAAAGATATTTTATATATTGCCCATAAGGAGCACAAAAAGAATCCAGGCTATGAATCCAAGAAATGAAAATTTTAAATATTCAATAAAAAATATAAAAATTCTGATGAGCAAGTTCTATTATACACAATGTTTTCTTCAATTTCTGGACAATAAATGTTATTGAAGCTAGTAAATCCTCTTTGTTGTAAAAAGAGGACATAGAAAGACAACAATAATATAATGTTTTCTTTGTTGCCTCGTTCAACAACTCAGTCGTCAGTCTCTTTGGTCACATTCCAAGATCTTTTATGGTATCTCTGATTATGTTTACGACATCTATGTTACTCATAATATCCTACAACTGGTTACTCGCCATTACCTGAAAATTTATACTAATTATTCTCAACTTTCTTAGAAAAACCCTTCATGCATACGCTTTTGTTCGTTTAAAGTAGTTTCTTAAGGTCGTAATGAACATATATGGAAACTTTTCACACCCTACAATCATCATAACATCAATTATAAAACAAGGATTACAAAAACTAAAAATGTGAGTTAACTATGATTCAAATTTTCATTGATTGAAGTGAACATTTAGAAAGCATTATTCAACTTTCCGTTTATACCGTGATATTTTTTTCAAGAAAATTAAAAGTTAGAAAAATGAAAAATAATTAAGTAGTATATTATTATGTTATTTAGATATATAAATATCAAAACTTTATTTATTTATTCATTTTTTTTTGAATAAGGATTGTATTTACTCATTCATGTCCAACAATAGTATAGAAACTAAAAATCTATGGAAGAATCCATCTCAAACTCTCTCAGAACCAAATGGAAGATGTATTTTTATTTCACCAAAATCTGAATACAATGAAGAACACCAACTATTTATAACCTGCTAAACCCCGCCAGATTCAAATAGACGAATGAGGAGCTCACACGTGTCCATTCTATCTAACAAACTAACATGCTGAAAGATGTGACTTAAACTAATAAAAGCGGTAAAATGAGAAATGCGATTATAGTTCAACACCCCCCTTTCAAGTTGGAATGTGGGTAGGAGAGCACATTCCTAACTTAAGCAAAAAAGTTCGAAACTGAGGCCCCCCAAGTTCAACTTGATGCTTAGTTCGCTCATGGAACACAGGATTAGCTGTGGTGTTCAATGCAACCTTATTGTCACACCACAAATCAACAGGCAAGGCAACATTAACATGTAGATCACGGCTGAGATTGCACAACCATTGTAACTTTCGATCGTAGTGACCATCGCTTCTATATTCCGCTCACGTGAGGATTTAGAAATAGTTTTTTCTTCTTAGTTTTCCATGAAATAAGAGAACCACCATAGAATATGCAATACCTGTAAGAGACCTCCTTGTAAGAAGACATGTTCCCGATCAAGCATCACAAAATCTCTCAAACTTGCTAGGTACCCCTACAGGATAAAACAAGCCCAGTGAAGGTGTCCCCTTTAGATATCTCAACAAATGTATAGCAGCATCCCAATGACTCTAAGTAGGAGCATGAACAAATTAGCTCAATTGTTGCACCCCATAGAAAATGTCAGGTCTAGACAGGTTGATATATAGTAGCCTCCCTACTAATCTCCTGAATATACCAATATCAGCAAACATAGGCCCAGCCTGTGCTGAGGCATTGTTACCTTGAGGAAAAGGTGTAGAAGCAGGTTTGCATCCCATAAGCCCTGCATCCTTAAGTAAATCTAATACATATTTCCTTTGGCACAAGTGAGTCCCCGTAATGCTTCTGGGTATTTGGAAACCAAGGAAATATTTCGCAGCTCCTAAATCCTTTATAGTAAAAAGATTGTTCAAGTAATACTTCAATGCTTGAATATGTTCCACTGATGTGCCAGTGATCAAAACATCATCCACATAGATGATGAGAGCTGAAAAAACCTGTGCATCCTTTTTAACAAGCATACAGTTATCATGTGTGGACTGTGTAAATCCAAAAGCCAAGAGCTTACCAGAGAACTCAAGGTTCAATTGTCTGGAAGCTTGTTTTAACCCATATAAACTTCTTCTTAGCAAGCACACCTCTCCCTTCCTTGCCTTAAAATAGCCCTCAGATGGTACCATATATACTTTCTCATCCAAATACCCATGCAAAAAAAAAAAGCATTGTTTATGTCAATGTGGTGCAGAGCCCAACAGTGTTGAGTTGCCAAGGCTATCACCATCCTTAATGAGACCAATTTAGCCACTGGAGAAAAAATCTCCACAAAATCAACTCCCTCAACCTGCAAATATCCCTTAGCAACCAATCTTGCCTTGAATCTGTCAACACTTCCATCTGGATGCATTTTAATTTTAAACACCCATTTAGAACCTATGGCCTTCTTGCCAGGGGGTGATGAAGTCAACTCCTAGGTGTCATTCTCCTCCAATGCATCAAGTTCTTTTTGCATGGCTGCAACCCAATCTTTGTTCAGTGCAACTTGTTGATAGCTAGTGGGCTCACTTGGTGATTCGAAATTTGTGCAAGGAAAGCACTATATCTTTGGGGATAAATTGAGAATATAAGTGTATGGATGGCAAACCATAAGATATGGTCTTTGAACTCGTGGGTGTGTATATGAGTTACATGGTTCCACAAAATGAACAGAGTTAGTGATGTAGTCTTTCAGCCCACCAGGTGGTTGCTTTGTTCTATGACCTCTTCCAAGTGGTTCAACATCCTGTGAGACTCTAGGTGCATCTAGAACCTCATGTGCCTCGGTTTCATCACCATCATCCAAAGATTGTATTTGCGGGGAATATCAATGTTGCTAGTGAATTATCACGAAAGGAAAATGAGCCTCATAAAAATCACATCCCTAGATACAAATATCTACTTGGATGCTAGATCAGAAAGTCTATATCCTTTCACTCATGTAACATAACCAAGAAAAACACAAGCCACAACTCGGGGTCAAATTTCCCTTTATGTGGTCCCAACGGAGGCATAGCAAAGGCATCCAAACACATTAAATATGCCATATTTAGGAGCTTCACGTGTAACAACTCATAAGGAGTCTTCCATTTCAAAGTAGCACTTGGTAATGAGTTGATGATGTGGATCACGCCAATAAAGTGTATGGCCAAAATCTCTTTGGCACCTTAGACTGAAACAACAAAGATCTGGTAACCTCTAAAATATTCCTATGCTTCCTCTCCACAACTTAATTTTGTTGTGGAGTATACGGACAAGACCTTTGATGAATGATCCCTTTTCTGTGTAACAAATTTTGAGTTTCTCCTCCTAGAAACTCAGTTCCATTATCACTTCTAACCTTCTTCACATTACATTGAATTTGAGTGTGTACAAACTCAAGAAAATGACTGAGATGTGTGGCAACTTCTGACTTATATTTCAACAAGTGTATCCAGGTACCTTTAGTAAAATCATCCACAATGGTAAGCATGTAAGAAGTATTAGTGACAGATGGCTCATGATAGGGCCCCCACAGATCCACATGAATCAACTCAAAAGCATGCTTTTATTGAATAAAACTTGATGGAAAAGTCAATCTACATTATTTTGCTTCATGAAAGATAGTACAAACCTTTAAATCTTCTCTATTACAAAAAGGCTTAAGAAAACTGATGTGTTCCAAACATGTGAGAGAAGAAAGGCCAAGCCTTCTGTGCCAAATCTTCAACTCAACTATGTCTACATTGCCACTACAAGCTCCACTGAACTCTGCTCCTACAAATATGTATAAACCAGCCAATGCATTCCCAACAGCTTTCACCCTACCAGTCTCAGGGTCCTGCATCCAACACCTTCCTTGAGAGAAAACACATTCCAATTTGCTTCCATTAAGCAACTGACTAACTGAGAGAAAGTTGTACTTAAAATTTGGAACAATCAATACATCAGTAAGAGTGATTTCATGAGACAATTTGATACTTCCAGAGTGTGTGACTGCCACATTGGTCCCATCAGGTAAGTGTACATTCACATGATGAATCAATGAGGTAGGTTTATCTATCATACCAGGAAAAGAACATATATGCCTGCTTGCTCCGGTATCAACAATCCAACTATCTTTATCAAGTGTGCTCAGTAAGGATAATGCAAAGTGAGTTTGATGCATGCTACCTGAATAATCTTGTGTGAGAAGGTGCATATATCTCCTGTGTTCAAATTGCTTCCTGATAGATATTTAGCTATTTCTTTTTGAATCATGATTGAGAAATCTAGCATGTCTGCATTCTTATTCTCCTCCACTCCTTGCTATTTCATTTGGCTATTCTCAGGTCCTTATATCATATTTATTGATTGTCCAGATCTCTACTCTTTAAGTTCCTTGTACCATTCCGGATATCCATGTAGTTTAAAACATTCTTTTATTTCGTGACCATTGAAACCACAATGATCACAAACCAATTTAGCTTTCTCTTCTTTAGTTCTTCTTGCCTCACCTCTACCTCTCCCATAGGTATGTCCACCTGTCACATTCTTATGAGTTCCTCCTCTACCAAATCCACTCCCCTGACCAACATTTTCTCTGTTAAAACCTCCCTTTGCCATCATTGCAGTCGTATCATGGGATCTAGAACCTTGTGATGCACAACCTTCTATTTTTCAACCTCAAGAATCATTGAATATGCTTTATTAACCATATGCAATGGATCCATAAGCAGTATCTGATTTTTCACTGGCTCAAAACTCTCATTTAGCCCCATAAGAATTGCATCAATCGAATATCCATGTCATTTGCACAAATAGCTCTACCAGCACCACAAGTACATTCAGGAAATTGGACAATGCAAGCATATTCATCCCAAAGGCATTTCAATTGTGTGAAATATGTTGTAACAGTGGAGGTACCTTGCGTAAAATTAGAGATCTTCTTCTGCAGCTGGCAACGCAATGGACCGTTACTCTCTCCATATCTCTCAACTAGTTTGTCCCACAGTCGCTTCGAACTTTTTGCATGAATGAACGCCTCTACGATGTCCTTCGAAATAGCATTTAGGAGCCAAGAGATTATCATAAAATCAACTTTCTGGTATTGGCGTATGCCTCAAAATCTGTATCTGGTATTGGAACCGTGCCATAGATAAATCCGAGCTTAGACTTAGCTCCCAACACTAATCTCATAGCTCTACTCCAATGAAGATAATTGGATCCGTTTAGTGGATTGGTGACCAATACCATGCCTGGATGATCGGAGCCATGCAATGAAAGTGGATCGAGATCTGTCGAGTTGACGAAAGTAGATTTCACAGAGTCACCATCACCAGCATCAATGAGTCATGGACCTCGAGCCATAACCTGAACACTCTGGTACCATATAGAAACTAAAAATCTGTGGAAGAATCCATCTCAAACTATCTGAGAACCAAATGGAAGATGTATTTTTATTTCACCAAAATTTGAGTACAATGAAGAACACAAACAACTATTTATAACCTGCTAAACCCTGCCAGATTCAATCTATCTAACAAACTAACATGCTGAAAGATGTGACTTAAACTAATAAAAGCAGTAAAATGAGAAATGCGATTATAGTTCAACAAATAGCAAATTACAAAGATAGGGAGGTGGAGAGTCCTCCCAATAAAATACGCCAAACATAGAATCCGTTGCTTTAGCAAGGGCATGAGCAACCCGAATCGCTGACCTCCTAACAAAAACACACAAAAACAACGACTAATCCTTAAGCATATACACACATTCACCAATGACATCACTAAAATAAGAAACATTAGTTGAGGATCCTCTAATAGCCTTTATGACACAAAGTCATGAGTCTATTTCAACTATAATAACAACATGTTGATAATTCTCCTTAAGCTAGCTGAGTGCCTTTCTGACCCCATCGCCTCGACTAAACCTGGATCGGCAATTCCCAGATAAACCTTTCATCTAGCAGCAATAAATCTACCATGGGAATCTCTTAGCACACAAGCAAATCTAATTTTCCCAGCTTGGTGAAAGATTGCTCCATCCACGTCGCATTTTAGTTATCCCGTCTTCGGTTTAATCCAAGAAATAACATTGTCACACGACCGAATACTCCAATATTTTTGCTCACCCACTTGAGTTGACTCCCACTACAACAAAACGAGCTTGCAGATCGAATTTAAAAAACTTGTAGGGGGCTTATAAATCGTCTGAATAGCAACCGACATTATAATATTGTTTTCATTAGCCAATGATAACAACTATATATACTTACAATCTAATTTGAGCGACATACATAAATCATAAATGGTAGCTGTATAATTAGAAGTAAAGTGTAAAAAATTACATACATATCAAGAAAATTTGCAAAGGAAATGCAGAAAGAATAATAAAGTTAGAAGAACTTCGTGTATTAGGATTTATAAACATGCAATATTATTAACAATTAAAAAGGCCCGAAACTTGAGGAATGTTGGAAGAAATCAAGATGATGATCATCATGATTAAACTCAAGAACACAATATGAAGGATAATGCAGTATAAAATGCAATTAAAAAACATAAGGAAATGATCCTTTTGCATGAGAGAATATCTAAGCAAATTAAAATTTTTGTTTTGATGTTTTGGTCATTGCTGGTCAAGAACTTACTGAGAAACAACAGATTATGCATATGATTGGTGGTTTGGGACCTTAGTATAATGTTGTCATGGTATCTGTCACCTCAAGAATAGAGCCTTGGGCTGTCATTAATTTGTAGACATTATTATTGAGTTATGAGGCAAGGTTGGAATCTATAATGGATCCAATACCAATGTTAATTGATGATTTTGTCAAGGGCCAAACAACACAGATCTTAAAGAAGAGCTATATTAGTTCCATCTCCATCCCACTCAACAAGACACCATAGCTTTGTTTCAATTATTTATGCTTTTGTTTCCAGTCCATCTGTCAACTCTATTTCCCTAAGGAATGTTCACATCTTTGAGCTTTGGCACAAGAGATTAGGGCATGCTAGTTTTGATATTGTTGAAAAAGCTTTGAAATCTTGTAATTTTGCCATATGAAATAAAGAACAATTCAATTTTTTGTCCAATCGGCGTTGTTTCACTAATTCATATATTGCCTTTTACATTATCTAAACAGTTTATTCTCTCCCTTTAGAATTAATTCACTCAGACCTTTGTGGACCTGCTCCAATTAACTTTTAAAATGGACATCTATATTATGTGAATTTTATTGATCAACTCACCAAGTTCACTTGGTTGTACTTCGTATAAAGGCCAAATCAGAAGTATATGATGTCTTTATTCACTTTAAAACCTTGGTTGACAATCAATTTAATTACAACATTAAAGCCTTACAAACAGATTTGGGGGAAAAGTTTAGTTCACTTACTCATTTTCTTCAAATCAAAATGGGACTTCATAGAGAAAACATAGGCACATCACAAAAATGGGATTCTCTCTTGGCTCAATCTCATCTTCCCACTCAATATGGGGATAATGCATTTGCCTATGCTTGTTACATTATCAATAGAGTTCCCACCAAATCCTTAGCCTACAAGAGTCTTTTGGAGCTCCCAAACAAGCATAACCGAGATTACAAGAATATAAAGGTATTTGGTTGTAAGTATGCAGAAGAATTATTATCCAAACTCTCTATGGGAAATGCAAAAGGATCCAGTACTCCTATGATTACAACATCTCAACTAAGTAAACACAAAAGAGATACAACAGTGGATGGAACATTATACAAAATGATTGTAGGAGGAGTGCAATATTTGACAATTACAAGACCAGGGATTGTTTATTCTGTCAATAATGTGAGCCAATATATTCATGAACAATCCTCTTGACAATCATCGAGAGGCTGTCAAAAGGACACTACAGATGATTGACAAGAAACCACAAACTAAACAAACATAACACAAACTCTAGAACACCTGACTCATGGTGTCGCTCGTTTTTCTTATTCCTCCCCCTCTTTCTTTTCATGGGAGAGAGATGATTTTCCTTCATGGATTGATTCCCTTGTAATTTAACTCCCTCTTGGGATAATATTACAAATGTTTCATTATAAATTACACATTGATTATATATTGACAGTATTTCCTAATTTTACTTGGATTATACATATCACAAAGAAACATAATTGCAGTAAAGAATATTTCTCAAATATAGAGGTAATTTCAATTGGTCCCCCAAACTATGCGAGTTTTTCACCGTTACCCACTGAATTTTGAATTGTTCTATTTTACCTTCTAAACTTTGCAAATTGTTGTACTTAGCCTATAATTTTCAAATTTAATCATTAACCTTTATAGTTATTTTATGTGGTATGTTCGTGAAAATATTCCCGCAAGTGTACGGTGTCAAGTTTTAATATAGTGTTGAAAATCGGGTTGTCGTTTCCACATGGACTGATAATTAAATAAGCACTAAGTATTGTAATTAAAATAGTTTAATCTTATCTAGAAATTCGAATAACGAGTTTTGGTGTTTTAAAACTAAAAAATAACAAAAACACAATTTAACACAAAGTTTTGAGCAATTTGTTGGCTTGAACAATTTATCAAATATGAAATAACAAAGAAATTCTAGATGAATGATTCACTTAATCTTATATTATATTTTTCAACTTAATCTATCAATTATTCATTAGTAATTTATAAATCATGAATTCCAGAAAATAATTTTTGAGAAATATTTTTGACTATTTTGAAAGAAAATAAAACAAACAAACGCTCACAAAACTTCGGGTTGCCTCCTGGATAATGCTTCTTTAAAGTCGTATAGTTGGACTTATTCACCTAAATGTGGAGATTAGTCGGGCGGAGCCTCGAGCTATGATAAACCCTTTGGCATTTAGTAAAACTACCTCCAACTTCAAGCTTCAAAATGTGCTCTTTGACCTTTCGAGACCCCTTTTTGGGCATAAGCTTCATACATGTACCTTGAACAACACTTTTCTCCAAGAGATTTTTAGCTTTTACATTACACAAAGAAATTGAATCAACAAAAAAACAAGTACTATCTTTATTAATAACAGCATGAATTTTAAAGATAACTAAATCCTCCCCGACTCTCAAAGTTAAATTTCCATCATCCATATCGATGATTGATTTTGTAGTAGCTAAAAAGGGACGTCAAAGAATCAAGGGAACTTCTATATCAAGAATAACAAAATCAACTGGAAATATGAATTTATCAATCTTAACTAGCAAATCTTCAAGGATACCTCTAGGATGTTTGATAGATCTATCAGCTAATTGAACACACATCTCAGTGGATATTAGCTCTCCTAATCCCATATGCTTGAATGTTTCATAAGACATCAAATTAATTATAGCTCCTAAATCAGCTAGTGCCATATCAACAAGTAAACCATCAATTGTGCAAGGAATAATAAAAAATTTTGGGTCTTTTGTGGCAGCTTATTTTGCATAATGGTTGGATATTCCTCATTCACTTACACATGTGCTAATTCCTCTAGTTTCTTATTATTGGAGATGGGTTCCTTTAAACTTTTTGCATACTTTGTTTTTGTGAAATAACTTCAACAAATGGAATGTTAATATGCAATTATTTTAATAACTTGAGGTACTTACCGAATTGGTCTTCCTTTCTGTCTTATTCGGTTTGGCTTGGGTAAGGGATCTTGGGCTTGTATTCTTCAACCACATTTTTTCTGGACTTTTCCTTGGGTTTGTCTTCCTCCAGACATTTGTGCATGTTGTTGTTGGGAAATTTATGTTTAGATTTTGATGATACCATGTAAAACTTAGATTAGGAAGTTGGCACCCCATTTTCTATGTATTTCAACATGTAATAGATAGAGCTGTATAAGCTGAGTTGAAGTCACCTAAGTTGAAGATTGCAAGACTTAACTGAAGATCGAAGAGGAGACCCAGTTGTGTGTCAGCTGTGTGAAGTGAAGTGAAGACTCAGTCAAGTGACAGAAAAGTTGTCTCAGTCAGCTGACTGACAGCTAAGTCATTCCAAAATGATTAGAATCGAATGTCAAAGAGGTATGCATTACACAAGACTTGAAGAAAGCTGAAAGAAATCCATTGTCAAGACAAGTCAAGGTTTTGCTGGAAAAAGGCACGTGTCAAACTGCCAACAATAAAGTTGTTTTGCTGAAAGAGTGCAAAAAACAAGGAACCAATGAGATGTACCTAAAAACCTGTAGAGATTAAGGAAAGGTTGCAGCACATTTAATTCATGGTACGACCCACATCAATGTTGCAAGATAAGACAAGACAACAACCTACGAGTGTGATTTGAAATTTATGTCTATCTCTTCAACAGACATAATTTCAAATGTGCACTGACAAAGGCTGAGGAAGCAAGTGAGAGAAGTTTACCAAGTTCATTACTAGCATACAAGCAATCAAGAAAAACCTCCAAATTCTCTCAAGCTTTTCAAAGAAATCCTCAAGCCTAATCTCGAAGGAATTCAATCCAACACATTCAGTGAAGGAAAGATTACTTCATCAGATGAAGAGGAAAACTGTGTTCAAGAACAAAGGGGTCTACTCTCCAAGGTTGAAGGAGAAGTAGTGAGCTAGGTTCCAGTTCGAACCAGTGATTTGAACATGTTGGAGGACTTAAGTGATCAAGTCCAAAGGTTTGAAGGAGGCTGAAGTAATAGAACAATTGTCTTGTGAAGAAGCTGAGTCCTAGGAGCAGCAGGCTGTGTGATCAAAGCTGACTCAGACTGTTAACTGCTTTGTAACCAAGATCGAGTTACTTAGTGGATTCCTCTAGGAGTTGGAGAAGAGTGGACTAGAGGAATTACCCCATCCTCGAACCACTATAAACTGCTTGTGTCTATTAACTTTACAACATATTTATTTCTTGCATTTATATCATATCTGGTGCTAAGTTAAAATTGTTGAACTCACGATAATAACTATTTCTAAAACAAGTGTTGAAAACGTGTTTAAAATTATAAGGGTGAAAAGTCTTCACGACAAAACCAAATCAATGTAATTCTAAGTGTTAGGCTGAAAGAAGCTAAGTTGTACTATCAACAACTCAGTCAAGTCTGTTGAGTGGGTAACTTTGCTGTGTAAGCCAACCTATCTGTCCCTCAGGGACTTAGCTGATTTGAGTAAACTCTGAAAATATTTTAAAAGGACTAAATCGAAAAGTTGGTAAGGTTTATTCAAAACCCCCTTCTAACCTTACACATCACCCCTTGGGACCTACAAGTGGTATCAACGCGGTTGGTTCACTGAGCCTTCTGCACTGGTTACTGAACTAGATCTCATTCTTTTTCAAAAGAATCAACACTTAAGTTTTTAAAGCTTTTATTTTAAAAGCAAAATTATTATCATGGAAGCAATTCTAATTCCCATTCCAATGTTACTGTGGAAGAGTTTGATTATTGGAAAATTCGTATGCAGGCTCATCTATCAGCCCTGCATGATGAAATGTGGCTAGTGATTGAGGATGGGCCATTACAAATTCTAAAGGTCAACACCACTGTGAGAAGGGCAGCTCCTACTGAAGAAGAGGTGTTGCACCAGTAGAGCCCAGACCTGCTATGGTGGACAAATCTCATTGTGAATGGACAAATGATGGAAAGAGATACAACCTTGGCAATGTTGCCAAGGACATACTTTATAAATTAACCGCTGCAGTCCAAAATTCTGAAAAATTTAAAATGATTACAAGTGAAAGTCTGCATCACCTAGATGCCAGATTCACAAAAATCACCAATGAGCTTTCAGCTCTAGGGAAGGAATACACATAGAAGGATATGTGCATGAAGATCCTAAGGTCTCTCCCAGCTGAGTGGGAAATGAAGGTCATGGCCATGAGACATTCCATGGATCTCACCAAGACATCAAACCATGAGTTATTCTATAATCTCAAAGCATATGAGTTTGAGCTGAGAAGGAAAGAACAAGAGGAGGCAGTTGTACCAAAGATAGATGCACTCATGGCTAGTGAAACTAAGAGAGCTGAATTCAATGAGACAATAGACCAAGAAGAAATTTCCCTGATGGTGAAAAGATTCACGTTCTTCAATAGAAACTATAAAAGAAACAAGGGTGAATCTTCAAGAGATACTCAGCACCCTCCAAAGCAAGTGAGGACATACCGCCCAAGAGAGTTGAACATAAAAGAACTGAGTATCCGAAAGCTAATAATCAGATTGACTGATAGAGCTGACTTGTAGAGAGCTGAGAACCTGTGTTGGAATTGTAGGCAACCAGGACACTTTGTTATTGACTGTTGTTAAGTTGGTTTTATACCAATGTATTGAGTATTCTAGACTAGAATTTTGCGTTGTTTTTGGGTGTTTAAGTGTTGTTTGAGGTAATTTCATGTCATTAGTTGTTGTTAGAGAGTCGGTACTGGTTTTGATAGCCGAAATTGGTTAAAAATTATGTAAAACGTGTTTGGAAGGTTAAAATCGCAATTTAGAAGTGGGAAAATGGAAAACTATGGCTCATCAGACGAGCGCCGCTGCGACGCGGGGGTCCAAAATAGTACAGTGGCACAGAACAAGGGTCAGACAATATTTTGAGCACAACGCAAGGCAAAAGAGACGGAGCTAGGGTTCGGGAGGACAATTGGAGGCACTTCTCATTTGGACACAGAGAGAATTCCTTCTCTTCTCTTTTTAAATCCTTCTTTGCTTTTCTTTGTCAATTCGTGAGATGTATAATTATTTCTTTATTAGTTTTGTACATCTAACATGAGCTAAACCCATCTTTCTAGGGGATGGATGTAACTTACGTTTCAACCTATGTTTTGATTTCCAGTTTATGAGATTCGCATGTTATTTCATCTATTTGTGCTATTTGAATTGATTGCATCTGGATTATCTGATCAATAATTTAGTTTGTTTGGCGTGTTTGATTTGACACTCGAGAGAGGTAATTGAACATCTGACCATAGAATAACATAACTTAGGGTTTCATAGAACCGAGAGATTTATGAATCTTTTGAATCGTGTGATAGAATATTCATCGAGCATATTAAGGTTTAATTTATGATTTTTATAGAGATCGAAATCAGAATTGGAACCTAGAATCACTTGGCACTCGAGAGAGGAAGTGATAAATGGTAGGAATATTGGCTTATAGATTAATAACGTGTGATTAATAAAATGGACTGAGAACATAGGGGATAACTAAGTGAATCAACCCTATAGAATTCATCTTTTACGTGTTTGATAATTTGTCTGAATCAATTTATCAGTTTAATTTTAGTTTTCTTTTTAGTTTAACAAAAATCTCTCTATTTTCGATTTCTAAATAGAATTATGCTATTATAATTATTATACTTAGTATAAAATTCGATACCAATCCCTGTGGAGACGATAACCCCACTTTCAAAACTATACTAAAACTTGACACCGTACGCTTACGGTAAGAATTTCTCGATCAATTCCTTCAAATCACCAATTAATAACTTCCTTCACTTTTT